>OZ007555.1:21908399-22080151 GCA_963931855.1 Philhelius festivus | reverse complement strand
TCTCCAAAATCCTCTTAGACATTGGCTTTCCGATAGAAATAAGAAGAAGCTTGATACTCCGTCAAAAGCATACAGCTCAATCGGAAAGAATATTAGAAGAAAGGACGTCAGCTTAGCGTATAAGTCAAACCAGACCATAGCTTCCCGCTTTACATGTCTAAGAAATAAGACGAAAAAGATGACCAAACAACTCATTCATCCAAGAATGGCGAATCATAAATCAGACATTCATTTAAGAAATGCTGAGAAGACGGCACTGGCTTGCCACAGCCAGCGGCAGCGTTTAGAGTGACCACCAACTGGACTTTGAAGGAGTAAAAATCCTTGCCTCAGAGAAACACCCATCCAAAGACGATAGAGACATTACACATAATTAACAACAAAAACAATACGAACCGTAAACAAGACACACTAAACATTTCAGCGGTTAACTGCTCCTTAGTTCGGACAACTGTTAAATATAATAATAAATAAGTGTCAACACTAATTACACTCAAAGCCCCCTTACACAAATAATATCTATTTAGTCTAAAATCACTTAAATCCAAAATACATTTCCTGTAACCTTTTTTACTTTTTACTATAATATACTTCTTACTTGAACTTGACATAACGTAGTCGTTTTATTTAATCTCTGAACATCTTCTTTCATGACTTTGGTATTCAACAACAACACATCCAGAATCCGACACAACTTGGACTAAACTTCTTCTGAAGTGTTTAAATCAAACTACATATCGTCGCTGTAGATCGAATACCTCGTAACCGATTTTTCAGGAGAGACAAAAAACTTATTATGAAATCAATGAGAGGCAATGAGAGACGTGTTGTTAATTATGAGCGTGGCTCTGCAATTATAGTTTTTAGGTTCACAGGATATTTTTCATTAGATCCGGAATTTTTTTCACAATATAATTGCATCATTACCTAAAAATCGGTTTTTTCTGGGTTACGAGGTATTCGATCTACAGCGACGATATGTATTTATTTTCCTTTTAAAAAAATTTTGTTTTGATTTAAAGTTTAGTATTTAAACATAGGTACGCGGTTAAAAATCCTGGCGTTAAATTTAATATTTTTTGGGTTGCATATATGACCAGTCCAAAATGGTATTTAAATGTAATGCTTTGAATATATTTGATTTTCAAACTCAATAGAAGACATATTGAATTTCAATACTGTTTTGTATTAAAAAACAAGTTCGTATTATTAAATATTAACACACATAAGTATTAGTATTTAAACCAGAAAAAATAAAATTCATCACTTCTTGTATTGGTTTTATGTATATATATTAGAATTTAATACGCTGGATATTGAGAACATATATTTTTTCATTTAAATTGAATATTTTTTTACACGTTTTAAGCCCAAAGAGAGTTTAAATGTAATACAAGATTATTAAAATCTTAATACTATTTAAGGTTTCATTGGATTACTTTTGAACCCACATAGTATTCAAAATTAATAGCAGATACTCAGCTCCCGCCGTCACTAACGCCCTTCGAGAAGAATCCTTTAGGGTACTCATCCAAAATATATGCCGCTGTGCTTGTTTTTATAAGTGCTTTTAATCCCTGTAAAATTAGGAAAATTTTATTTATATAGGTACCTACATTAAATTTACTATTGAAAAAGTTACTTACTTCTTTGTATAAGAGAAGAGAGCTCCCAATTGCTGCTTCTTGTTTTTTTTTCAAATTTTCACTTATTTGATTAGGAGGCTCTCCATCAGCAGTGTCAATGTCCATGTTGCCGATCGACACGACACCGGCCGCCGTGTTGAAACAAACTAACGGAGTTTTCTTTCGAAAAAATTATACTCAATATTAAAAATCAATACCTACATATGTATTAAAATCTAATATTAATGTGTTCAAAATTAATACCTCGATATTCAATTCAAGTACGAGTTAAAAAGTATTTCTTGAGCATTGAGTCGAGAGATTCGGGCTAAATACAAAATTTATTGAATTTTAATACAATCAAATATTAAATTTCAATACATTATTTTACTATGGTCACTTTTAACCAGATATTCTACAAATAACAAATTATTGAAATATAAGTTTTCAATAATAATGGTAATAGATTATAATATAGAAATATTATATATTAATATTTGAAGATTAAATTTTAGTAGTAAAGTATTAAAAAAAACATTTTAGTGTGATATATACTGAGTTATAATACCAAATTATTACAGAAAATGTTTAATAAAGTTGGAATATTAAAAACAAATTATTCATGTATTGCATACGGCTGTAACACGAGGGCCGTATTAAAAAACATCCCATAATTTTGAACCGTGTACTACAACAATTTTCATGTAAGCTTGTATCAGACCAAAAACATAAATGTTAAAAAAACAGCCAAGTTTTTCTATACAAAACCTTTGTGTAAACAAGTCAGCCGTCAATTTTTAGTCAGTAATCATTAAATAATATAATTTCTCTATTACATTGTAGCTGTTTCAATATTATTCTACTTTAAATATTCGGTATTACACATTCATGAAGTAAGAACTTGGCGTACTTTTAGACATCAGTACTTTTCACGGCTGACTTGTTACACAAAGGTTTTTGTATAGAAGAACTTGGCTCTTTTTTTAACATTTATGTTTTTGGTCTGATTTTACTATCAAAATACGTGCTCTTTTAAGTAAGTTCATCGCGCGCTTCTTCCATTTTATGGTCAGTTTAATCGACTTACTGAGGCGGCTATTCGGGCTATTGTGACTAAATTTCGCACCAAATTTACATTGTTGGACATTAAACCACCAACACGCTAACCTAGAGTGAGAACTGAGGAAAATATCGGAGCTGTATCGGCCAGTGTTAGTGATGACCGCGAATTATCGATTCGTCGCACGCCGCACAGTGGTGCCAAGGCGGAAAAAACTCGATTTTGCAAAAGTGCTGATTTCGATTAGCTGATTCATGTTACTCACAGTAAATTAGCCAGAGAATCTGGAAACACTAAGGATTTGGGCCAGAACTGAATTTTTAATACCTAAAAAGACGCTCAAAGTCGAAATATTTGAAATAATGTGAGAATTTGATTTGACTTTCCTAGGGTGTTACGTCTATTCGGGATGAACTAAAAATGGGATTGTTTTTTGTTTGCTTATTTGGAATGTCTAATAATACAATACAGCGGTCAAACTCAGCAAAAAAAAATTTGAGTGAATTACGGCAGCAGAAATTAAGACTCAGTCCACAGTAATAGAAAGTTGTAGTCATATAAAAAAAGCTCCACTTTCCTCTGCTCTGAGATAGCTATTTTCTTGATGTAGACATGTCCATGTTTACATTCAAACAAAATTTAGCTGCAAATACCTGCAAATCCGCACAGTGAGCAGGTTTAAAGTTATGAAATCTTGCAAAAAAATCCTTTTTATTCACTTCTGTTTCCTAAAAAGGAATATTTGTATTGTATCTTTATAATCTTTATTCAATAATTAGGAAAAATATGCAATAATTACTTACAGCTAACAATATATGATAACAATATTGAATAAATTAGTGATTTTTTTTTATTTATAAAGCAAAAAACAGAGTTAAAAGTTACATCAATAAGAATTAGGTGTAAAATGGGCGAACTTATATACATTTTTAATGACTTAGAATTAATATTAATATAAATTTAACTCTTTGTTTTCTTTTTTTACATACATACATATGGTTCTATTTCGTAACGTATACTTCTTTCCAAAAACCTCTTTTTCAAAATCGAGAAAAATGTCTTAAACATTTTGTGCGTAGTTTTTTGGTTCTGCTTTGAAGTTTGCCCATTATTTGATGCAAGTTGCAGTAGTAAATACTTAACAACGTGTTGCTGGCTTAATGCATTCATTGATTATGCGTTTGTAAATTAACACTTGTCAGCTTTTAATGGTAACATTATTTTTATGATTTACAACACATAAAAAGTTACTTCTTTGGATACACTCAATTTCGCTATAATAAACACGAAAACCTGAATTTTCATAATTTTTATCCGATAATAAGAATAACATCGCTTCTTTCCATTATCTTTCTAAAAAAAATTAACGTATAAGGCTTCGGCCACGCAATGAGCGACGAGCGACTGAGCGGCTGAGCGACGAGCGATAGAGCGACGAGTCTGAGCGATGGGTGGCCATTTACTGAGCGTCATCGCTGAGCGATTAGTTGAGAAAATGCAATTATCAAGTGTAGTTCGTCGTAATCTTTAAGTTGAAAGTCGCGTTCATATTTAAAGAACTATTATAAGATCAAGCAAACAAAGGTTTGATGTATACCCAATAAATCGAAAAGGCAAATTATGTTGAATCTTCGCAAATATCCAGACCTATTTTATCAATACTGTCATATGTCAACAAAATCTTTCAATTTGCTGTTGAAAAAAGTTCGGCCAAGATTAACAAAACAAAGGAAGCCAATTAGTGCAGAAAAGCGACTAATTTTATTACTAAAGTTAGTTTTTACTTGCGATATAATGTAGGTACTATAGGGCTAGTTCTGCATTTGGAAAAAAAAAAATTCAACTCGAGCGAAGACAAAAAAATTGGGTCCGTAAATTCCGTCTGTCTGTCTCTTCCTCGATCTGCAGCCTAAGCTACTGGAGTTATTTTCTTCAAACTTGGTACATAAGGGCTTTCGATGATTCCCTAGAGAGGAAATAGAATTTTTTTTAGCTCCAAAAACCAAAAGTAACGGTATGGGAGTATACACCCGTAATGCAAAATCGTATTTAGGCATGGACTTCATTGAATGAATGAATGAATTTATTTGATTTTCGAATTTCTCAACAACGGCTCTAACGGTTTTAACTAAAAAATTTTTCGAAAAAATTGTTTTTGGATTTGAATATCGTTTATTTTCAAATCATGTCCTTGAATCTATACTACTAAATACATACTTAAAATTGGGATCCCAAATTTCGTTCTTGAAAAATTTTAAAGAAATTTTTTGTACACAAAATTACTTTAATAATTAAACAATTTTTGAGCTTTGTTTGCATTAATTCATACTTTTCTGAAAATCAGACGGCAATTTCATGCATTTGAACATTTTTATCTCATTAAATCCATGCTTTATATTTATTTATACAAACATTTTAAATTCCAAAGTACTTTTACATAAGAGCAAGTTAGTGCGATCCAGTCCTGCATTTTATTTATTCTTTATTTTTATTGTTTACTTTTGCCAAAATAACATTTTGAATGTCGCTTTCTATCTCAAGTTTTTTAAAGCTCGTTAAATTTTGCCCTAAATGGCAAAAGACTTTTGAAAAATTTCATATTTTAAACTTTCTATGCTTACATATTTTCTCCATGGACTAACTTCGTCGCTCAGCGATCGACTGAAAAATTAAAACAGATTTGATTGCAGAGCGACGTCGCTCTGTCGCTTGAAAAAATCTCAAGTCGCTCAGGGTTTACGTGGCCACCTCCATACAATTTCATGTGTTTTAATTTTTTTGCGTCGCTCAGAGGCTCGTCGCTCAATCGCTCAGTCGCTCGTCGCTCAGTGCGTGGCCGTAGCCTAAGCCGACACATACATAATGATTCCATGAATCAAGCATTTTATTTGCTTTTTTCGCGAAAATATATTTTTCAAATTACTCAAAATTTAACTTTTTAACTTTGGAATTTAGATACAATTTTGTGTGGGCGTGTCATTGGGTGGAAACATATTGTTTTCATTTCCTAAGCTAACCTTTATAAAATTTGAAAACTTTATTTAAATCAGTTACGTGGTTCCGATTTTATCGCACTAAAAAAGTCCGCCTTCATACAAAACAAGTAAATACAAAAAATAAAAAAAAAATAGTAAAAAACGCCAAAAAGAGGGTGTGGAAAATTTGAATGGCCAACTTACTTCAAAAAGAGCACCATCTTTACTTCAAACAAAACCTGGATTTTTATCAATTTTGAGTTTTTTTTTAGTGGGCGTGGCAGTGGGTGGACATTTTTTGTGGAGCTTTATTTCCAACACTCCTTGCATTTCTGAAAATTTCATCCAAATTAGTTAAGAGGTTCGGTTTTTATGTACTTTTTTCCGCTCTCCCATACAAGTCGCCCCACTGTGCGCCGTTCGCATCAACTGGGCCTCTATTACTCCACTACGTGGAAAATTTTGCGGAAGAATTTAGGTGTGAAGCCTTTCAAAATACAGCTGGTGCAAGAATTGAAGCCCAACGACCTACCAGAACGCCGAATTTTTGGTGAATGGGCTCTTGAAAAGTTGGCCGAATATTCACTTTTTTATCGAAAAATTGTGTTCAGCGACGAAGCTCATTTGCTCATTTCTGGTTGCCGTATTTGGAGTGAAGAGCAGCCAGAAGCCTTGCAAGAGCTACCAATACATCCAGAAAAGTCACTGTTTGGTGCGGATTATGGGCTGGCGGAATCATTGGGCTGTATTTCTTCAAAGATGATGCGAATCGCAAGGTTACTGTGAATGGCGAGCGCTTCCGTGCGATGATAACAAACTTTTTTTTGCGCAAAATGGAAGAGCTTGACTTGCATAGCATGTGGTTTCAACAAGACGGTGCCATAACCACACAGCACGCGCAACAATGGACCAATTGAGAGGCAAGTTCGGTGAACAGTTTACATATTTCACGTTTGGAGCCGGTAAATTGGCAGCCTAGATCGTGCGATTTAACGCCTCTATACTATTTTTTTTGTGGGGCTATGTTAAGGCTTATGTCTAAAGCGACAAGTCCGCTTCAATTGACGCACTGGAAGCCAACATTGAAGCATTTATTCGTGATAAACCAGCCGAAATGTTAGAAGGAGTATGCCAAAATTGGACTAATCGGATGGACCATTTGAGGCGTAGCCGGGGCCAACATTTACATGAAATAATCTTCTAACATTAAATTATATAGACTATAGATTCAAATAAAGATTTCATGCATTTTTCTAAATTTTATGTGTTTTTTTTTTTAATTTCCGATAGCTCTTAAAAAATCTTAGCACACATCGGATACAAAAAACTTTCTCTCTCTTTATTTATTGATACAATTTAAAAAAAAACTTGCTTTCTTAAGCCCAGTCACGCTTAGTTTTAGATCAAATTCTCTTAGAATATGTCACTGAAAACAGTACTGAAAAAAATTGTATTCCAGCATTTAAAGAATTTTTTATTAAAATATTAAGTTGAATTAAAACGAATAAATTGACTTTTTTTTGGATTGTAATAGATTCCTTCGACTGCTATGCAGTTCAGTTCTCAGCCACTGCAGAAGTGTTTTTTGTTTCAGGAGTGTACTGCCTCTTGCGAAGAAGTGACAAATCCTCCCGGAGTATCTTTTGCATTGAAAAGTGCGCTTCATAAGCCGTCGGAATGGGCATATAATTGTAGGTTCCCTCCGTTCCTGCTATCACTCACACTGAAGTGGTTGTGAGTTGTAAGTCACTAAGTATAAGCTTTCTGCGAGCCGTAATGTCTCCTTATTTATGTTTTTATTTTAAATTTCAAGAATAACAATATCTGTCACAATTTAGTTCAAGACTAATGTACCGAACATATTTTGTGCGCTAAATATTCACAGATATTCTGTACAGTTACAAATAAAAATTTTAATTTTTTTAAATATTAAAATGCTTGCCTTAATAGAATTTTGTGTTCGAGCTTTAACTTGACGGTTTCGCATACTAGGATTTATGTATGATAGGTACACTCTTATCTCCCCAAAAGAGAATGTTTCCAATAAGACACCGCATATGCGTTTATTGCATAAGCCTGTACGTATCCCCGAAAATAATATCTCCCTTTCGTTCAGCATTTTTTATGACACTACATTATTTTTAAAGTATAATCAAAATATTCGAACCGTAAGCCCCGGCTCCTTAACTTATTACAACCTCTAATATTTTGGAAACACTTGGATTTTGAATCTTGTTCTCAAGACGGAAAGGCTCCCAAAGCTTTGAGAGAAACCAACTAGTCATTGTTTTTCAGCCTACCGGATACCAATGAACATACAAATCTAACGAAATTAATTTATTAACAGACAAAACCTCCTAATAAAATGCCACCGGCGGCGTACACGACAATCGCACAGACATACGAGTAATATACCCTCTCAAAAAAAATTCATTTCTGATAAGTATGTATACCTACTCTGAAATATGTACGCATAAATAAACAAACTGAATTTGACTTCCTCAAGTTCCATGTGAGCACTTAATTTTGGTTTGAAAGAAAAATACAATCTTTTATGAATTCAAGCTCTCCCAAGTTACAACCCTTGAACATAAAAAGTTAACCTCAAAGCAATTGAGTCAAGTGGCAAAAGCTAATTGTTGATATCATGTGAACCAGCATAATATTTGCAATCATATAATTGCTTTCCACAGAAGAGGGTACATAAATTGAAATTAGTGAAGCCTTGATTAACAATTTTCATTTTAAGATCCTTTGAATTTTACCAAAAAAATATCAAGGGATAAAAGAGTTGTAAGGTTTATTCAAAAGAGCCGGGGCTCTTGAAATGTTTCCCTGAGATATTAAAGGAATGAGGCAGAACGAAATCAAATGTAGATGTCAACCCTGACAATATGATTAAGTCCTACTTCTGAAAAGGACGCACGCTATTGCATGTTCATTGCATGTCAACAAGAGGGCGCACAAAAAAAAAAAAAAACCTAAGCTCATGCCCACCTTCCATACAGAAAGAAAGAAAGGAAAACAGGTTTCAGCCAAAACATCCTCCGACAATGACCTAAGCGTGATTAATCATCGGCAAAATGGTTCGGGGATCATTTAGTTCGGTACAAAGCGTGCCTAAAAGGTGTTTTCGTCAAAGGAGGTCTTCTCTATGATATTTTGCTAAATCATCGACACGTAGCGAGTTTTTGCGTGGATATCCGTATAGTGAGTGAGTAGGTCCTTTTTCGGGACATTTGAAAATCCCAGCACATTACCACAATGCGCAATACAACACCTTAGGACTGTATACCTACCTAGGGAACACTTGACTAATTGGAATATGGACTGTGACACGCGATTTCAAATTTTCACGCTGAAAGTGTTTTACGGGACTGTTAAGGATAATAGCCAAATGGCTAAAGGAAGAAGAAAAACGTGCTTAATAGTTGACAGCTGCCTCCGGGGGAAAAGACTTAAAACAGATGACACTTTGACAATGAAGTTGATATTTACCCAGTGGAATTTTCCGTCACAGTAGACGATGTCATCACCTCAATCGTGGGATATATGTAGGTAAATAATAATATAGAATTATTGTATCAACTTAAAAAAATGTACGATGATACTTAAAAATATAAAGAGTAGATTTCAGGTAAAGTGATTCGCTCATAGAAAAATATACTGAGGTAAGATCTCTCCAAAGTTTTAATAAAATATAAAATTGAATTTAAGCTTCAGTGCTGTGTAACCAAATACAAGTTTCTTTTTAAAAATGCAATAAAATGAAAAAAAAAAAATAATTTTTTCCAAGTCTTATGGCTTTATTAGTAAGAGCAAACATACCCATTAATTATGGAGCACAGCGTCGTTCAAGTGGCTGGCTCGGCTGGCTTCGCAGAAGAGTATTCTAACCTTGTAAGCGAATAATCCGAGATAATTGTGCAGAATTTTCCTCAGGCTAGTGCGTGAAATGTTAAGCTGTTGAGATCACTGGCGAAGTGGCGAGTTGATGTTCGTGAATTTATTGAGAGACTCACACTCTCGGCTACAGCAGCCACATTCTCATCTATGTGCACCGTACGACGAGACGACTGGGACCATGAGTACTGTCCACTAGCATACCAGTATCACGAACTTTTACACAAACTTGCGTAAAGCAAGAGCGGTTTTAAAAAATTTCGAGCGGGGAAGAGCTGTCAGTGATGGCCCACCCTAATAGGCCAAGTGACTAACAACTCTCAGCCCTGCACTATTAGAACTATATTAACAACAAGAAATTCTCTTGAATAATTTTACCTCTGCCCACAAGAGACAGTATCCCTGGAAAACAAATTTTTGTTATGTGCAAGCGATATGGATTCCCAATCGATTTCCTGACCTTCGCAAATACAGTAGTTATGCGTAAATGTGTCCTTATAAAGTAGATAGCTTTTGCAACAAGAACATTGTTCGAATCGCATAACATTAAGTTTTCAAAATTAAGTCTAAAGGTTCTGAAAATAAAATGCACAAATGGGTCGCACGAACTTACTCTTATGTAATAGACTAGGAAAAAGGAATGTCATTAGAGAAAACTGTAAATATGGATAAAATTAATTTTTTAAATTCTTTTAGTTGTAAGACATAAAAACAGAATTCTATGCAAATTATGCTACAACAACAATTATAAGCCGTTGTTTGGGAATGCACGAAGGACCAGCTTATGAAGCAAATGAAATGATTTCTCCAAATCCAAATTTTCTTTTATAAACTATTTATTTACAATTTTATTGATGTTAAGTAACCAGGTGATTGAATTTGAATGAATTGAAAAAATGAAAATATACAAATCATTGAATAGATTTTAAATTGAGTAGGTATCTGATGGATACAGAAACATTAAAGTGTTTTTTAGCAAAGTTATTTTTAAGCAGCCGTTGTACTATTTTTTTTTTTAAATAACCATCTATATAATTTTAAGAACAAAATTTGGTACGCCAAATTTAAGTTTTTATTATTGTAGAGTCGAGTGGGGTAATTGTGAACGGGGGATTACCCCTTTATTTGCTTAAAACCGTTTATATTTTGAAGCATGCTATGATACTCGTATTATCGTATTATTTGAAAACGCATTATATTAACAATATGCGGAAGCATGGATGGCGTTATCTGTCAAAGAGTTATTTGTGTGTCGTTCGTTTGCGTGAGTCATTCATTTTTCTGTGTTTTTAAGTTTTTTGGTATTTACAAAAATTGTTACAAAAAAAATAAAAGTGATCAAAGTAAGTTGTTTAAATTTATTCACATAACAAAATTTGAAAGTTATTGGCTGTTTACAATTGCCCCATTTTTTCGTACCATGGGTAAATGTAAACATCGAAGTGGGGTAAAAGTGAATATTTTAGAACACCATAGCAAAAGGAATTATTTCAAGGTCATGTGCTGGTTACCCTTGCGATAATTAGGACCTCCTTAATTTAGTGGGTACCTTCATAAAACCCATAAACTTGGTTACTCCTTTCCAAAATGGGAGGCCAGGAGACCAATGATACAGGCATCCAAACTTGCCCTTAAAATACCAGAACACTTACAAAACCCCGGCCAAGATGCTCCAAAAACCCTTATCATATTCGATTTTAAAAAAATTAAATAAATTGTACGATGAGTTCGATTTTCTTGGTTCTGATAAGGGAGCTTTTGTTCTGAACGCGGATGAAAGTGGTTTTGGCAGTGATCCAAGTCTCAAGGCCATAGGAGAAAGGGTGTTCCCTTAAACCGAGAGTTTCTGGTGGTTCTGGCCGAGAGTCTAGAGCTGTGTTAGCTTGTGTATCTGCTAGTTGAGATAATCTACATCCACTAATTATTTTCAAAGGCAGTTAAAGAATCTTTCATCTTTTCATCATACATTTTGGCTTGCACTTTTGTACCAGAAGTTTTTATTCTACCTGTTCTAGATACTGAGTTCCTTGTTTTCATTTCTTTTGTTTTGCTAAAAAAAGACGGGGGTTAATGTTAATACCAAATTTTATGAAAACTAATAAATAAACGAACAAGTTAAAAATTATTAATTTTCAATAGATGATAAAATCCAAACGAATGCTACATCAAAAAAAAGTTTCAACATCAAATAGTTAGGCTGTTATAAACAATTCAAGTTTAAGAAAAACAGAAATTACAAAATCCATTACAATTACCCCCTTTGACCCCACGAATGAAAATTAAATTTCCAAAAACAATATTGAGTCGTTTTTGAGATATCGAATTTTCCAAGAAAAAGACTTTTTTTCAAAAATTCAAAACAATAAAATCCAAAGTGGTTCTATGGTAGATACAAGGTGTAATTTCTTAATTTCAATTTTTTTTTACTAAATTAAAGATCATAAAAATTAATTGCAAGAAAAAAAATTGAATCAAAATTCTAGGCGCCGCGCCATTTTCGAGAAATATACAATTTTTGAAAACAATTTTTTAACATTTGTATTGTGGGTACCTTTACTCTTAGGTAAAATAATTTTTTTCGTTCTCACATCTTGTAGATTATATTGAAAAACTTTCATTTATCAAGTTTAAAAAAATCTAGCATGCGATTTTCGAAATATTGAGTTTTGAAAAAAAAAATTGAAACTTTTCTTAAAAATCCAAAAAAAAATATTTTTGAAAATTTGAATACAAAATTCTGTTCAAATTACTGGGGAGCTTTAGTATGAAAAAGATTATCAAAATCGGTTGCACTGTTTTTGAGAAAATCAAAAACAAAAATATGGTTCCATGGGGTGTACCCTCAATAACCATTTTTGCGATTTTTGTCAACCACTATCTAGCTTTAACTAAATGAAATTTTTTGTATTTTTATTTTTTAAATCTGTCGAACAGTTTTTGAGAAAAAAAAATATTTATAA
The DNA here is from genome assembly GCA_963931855.1 of Philhelius festivus. NCBI lineage: Eukaryota > Metazoa > Arthropoda > Insecta > Diptera > Syrphidae > Philhelius > Philhelius festivus. The sequence continues at coordinate 22,067,628 of OZ007555.1, read as the reverse complement.
AATTTCGAAAAAAATCGTATGGCAGGACCCTTATTTTTGGTCTTAAAAAAAAAGAAAAAAAAAACGGGTGGGGGGGAAAAATTTAAAGTGATATCTCCCAAGTTTAAAGAAAATAGGCAGAGTCGTTTAGCCTGTAGTCGAACAGACAGACAGACAGACAGAATTACGAAACCTACTTTCTTAGTCTTCACTATCATCGTAATTTCAACTTTGATCAAAATCTCGAATTCGATTTTTTTCCGAATGCATAACTTATCTTATTTGTACCTTATACCTATAAGTTGCAAGTAAAAATGTATTATGAGAAAAATATTTTCCTTTTAAATTTTTATTTATTTACTAACTACATTTTAGTGAGTTAATTTTGTATGGAGCGTGGCAGGATATCGGCTGTTTTTTTATAATTTTGAAGATTTTTAAATTCTTGGAATACGGAAGATTGTTTTATGTTTTTTAATTAAAAACAATCTGTCATACGTACAAAATAATTGAGACCAAAGTATTTTTTCGTTCTCAATTGATAGATTTAAAACTTTTCCCAGAGTTTTTTTTTTAAATGTAACATACATTTCTTGATGAAACGATTAATTCTATGTGCAATTTCAAGATGAAAGGAGTATGAAAATCAGTTCTACCAAACAACGTCAAGCAACTTACTACACAAATACATAAGTATAAACTTAGACGTGATATGTGTCTCCGATTTTGATGACAGCCCAAGACAATACAACTATTTCATTGCAAAAGATTTTGACTTGTTAGATGACGACTGTGCATCATAAGTCGACGAAAGCAATTTCTACCTCAATTCCTCTTTCTTACTCAAAGTCAAAATGTGTTTTTCTTCAAGAAGTCTAGTCTTTTCTTGTATCCTTGTATTGTAGGGTGAGCACTGTACCTAAGTCTCTTTACTCAGTCTTACTTTGGGGAGACTTATTGTTGTCATCTAGTTTTATCCTGTTTGCTTGCAAACACAAAACTAATACGTCACACATCCAACAACTATAAAATAACTGTGGTCGTGCAGTAGTAAAGCCAACTGCAACTGTATAAGGAAAACAAATGTGATATATTTTTTTCCAAGGAGCGCGAGTATTACGGTTAAATTGTTTAAGGGTAGGAATGCAAATGGCTATGTCACTAGAACATTGTTTATAAAAATAGCGATAAAATAATGAAAGGCAAGAAATATTGCGGCGGTGCTTGAAAGATTCAAATTTGTCTGTACGACTCCCATAACCTATTATTATTAAAGTTTCATTTTGTATTACATATATCCAAAATACTGAAGTGGGTTATTGGAGCACCCGCCCAAACATGGGCATTATACTTGAGCTTTGGACGCATATAGGCCTTTTAGATTAAAGCCAGATCAGAAGAGGTTGAAAAATTCTTACAACGTCCAAATAAACCTAAGCACTTAAAAAGTGGCGATTTATTTCTCAACATAGTTAGCTCGATACACTTGATCCTGCGATGCTCCATCTTCTTTAACCTATCCGAAAAATAGGTTTTCTCGAGGTCTGCCAACTAGGCATCCGTGGCGGCGATGACCTCCGTGACTCAAATTTCTGCCCGGCGAGTAATTTTTCCAAGTTTGCAAACAAAAAATAGTCACACGGGGCCAAATCTGGAGAATGCGCTTGTTGGCCGGAGTGAGCAAACGCGGTAACCATCGCGCCGACAGCTTTCTGATGACATAAATTTCATGGACGATATGACCCATGCAGTTTTTTGAGTAGCCTAATGTTTCAGCTATCTCGCGCACCTTCAACCGGCGGCGGCGGCGGCACGGCGGTCTGCTAACAGGAGATCGGGGATTTTTGACACGTTATCCTCCGTGGTAACCATTTTCGGGGAACCTGGGTGGGGCTCATAAAAAACCGAGCTAGAAGAGTCACCGTACGCAGCATCCAAGCGCTCTTTGATTTCGCTGCGCGATTTCTCTTCCAAAATCAAGAATCGAATCACCGACCGATATTGCTCTTTTTCCATTTTTATAAAATTCACGGACAAGCTGCCTTCCACACGTGGGCAAAACAAAACTACGAGTCCGATTCGGCTGAGATTTTGACAGAACCCGTCCAAGAGAATGTACTATACTCTGTTTAACAAAAATTGTCAGTACAGGCCTTATGGGAGAGCTTTTTCTAAAGCAGTGGCGCCTGATGCACCCTCACTACAATGCGTTAGGAAAAATGCCACTAAAAAAAGAGCAAGCCACTGACTTTTCTTAAGGAATTGTTGTTGTAATTCTTTGCAAAAAGTTGTACACCCCAACACGACCGTCGTATCCCACTGCTGATGAGATATTGAGATACTGTCAAGATCCAGACAAGAGTGTCAAGTGTCACTCAATACGATCGTGCGCTCTTTATCTACATCAAAACAGAGTTACCATTATAATTCTCAATTGCAAGCAAGGAGCTTTTTCAGTGGTTTTTATTAAGGAGCTTTTGGGATTTGAAGCTTTTGAGAACACATTTTAAGAAGATGAGTATGTTGAGTGTTGTCGTATTGCTTTTCAACTTAAAAAAAAAACGCGCCTATTATCTTACCGCTTGGTGTTGTGGGAAAAGGTAAATTGAATATTGTTTTCAGTCGTTTTGAATCGGCAGACGGTAGCCCTACGCATTTTTTACTTTCATTTGCGTCGATTTATAATTTAAACTACGGAATCCCTGTGAGAGCTTTAAAAGGCGAAACACTTATGCATGGCAATGCAACCAGAATGAGAGACAAACGTCCTATCTTCCCTGTACTGACAATTTTTGTTGGACAGAGTATAGACAATTGTAAATCTCTACTGCGATACTGGCACCATCGGGCGGTGAGGGCGTGAGGCGAAGTAGGTACTTATCGGACCGCCATCGTATACGGATATATTAAAATCACCTAAGACAAAAAAATTATCAGATATAGAACAAATATTTTTAATGAAATCAATATTGCTTATACGTTTTCCATATAAATCATGTGAGCTACTTAGATGGACACAACTTGCAATAAATAAAATGCACGACTAGGTCGCACGAAATTGCTCTTATGTAAACGACTAAGAATTTCAAAAATGGATGTTGTTAGGGAAAAACTGTTCATGAGCAAAAAATTTATATTTTAATAGTGTTCTTAATTGAGTTACAATTACATGTATAAATTACATTTGTACTAAAATGAAAGATAATATTAAAAATCTTGAGTTAAAATGAGAGGCACATATAAATTTAAGAATATTTGTCTGCTTTCTTTTAACATTACTTTTTACTTTAATTTTTAACTAAATGAAAATGAGGCCAATAGATAATGCTGTGCTGGTTAGGGAGAGAGTGAGATAATGCAGAGCCTTCAAGTTTCGCTGTTCTCCTTTAGTAGGTTTTCGTAGTCCCAATTGTTCGCCGCGTGTGAAATTTTCTGTGTGAAGTGTGTCCCGTGTCCCCATTTTTAATATACATATAATTGCAACAAAAATGTATCGAATTATTTGTTGAACAATGCGTTTTGCACTTTGCAATACCTTTGTTGCGCATTTTGACAAATAATTCGATATGATATATGCAAATTCATCCTCATGCATAACGGTTTCAATTGATTAAATTGTTGTTGGGATCTGGGAACCAACAAATAGACTAAAACTGTAGTAGTTGGAGCTAAAAACAGGATGCCATGTAATTCAAGCAAATATTAGCTTACGCAAGAACAAAAATTATAAGTCTGTACTGGTTTCTTAAGAAAATAAGCTTTTATATACAAAATTATTAAAATATTTTTTAAGAAAAATTTTAGTACGTCAATTTAAAGTTTTTATTATTGTTCGAATAAAAATTAAATTTACAAAAAAAAATATTGAGCCTTTTCTGAGATATCCAATTTTCCAAAAAATAATTTTTTTTTTCAAAAATTCAAAAAATATGTTTCCTTAAAGTTTTGAAATGCAATGTTTTTCAAACTTTTTAGAAACTTCTCTATAAGAAATTTCGTTAAAATCCGTTATGTCGATATTGAGAAATCCTTAATTTGAAAAAATGGTTGTATGGTAGGTACAGTCAGTAACATCTTGATTTATATTTTTTATTAAATTATAGATTGTAAAAATCAATCAAAAGAAAAAAATAAAAAAATTTAAGAAAAATTCTCGGAACCGTTTTTGAGAAAAAAGCGATTTTCGAAAACCATTTTTTTTAACATTTATATGGAGGGTACCGTTATTTTTAGGTAAAGTACATTTTTTTTCTTCTTACATCTTGAATATATATGAAAATGAATCTTGAATCTTTTGAATGGGATCATTGATGTGATGGTTTCCAATTTCTACTTAAGTATATTTGAATGTTTCATTACATCTGTACCTGTAAAAAAATCGAGACACTCGGCCCTAACAACACCCCCGTGGTACACCCATCAGCTTCGTAGTCTACGTAACTTAAGAAATAGAGCATGGAAAAAGTACCTAATATCTTATAAATTGGATGATTACAACAGTTATTTATCATTATATGAAGAGTTCCAATCATTATGCAGAATCCTCTATGATTATTATATGTTGAAAATGCGGTCTTCACTTCTTGTTGACCCGAAACTTTTTTGAAAATTTGTTAATAGCAAGAAAAAATCTGACGGATATCCATCTACTATGAAGTACTTGGATGAAACCAGAAACAACCCTCTTGTTATTTGCAATATGTTTTCTTCCTTCTTTAAACTTTCATTTTGTGATGATGATTTTGAACCTTGTGAGAGTAATTTTACTCATTTGAATAGCTTTTCTCAAAGCTCAATGAGTGATATTATTATCACAGTTGAGGATGTATTAGACCATCTTTTGGGCTTAGACCACGACACGTCCAGTGGACCAGATGGAATTCCGGCCTATATTTTAAAAAATTGTTGCAAGCCTCTGCAAAACCCCTAACGTTTCTATTTCAAAATTCCCTAAAACAAGCTGTTTTCCCTAAAATTTGGAAAAATTCATTCATTATACCTATTCACAAAAAAGGAAATCGCGGTGATATTCCTAATTATAGACCAATAGCCAAACTTTCTTGCTTACAGAAACTATTTGAAGCTATCATATTTAAGAGTTTTTATTTCAGCTGCAAACCTTTCCTTGCAAGGGAACAACATGGGTTTATGAAAAAGAAATCTACTGTTACTAATCTTGTTGAGCTCACGTCGTTTACAAATAAAGCTATCGAGGATAGTCATCAAGTTGACTGTATTTATACAGATTTCAGTAAGGCCTTCGACAAGTTGTCTCATAGCCTAATTTTATTTAAGCTTTTATCTCTTGTATTCCCTTCTGCTTTCGTTCAATGGATCAGGTCTTATTTGATGGGATGGACATACCAAGTTCTTTTTAGAGGAATCGTTTCTGATCCAATTAATGCTGACTCTGGTGTTCCACCAGGTAGTCACCTTGGTCCACTTCTTTTCATAGTATCAATCAATGATGTTGTTTCAATTGTAAAATCATGTAGGGTTCTTATCTACGCAGATGATGTTAAATTATTTAAAATCATCAGAAGCCAATCCGATTCTGTTTCTCTTCAAAATGACATAAATATGTTTCCTGAATGGTGTTCATATAACAATCTCTTTCTAAATGTTTCAAAGTGCCAATCAATGTCCTTCTTTAGAAGAAAAAAACCAACATGTTACAATTACAGCATAAATCAAGCCATTCTAAGTAAGATAGAAACAATCATAATCCCTCGAACGTGAGATTATAAAAAAAAAAAAAAAAAAAAAAAAAAAAAAACATGCGACCTGGGCGTTCAACTCTCGCAAAATCTAGACTTTTCACTCCACATTGAGAAAATTGTCAGTAAAGCAAACTCAATGCTTGGATTTATTAAGCGTTGGAGTAAGAAATGTTCGTATAGTCTTGTAACATCTTCGTTGTACAACACCTTTGTTCGTCCCCAATTAGAATATGCTAGTTCTGTATGGTCGCCACTTTACTCAATACACATTGATCGAATCGAATCTGTCCAACGTAAATATGTATGCTTCGCATTAAGTCATCTTAATTGGAGTGACCCAAATCTTCTTCCTCCATACAGCAGTCGCCTTCTTCTTTTAAACATGAGTTCTCTAGAAAAACGCCGGAAAGTCAGCGATGTTATGTTTTTACACCAGCTCTTGATTAGTTCCATAGATTCACCGTTTCTTCTTGAACAAATATTCGTTTAAAAGCTAGGAGCCACAGTTCTTGAAATTCTGAAATTTTCATATAAACTTCCACCGTACCAATTATGGTCTCAATGAGCCTTTGACACGTTTGAAACACGAGGCTAATTTAAACCATGATGTTTTCAATTTGAGTTACTCAAAGCTTACACTTAGGCACAGGTTGTATGGGCGTTCTCATTAAGTATTAGAAACTCACGCATTATAAGTTTTTGTAATAAAGAGTTGTTTGATTCCTAATAATTTATTGTTTCTATAGCATGTAGTATTTGACTTTTAGTTTTTTTTTGTAGCTATAGATAGTAGATTAATATTTTTTATTTCTTTGTTTGTCATAATTGTTCGTTTTTTTTCTTAGAGTGTTAGGCTATATGTATATTTATTTACTAACAACTAACACCACGCTAAATGATAATGATAATTGTGACAAGCTTATGTTTCCCAGTATCTAAAGGTGAAAAAACCCGAAGAGAAAAGAAATATTCTTACAAATGCTTGCATTAAGCAGTACTGATGGCGTACAAAAAAAAAAACAAACAAAAAAAAAAAAACCTGCTGGGGTGCTTTAAAAATAAAAAAATTATAAAAATCAGTTGTACCGTTTTTGACCAATCAAAAACCAAAAAAAGGTTCCAAGGGGGGTGCCCAAAATAACTTCTTTACAGCAAAGATGAGAACTAACGGCGATAATATTATGCCTCACCCAGGCCCACCCACGTTACATCTATACTTACTTACTTACTTACTTACTTAACCGGCTCCCGATCCATGGAGGGTCTCTGCCTGAGTTATTGCGGTCTTCCATCGGTTGCGATCCCTCGCGAGCTCCCTCCAGTCGTCGGGACCAAGCGCTCTTGCGTCTATAACCGCCTGGTCCCTGTAGCGGAAGTTCGGTCTTCCTCGTCGTCTCGAACCTGGGGGATGGGATTCGAAGATTTTCTTGGCTGGAGCGTTGTTGTCCATTCGCTCGATGTGACCGAGCCAGTGTAGTCGAAGTGTTTTGGCTTTTTGGACTACATCCACATCTTGGTACAGCTCGTATAGTTCACGATTGAATTTTCTCCTCCATTCGCCCTCTTCGCATATAGGACCAAATATCCGCCGAAGAATTTTTCTCTCGAAAGTGCCCAGTATCAATTCCCCTTTTTTACTTATCTTCCAGCACTCGGTGCCGTAGAGTAGAACTGGTAAAATTAGCGTTTTGTATAGCGTGCACTTTGTCTTTCGAGAAAGGAGTTTTGAACCCATTTGTTTGGCCAAACCGAAGTAGCAGCGGTTTGCTAGGGTAATTCTTCGTCGGATTTCCACTAAGGTATCGTTCGTGGGATTGATGTTCGTTCCGAAGTAGGTGAACTCCTTGACTACCTCGAAATTACTGCTACCAACTGTGACGTTTTGTCCTAAGCGATGGACAGATGCGGCTTTGTTTGTTGATAGCATATACTTTGTTTTGTCCTCATTAACTTCAAGACCAACGCGTTTCGCCTGTTCATCAATAGCTGTGAACGCTTCTAGCACAGCTCGCTTGGAGCGGCCGATGATATCGATGTCGTCCGCATATCCAAGCAGTTGGGAAGACCTGTTGAAAATAGTGCCTTCCAGGTTAACACCACTCTTGCGCACTATCTGCTCCAGGACTAGGTTGAAGAAATCACATGATAGCGCATCTCCTTATCTGAACCCTGTGCACGTCTGGAATAGCTCGGATGAGCTGTTACCCATTTGCACGTTGCACCGCGTATTGTGTAACGTCATGCGGCATAGCTGGATCAGTTTTTTCGGGATCCCGAGTTCCGACATTGCCAATAGAAGCTCTTGGCGACTTATGCTATCATATGCGGCTTTAAAGTCGATGAAAAGATGGTGGGTCTCGACTTGAAATTCGTTGGTCTTTTCCAGGATTTGCCTCAATGTGAAGATTTGGTCTATCGTTGATCTGCCTGGCCTGAAGCCACACTGTTACGTGCCGATTATAGTGTTGCAGAAAGATTTTAGACGCTCACATAGTACGGTGGATAGGATCTTGTAGGCAACATTAAGCAGGGATATGCCCCTGTAGTTTTTGCAGGACATAGATCGCCTTTTTTGTAGATTGGGCATATGGAGCTATTTGACCAGTCGTCGGGCATACTTTCCTCCTCCCACACTTGGTTGATGAGCTGATGCATGCACCCTATCAGGACATCTCCTCCATACTCAAAGAGTTCCGCAGGTAGGCCATCCGAGCCTGCGGATTTGTTATTCTTAAGCTTGCGTATTGCTTTCTTAACTTCTTCAGTACTGGATAGTGGGACTGGATCTTCATTGACTGGTCTTATGCTTCTTTGCTCCCCTGTAGTTTCGTCTAAATAATGCCCATTAAGCAGCTGCTGGAAATGCTGCTAAATACGTCCTGTGCCTCGGTGACTAAGTTCCATTCGCTGTTTCGAAGAGCTTGCGTGCCGGTCCTATAACCTGATGCCAGTTGTTTGGCTGTTTTGTAGAACCGGCGGCGGGTGTTTGTGGCGGTGCTAGACTCCTCGAGATACCTGAGCTGAGAAGCTGCGACTGCTCTTTTCTTTCTGCGCAGGGTTTTTTTCTCTTTCCTTCTCTTTTCACGGTACACCTCTTTTGCTGCTCTTGTTTTCCGTTGCAGCATTTGCATTCGTGCATTTTCCGTCTCCTGCTTCAATACCGCGCAGTCATTATCATACCACGGGTTCTTTTTCCTAGGTGGTTGATAGCCTATGTTGGACTCGGCTACCTCCTTAATAATGTCGCGGTACTGGCTCCACTTGTTGTTGACGCTTGTGGCTGGGGGTACGGCAGAGAGTTTCCCGTCCAATTGCTCACTGTAGTCTCTGGCTTTCTCAGGTGTGAGTTACATCTATAGCGACGATTAAAGTTGTAGATACTGCGATCAAATAGTTCTGAAGAGGCAATTCCATTGCAAGGCAATGATTCGACATTGACGAGATAATATCGTAGTATTTAACACATGCATTTTTAAAAAGATCGGCTTCTTTAGTTCGGAGGCCACTTGAATTATAAAAATAATTTGTTAATGACGAAAGACGTACATATTGGGTAGACTTAAGGGTATATGTTGTTAGGTCGTTATTCCTAAGTTCTTCTTCAAGGTGTTTTTCGCCATATACACAAAAGGTCGAATTTTAATTAAGGTTAGAGTTCATGCCCAAGGCGAAGCCACGCCCTGAATTATTCCAGAAACCATCTGTGATCTGTAAAGATAAGAGTTGCTAAGATGCGCTGTAAGTAAGTTAAGCGAAAACAAGAAAAGGGAACTTTTTGGAATCTCTGTAATAGATAGAAAAAAATTAATGTTTTGGAAAATTCGTATCCGTTTTGGAAATAAAAAATGTAAAAGTGTTAAGTTTGTGTAGGTTGGTTTTTACAATTTATTTTCGACCTCGAACCTTATAGAAGAAAAATTCTTCTCTGACTGTCAATTTAGTGTTAAAAGAATCCTCATAGGAACTTTAGCCAAATGTCTATGGCATATTTCTGCTTTTAGGTAGGTATAGTTGCAAATATCTTTATCTGCAAATATTCTTTTAGTTATATCGTACCTATGAAACAACTGCCGCCACTAGATAAGCTCCCCAGGATTTAATTTTGAATGATAAAAAAAGTATGCCTCCTCCAATTGATGATGGATCTGCAACTGCATCACTTCAAGCAGCACAATTGTGATTTAGGATTTGTCGAGAGAAAAGTCAATCACGGCTTCACAGGATAACATGGACATAGACATACTGATGGGCTCTCTGAAACCAGGATGACACAGAACGGCTGAAGTAATGAAAATCGTTTGGCAGCAGTCAGTTACACTGAAGGATTCCCAAAGTGGACATAGGAATGAATTCTGCTGCCTTACTGGCATTCATTTAAATTATTATCTAATTCATGTCGTTCCGATGCTACTGTACAAAGTCGTACATTGGCACAGCGAGTATCTGTGAACTCTGATGAGAAATGCTCTTTGTTACGCTATGTGCTGATGTTCAAATCAAAGTCATCCATGAACCGATGTCAAACAGAGCCAACAAATTGCATACCGATTGAAGAATTGGATTCGCAGGTGCACACAGACTTTTTAAATATAAAGCTCCTCGTGATTGAACAAATGCAGGAGGCAATGTGATTGTTGATTATGAATCTTTTTGATCTGATGATGACAGGCAATTGTGCACCAGATTTTGTATTGCAATATAGTTTTGTGGAAGCAAAGTTTATCTTAGCAAATAATAAAACCAAGACGTTTAATTTATCGCAACTTGAATTCAAACTTTAATTTTAAATAAAGGTATTTTTAATTTTTAGTTAAAATCGCAGAATTTTCACGATGGTTAAAGTGAAATGAACTACATACATACGGTCATATTTGTAAAAGTGTGTGCTGGGACGCCAGATTTAAGTTCGCTACCGTTTTGTCAGTAATGAGCTTTGGAAAATAACACTTTATTTAGTAAGATTTAAATTTACAGCTTAAATTGGTTAAAATTATGAAAATGGTGAATACAAAAATGGTTGCTTTATTCAAAGGGGTCAACACTAAATATGAGATAAAGGCTACAAAATAACAGTTATTTGGTTTGTAAAATACAAAATGTCTTAACATCTTTTTTACTGAGAATTTTTTAAGGTAATTGATAATTTAACAACCACCATAATGCTTATACAGCAGGTAGAGACCGTCTTTTTCGAGCTAAACAAACACGGTATAAAAGCTTTAGATGCTTAAGAAACGTTAATGACACCTCTCGTGAAGTTTTAAGCCAACCAAGGAAATGTCATCACTATAACGAGATGGATAACTGAATTGCAGGTCTTCAATATATCAAGTTTACTCGACATTTCAAAAGATGGAATTATTTTAACTTCAAGAAAAACCTTCAGAACGGAGATATATGTAGCAATAAATTGTATGGGAAATATATTGAAACTGGAAGGATCGAGAACTTGTCAAGGGAAAGGTGGAGGAATCTTCGTAACAAGAGTCCATTATCATTTTCAGGGCAAAATTGAATGCCATAAGAAAATGTGCCGAACGAAAACTCGAATGAAACTTAGGTAACCAAAACATTGCCATCATTTCTAACAACTAACCGGCACTCCTATGCCGTTAGTTCTTAACTGTTTTGGGAGAGTCCCTGTCGGCTATACTACCTCGGCCAAAAATAATGATGGTTTACTTAATTGGGTAGCGGGACAAGAAGGTGGCAGTCAAAGAAAATGAAGAGGCAAATTGTGCGTCCAAATTAGGAACAGCATGTTTAACTGAGAACTTACAATGAGGTCTGAGAAGTTTTATGAAATAGGGAAAGTGTTTTTTTTTTTTTTAATAAAAACGAAACAGAAAAGGAGGCCGAAAGATAACAAATTACAACAGAGCATCCAACACTTCTTGGGAGCTATAATCAAGAACGATTTACTTCTAAGGCAGGGGTTTCCTCACTGGTCACATTAAACTAAGTGGCCAGCGCCACATGCAGATTCTGTAATACTCATGAGGAAACACCGCACCGGTTCATATATTAGGTAGAAGTGATGCACTATGCATTAAAGACATAGGTACCTAAGACGTCAGCAGATAGAAAAGATTGAACTTCAATTTTTGAAATTACTCTATAAACCTTCTTAAGTACCTCAAAGAAGCAAATCTAGATAAGAGCTATATAATAAATAATCGATTAACTTTAACTCTAGATGGGGCACAAAAGATCTAAAATAAAAAAATAGAAAAGTATAATCGTACTCTTAATGCCAAAACCAGTTTTTAAGAACCCAATTCTGGCTGTTTAGAAGTTGCATATATGGAACTTGTATTTAAATATTTGCTATTACTAATAGCTAATACTACCTTTAATTGAAGTACCAGCTATTATTAACGTTGCCATTAGATATATTTCGACTAGACAGTAACTGATCAATCCGTAGCTTTAAAATTTTTCGTTACTTTGTACGGGCACCCAATTACGCAATCAAAACTCGAACTTATAGGTGATTTTTTTGCTATTTTGTTTTTGGCAACACTGGTTTTGACAGCTCTCGCACGTTTCGTATTTTGTGTCACTGTCAAACATCTTCAGTTTGGTCTATAATTTAGCCATGAATTGTCTTACAAACGAACGACGCTTGCAAATAATTGAATTTTACTATCAAAATGCGTGCTCTGTTAAGAAAGTTTATCGCGCAATTCTTCCATTTTATGGTCAGTTTAATCGATCGAGGCGGTTATTTGGGCATTAAAGCACCAACACGCTTACGTTGAGTGCGAACTGAGGATAATTTCGCAACTGTATCGGCCAGTGTTAGTGATGACCGTGAATTATCGATTCGGCGCCGTTCGCAGCAATTGGGCCTCTGTTATTCCACTATGTGGAAAATTTTGCGGAAGGATTTAGGTATGAAGCCTTTCAAAATACAGCTGGTGCAAGAATTGAAGCCCAACGACCTACCAGAACGCCGAATTTTTGGTGAATAGGCTCTTGAAAAGTTGGCCGAAGATCTACTTTTTTATCGAAAAATTGTGTTCAGCGACGAAGCTCATTTCTGGTTGAATGGATACGTGAACAAGTAAAACTTTTTTTTGCGTAAAATAGAAGAGCTTGATTTGCATCATATGTGGTTTCAACAAGATGGTGCCACATGCCACACAGCACGCGTAACAATGGACCAATTGAGAGACGAGTTTGGTGAACAGTTAATTTCACGTTTGGAGCCTGTAAATTGGCAGCCTAGATCGTGCGATTTAACGTCTCCAGTAGACATGTGTAACGCAGCGCTGCGTTAACGCAATGCGTTGAAGCAGCAGCTGCGTTACGTGCGCTGATACATCAGTTTGTAACTCAGTGACGCAGTGACGCAATAGCGCAGTTCATCAACTCATCAACTCAATGATCGAATAGCGCTTTTGACAAGCGCAGCGCTGCGCTGCACAGACAAAAACCATTCAAGCAGATACAAAAAGCGCTGACTTCCTTGTAGCGCTCCCAAATTTTTCACATTTTTGACGGAATTCAATGAAATTCCATGATGTGATATATGGTATTTTTGCTTTTTAAGGAAAAAAATGTTTGTATTGCAGAAGACTTATTGCAGCTTGTGGGTAATGTAGAAAAATATTTTATATACCAAAAAAAAACCGCTGATTGTTCAAGAAAATAATAAAATTTTAATTTTTAAAATCGGTTAGAAAATGTGGGCAGAATTGTCAAAATTCTGCCTAGGATTTCTTTTTTGATCTAACCAAGCCTCTTTTTTTATATTCATATTAGAGATATTTTAACCTATCCATGGACACCTCAATCTTATAGATGGAAGAAGTATTTCTCTAGTTATAGTCAATAGAGTGCAGCAAAATCGAAAATTTTGAAAATTTTCTTGCATTTATCTGGAAAATAAAAAAATCGAAGAAATTTTTTTTTTAATTTTTTCCACATTAGATACTATGTATAACGAAGCTATGCACATGCATGTTGTATATCAATATAAGCGCTTACTTGTTCTTAATCAAATGAAAGATATTTTGTAAAAATCCGTTAAAATACCAAAAGTAAAGAGTGATATCTGAAGCAAGCATTGTGTAAAAAAAGTCTTAAAAAAATTTATTAGAAAATAGTTTATATCTGCCCTCATGTTGGACTGAGAGCTTTTCAATTTTCTTCATACATTTAGAAAATATATTGAATAAATAATACAAAATAGTTTTAATTTTCTATGTTCAGGTTTTTGTATTTATTTAAATTTTGTCCACAATTAAGTGGGAGAACAAAAAAATCACTACTCCAGATTATTTTTACATTTTTTTCAGTGTAGTCGGGTAAAACTTGATATTTTTTTTTTCTCATAAATTGTATGAGTGTCTAATGTCTACAGTATTTTAAAACTTTAATCTTAAAGATCTGTATGATATTTTCGAAGTAAAAAAATAGTTTATGAAACCATCTCCATTTCTTTTTTGTATGAAAATCGATTTTTTTCGTTTCAAATCCTTTCAACCAATTTTAGCGTGTTTCCTGACGAATTAATTGTAAAACATTGTTCAGCATTATTTTAGAAGAGGATTGGGGCAATAAAAAGGTGGTAGTTTTATTTCAAAGTTCTGAAATTTTTCATCAACTTTTGAATTTTGAGTGATTTGAATCGAATTGATTTTTGCGTCATTAACTCTTTAGTATGCAATTTTTTGTTATTTTGAATTTTTTTTTACACAGAAATAAAGTTTGACATTTCTCATTTAAATATATACTGCAATAATTAAGATCTGAGAACTAATACTCAAGTTAGAAGAACTAGAAAGTATGTAAATCGGCATATTTTTAAGATTTGAATTAAATTTTTAATCAAAATCTAATTTGTATTGAAAATTTGAGAAAAGTCACCCTACCTCCTCTCCTGTTTTATATTTTCCAAAATGACCTATGAAACATTTGTAGAATACCATTATTGCAATTAATTTGCATCTTTAGTTTTTTAAAATCGTAAAATTTTTCATCAACATTTGAATTTAGAGTTCTTAAAATCGAATCGAAAAGAGCTCCTTGCACGCTTTTAGTAAGAAAAACTTTGTCCCTCCTTAAAAATTTTTAGACCAGTATTTAGGAAAACATTCCATCTTTCATTTAAGACATTAATCTTGAAGATTGGACTATCAGAACCAAAGATATAAGTACAAACGTCTCCACACCTCAAACAAAAAATTTTTTTTTTTTTGAAAAGACACCCCATTCTCACTCAGACTGTTTGGTCGACGATGAACAACTTGTGTGCGCTTGTGCGCTACGAAGTTTGTATGATGATGAGTTAACAAAATACAGCTGCGTTGCGCTGCGCTGTTTTGCTTCAAATGAGTTAAAACAAAAATTGCGTTATAGCGCAAACTGCGTTATGGCGCCAACTGCGTTATGGCGCAAACTGCGTTAACGCATTTCGCTGATACAGTGAAGTGCGCTTGAGTTAGTGTATCAACGCACCAATTTTTACTGCGTTACCCATGTCTAGTCTCCAGAGAATTTTTTGTGGGGCTATGTTAAGACTCAGCAGCAATATATAGCGACAAGCCCGCTTCGAATGATGTATTGGAAGCCAATATTGAAGCATTTATTCGTGAGATACCGGCCGAAATGTAAGAAAGAGTATGCCACAATTGGACTAAGCGGATGGATGACCGTACTTTAGATTCAAATAAAGATTTCATGCATTCTTCTGAATTTTATGTGTTTTTTTTTCAAATAGCTCTTTTTTTTAATTTCCAATAGGTCTTAAAAAATCACTCCTTATAAACCAGAAACAACAAAAACCCTATTCGAGATTTACCGTTGAAAATTGCTTGTAGGCAACAATTTCATAAAATTATGCAATACATTATTGTTCGAAAAGTGATACATTTGCCAAATATGTACCTTCGTACCTCAATGGAAAGTAACAAATTGTCATTGTAACTTCCCCTACCTTACATTACACTTCTCAATATCAGAGCATAATGGTCATTTAGTCTCAAGACCACCACCATCAACAACTCGATAGAGGAAACTCCATTTGGGTTTAATCAATCCCCTAACTTTAAATTCATTTGTCGAAACGTTTATCGACTTTAATTATTGGCTTTCCCTACAGACATTAAGACAGGATATTGTTGGTGTTGCCTTGATTTGACGTTAATTGTTAAACTGCTTCGTCGGCATAATGTTTGCTCTGTTTGATTTAATCAAAACAATGGTCATTTGGGAGGATCGAGTGACACGAACAAGTAGCAGCCGACAAGTAAGACCTCTCAAGTCGTCAGTAACACTGCTTTCCTTAGTGTGTTGCTTCAACTTCCCTCCGACCTAAACATCAACTGTGTTGTTATGTTGATTACTATGCGAACGATAAGATCTACACATCCAAATTCAGTAAATTCAGTAAATGAAATGTTCAAGAGGACCTCCTATAATATTCACTGACGAATACAGTGCTGGCGTGTATTTTGTTGTTGTCGTTGCTGGTTTATTGTGTTTAAGGATATTTAGTAGTTTGTTATTTTCAATAAAAGCATTTCTATTTATCATGAGATTACATTGCATTTCAACACTAAATGACACAAGCTGTGTAAATTGATTTCTCACTACGAGTGAAGGAATATTATGTCCTTCGGAATTGCAATTGTGAGTGTGTGCATCTGTGTGTTTTTAGTGCGATTACATAATCGCATCAGGCCATATTTGAATATTGTTGCCCGGAATCCGATTATACACAACAATGAATATTTTAATAGCTTAATTATTGCCCCGAACAAAAGATTTTCATTCGAAAGGCAAATAATAATAATTGCACAAGATACTGGCCAAAGGGATGGGTGGGTGTTTGCTTTGTTAGGCTATTGTTGGACGTGTTGACCTAAAAATTTTAATATTCCAAGAATGAAATTTATAGTTTATCAATTCTCTTCAGGCCGAGAAAGCCTGGGATTTCTGTTGGTTTATAAATTAATTTCCTTACTTCCATGAGTGAGGGGTTTTTTTCTAGTTGATCGCAAAGCAATCAAAGTGGATTGAAAGGCATATGAAACTCGACTAAAAATAAGAAAATTTAGGAAATTAGGAATATAAATGAGGTCAGTCCCAATTGTCTTTGACGTTTAGGACAAGGGATTAAGCTTAAGTAATTTTGAGAGAAAGTATTGTCCTGGCTTATTGCCTTGATTTTCGAATTTCCTTCACTGGTATGGATTATTTCAAACTGAAAAGTAAGTAACTATAAATACACATTTCCTGGATTCCTGCGGATTAGGTACCAGAGAATGGGTATGGTGAATGCATTTTGAGATGTCATTTCAACTTTTTGTTCCTGGCCCGGTTTTTTTTTTTTTTTTCACTATCAGAATTGGTCGAAGAAAGCTTGTAGCAAGCTCCGTCTTTCGACCAATGGTTTGCCAACAGACAGAACTGTGTTATACCACCGGCTCTTCATTTAGTGCAGTGTTAGTTGTTAGTAGGCAAACTCTATTACAATTAACACTGACACAAGAAAACATAAAAAATAAACAAATAATATTACGTAAGAGCAAAACAATAACATAACATGAAACAAAGAACATTTAGGAGCGTGGACCACTGGTTTTGAGTAGGTTTTTTAATTTACTTTTATTTATATTAAAATCAAAAATATTTGAATTCCAATTTACAAGTCTACCCATACGTGTCAAGGGCTCATGCATGCCATAGTTGGTCCTATGTGTTGGGACCTTAATCATATCGAGGCCTCGAAGATTATAACCTCCTCCCCGATAATTAAAATAAACCGAACATAAAAGATCTGGTGCATCTGTGACGCCTGTTATTAATTGGTGGAAAAATACCAAATCATTGTTTGTTCTTCTTTGTTCCAAAGTTTGCATCTGAAGAATAGATAATCGTTGGTCATAAGAGAGGCCATTCGAAGGATCACTCCACTGAAGTCTCTTCAAGGCAAAACGAGTAAAGTTTCTTTGCACAGATTCTAATCTCTCAATATGAATATCATAAAGAGGAGTCCAAACCTGCGATGCATACTCAAGATAGGGACTCACAAAGGAGTTGTATAAAGCCCGGGTGACATTGGGATCAACGAATTCTTTAGACCAGAGCTTAATAAACCCTAACATTGAATTGGCCTTATTTACGATTTTATTAAAATGAGCAGAAAAATCTAAATTGGGTGTAAAAAGAACTCCAATGTCCCTTACGGTCATAACACGAGTTAAAATGTGCCGTGAGATAACATATTCATGAGAGGAAGGAGAACGTTTTTTAGAAAATGTCATAGTTTGACATTTTGTCGGGTTGAGGTTCAGACTGTTCTTTTCACACCACAAGGCAAAATGGTTAATATCATCTTGCAGTAGAGCCCGATCATTTGGAGATACTATATTTTTATAGATCTTCATATCATCTGCAAAGATTAGAATTTCGCTATTGTGAACACACAGAGGAGCATCATTAATAGCTAATGTAAAGAGTAGTGCTCCCAGATGGCTTCCCTGCGGAACACCTGATTTGGCAATAAATTCTCTTGAGTATGAATTTCCGAATTTGACTTGATATAACATATCTTCAAGATATGAAGATATCCACTTGATGAAAGGTGGTGGAAATCCGTATGAGTGAAGTTTAAACCTGATAATCTCATGAGACAGTTGATCAAAAGCTATCGAGAAGTCAGTGTATACACAATCAACTTCTTGACCACTTTTTAGAGAGTTTAAACATTTATTGAAAAAGACAACAAGATTAGTAACAGGAGAACGTTTTTGCATAAAACCATGTTGTTGGTTGCAGATATTAGTTTTACATATAAATGTCAAACTGTCGTATACAACTTGTTCGAACAACTTCGGAATGCAAGAAAGTTTGGAAATTGGTCTATAGTTGGTATATTGTCTTTATCTCCCTTTTTAAATACTGGGGTTAAAAATGCAGGGAATTTACCTAATTTCAAGGATAGAACAAAAATATTACGCAGAGGAAGAGCTAAAACAGACTTACATTTCTTTAATAAAGCGGGTGGTATTCCATCGGGTCCAATAGAATAGTCGTCTTTTAAATGTGACAGAAAGTCCAAAATTTTGTCATGATCTATTGTAATATTATTAAATGATACCTGAGGACAATTTCGTAAGAATTGAAAATAGTTATCGTCAACAACAGGGGAATCAATGAAGGATTGGCTAAAATTATTTGCAAATCCCTCACAGATTTCTGTAGTAGTACTCAAGATTACGTCATTATAAACGAGATTAACAGGATAACCGTCGCTTTTCTTTTTGGAATTTATAAATTTCCAGAAGTTTTTCAGGTCTAATTTCAGGGAAAGCCAAATGGTTTGAAGATAATCATTATATCATTCATAAGAGTCTTGTTTGAATTCTTCTAAAAGGGAAATGTAAACTACTTGATTCTCTACTGTCATGAACCTTATATATTTTTTCCAAGCCTTATTTCTTTTATTTCGGAGGCATTTGAGTTCTTTTGTGCACCAAGGATGATATCCAAATTCAGCCAACCTTAAAATGCATATGCATGTTGTCCTCCAACCAGCCAATCCCTGACAACTGCGAGGAGCTTATCTTAGCTGACCTACTAAACATCGTATCTAAATTGATAGGATAGTTTTGAAGAGCGTAAAAGTCCATATTCATAAACTATTTCAGTGGTATAGAAGAGGGAATCAAACTCTGCGCCTCAAAATCAGAAGCTTAAACTCCCTTAGGTAGTAACCAAACGTAGCGTGAAGTACCTTGGGATCCACTTCGACGAGCTACTTAGTTCCAACTGTCCTACAAGAAACGTTGTTATATGTTCCATTTCCTCCACTAGACATACTAATGGAATGGAAAAGAAAGTTCCAGACTTAGCAACATCCAGATATATAAACAGCTCTTGAGAACAATCATCGCATACAGCTTTCCCGGCTGGTTTTCTACCTCTAAGACAGCCAAGCGATAACTCAAACTTTTTGAAAAGAAGTTTTTAAGAATATCCACCGGACTAATTTTTCGACCGGCAGCGTCAAATACTACAAGAACGAACATCTATAATCAGATAGTGGTATAACACTTTCGGACAAGTAGTTATATGTTGCTTGTGACCAATAAGGAACAACGCAACAGTGACTACCCTAGGCCATATAATCCCAAATGACAACATTGCTTTTACGCTGACCCTGTGTCAATTTCTGTTTTGAAATTCACTAAATTTATTCTTAATATGTATTAGGTTTACGTATCACAACAGCTCAAGGCGATTAAAGCAACGAAGTGAAGATGATAGTTCCGTCTATTCCCACACTCACGTTGTCGGTTATCTAAAAGACCAACTCTTTAAGATAAAATAATACCACGACTCAAAATTTGGAAGGCACCAAAGTTTCATAGGAGTACCGTACCCCTTGGCATAATAGTAGTTCATGCTTTCGACTAGCATGACGAAAGCCTGGGTTCAATTGTAAGCCGCTGGAAGAATGTTTTCAAGAGGTGTATTACTTTTTTGGAGGAATTAAAAAATGTTGCAAGAGTATCCCTTGTGATGCAAAATACTCCTTATCTTCTCCGGTTGGAATCAACAGAAAATTATAGGTCACTAGGTTTAGGTTTCATTAAAACTTACAAAAGAAAGAAAAAAGTATAGTGTATGACTTAAGAAAATAAAGATTAAGAAAATGTAAGAAATGCCAAAACAACAGCGGAGCTCCTAACTGAAAAAGTTTATATGGATATAGTAAGGTATTCGTATCATTGCAAGAAACTCATGATCGAAGGTCCTGCAACAAAAATCCAAACCTGGTAGTAATGGGCTTTGATTTCCCCCACCCCACGGTTTTTTCCTTTTTTTTTAAAGACCAAAAATAATGCTACCTACCATACGATTTTTTCGAAATGTTATAAATATTTTTTTTCTCAAAAACTGTCCAACAGAATTAAAAAAAAAATTGAAAAATTTCATTTAGTTAAAACTAGGTAATGGTTGAAAAAAAATTTCCAAAAAATTGTTATTTTTGGTAGCTCCCTTGGGTATATTTTTTTTTTGTTTTTGATTTTCTCAAAAATGTAACAGCCGATTTAAACCATTTTTTATGCTAAAGCTCCTCCAAAGTTTAAATATTATTACATATTCAAATTTTCAATTTTTTATTTTTTGGATGTTTAAAAAAAAAAACAAAATTTTTTTCTGGAAACTCAATATTTCGAAAGCCCCAAGATCAATTTTTTCAAACTTGACAAATAAAAGTTTCTTAAAATAGTCTACAAGATTTGGGAAAAAAAATTTGTTTTATCTAAAACTAACGGTACCTTCCATACAAATGTTTTCGAAAATCGTATTTTGCTCGAAAACGGTTCCGAGAATTTTGCTAAAATTTTTTTTCTTTTGATGAATTTTTACGATCTATAATTTAATAAAAAAAAAATTTGAATTCTAGATATTACTGACTGGACCTACCACCGAACGATTTTTTTCTAATTTTGAATTTCTCATTATCGCTATAACGGATTTTAATGAAATTTTTTATAAAGAAGCTCTTTTAAGAAAATTTTATTTTGTAAGAGATAATGGTTGAAAAAAATGGGAGAAAAATGGTAATTAATGGTACCCCCCCCCCCCAAAGAGCATTTTTTTTTTAATTTGATTTTCTCAAAAGGGATACAACCGATTAGGATCTTTTTTTATGCTAAAGCTCCCCAAAAGATTGAATATTATTGTGTATTCAAATTTAAAAATAAAAAAGTTTTTTTGACTAAAAAAAAATCGCATTTTTCTCAAAAACGTAGCATAGAATTTGGATAACATTTTCTTTCTCTATAATTCAATGAAACAAACTTTAAAATTGAGATATTACTGACTGTAACTACCAGGACCATTATTTCAAATTTTGAAATTCTCATTATAATGCATAACGGATTTTAATGAATTTTTTTTTATAGAGAAGCTTCTAAAAAGTTTGAAAAATATTGCATTTCAAAACTTAAAACAAATTGTGTTTTCTTAATTAAAAAAAAAAACAGTTTTTTTGAAAATTCTATATCTCGAAGTTTAAAATTAAATTAAATTTAATTTAATTTTTAGTTGTACAATAGTACAAAATTTTTCTCAATTTTTTTTTTGTTTTAAAAATGTTGTATTTAAAAGCTTATTTTAAGGAAGCGCTACGACGACTTAAATTTTTGTTCTTGCACAAATTCATATTTCCTTAAGAAATCAAATAGCATTCCGTTTTTATCTCTCACTTCTAAGAAATAAAAAAAAGAATTTTACGTTAAGGTTTATTTATGTTTATAGACAGTTATGTTTATATGTTAATTTTGTATATTTTAAAACCTGTCAATTTTATATGTATCTTAAGTTTAAAGTCCCGTAAATGTATCGAAAACGAAAAAAACGGCAATATGGATAGGTTTTTTTTACAGCTCCCTAATTCATCTATATTAAATGTGTTTTTGTTTCCTTCTACGACGTTGACGATAGTGGTTGTTTAGTCTTTGGCGTGATTGAATAATGGATGGTAAACAACGTTGCCACTTCGCAAGAAAACAGCGCAGCAGATCATTAAAAAATGCAGTAGATTGGATCTTTCCGCAGTAGATTAATTATTAAAAAATACTGTACACTAATGTGTTTTCATGTATGCAGCTACATGATTGTTCAAATATATAATGAAATAAGAAAAAACCGAATGAATAAACCAACAGCTTCATGATTTTAAAAAAGAAGAAGATTCTTGGACCGTCACCATGGTATGGAATTATTTATCGATCTGAAATATCCAACACCTAAAGTGACGCAAACTCCTTCTACAAAAACAAATTGCAGGAACATTTCGTCGAGTTAAACAATGTGTATATCAAATGTGATATCAAATACAAATATCCGAATCTTCTCGGTCAGCTATTAAATCTTAGGTCAAAAATAGTCCTTCACAGCCGCTTCTCTCTTACGTATATGGCGGGGTAGTTTAATATTCATCTCTGCTGGTTGCCGGGACATTCCAGGAAACTGTAAAGCTGACGAACTGGCTGAAAGCAGGACAATGTCAACTTCCCAACATGTTTTATGAAGTAGTCTAAAATAAACGGGGTAGCGCACATCATCAAAACATCATAAGTTAAGTAACTGGGTGCAAACAAAATTTAATATATTATTTGATCAGTATTTCTGGGTTTCTAATCAATTGTTTTTATATTTTAAAATTATTTTTATTCCCACATAATAGGAAAATTTCTTAAAATAACAATCCAAGGCCTAAGAACCAAAATACGATTAATTAATTATTTCCGTTTCAGACATTTTGGATGATTAAAACTATTTATTTACAATAAGTCATAAATCGTTTATGATAGCAATCACTTTAACCTGTCTTCCTTCGCTGTACAGATAAATCATAACATATCTACCCACTGCCCCGCGTAGAGTGCGTAAAACTTCATATCCTTTGATTTGTCGATTAAAACTTTCTCTGCCCTATCAAATCAACATTCGTCCGTTTCACTTAAAAAAAAAAAAGAAAACAAGAACACAAATCGAGCCTTCCACTCAATTGGAAACTCTCTCGGATACTCCGAAAAGTCGAAAGCCCGTCTTCAACTGTTGGCAAAGGTCTCGCAAGCATATTTTAATCACATGGACCCACCGTATTTACTCAAAAAAAACAACAACAAAAATATTATAAGTCTAAAAATGTTTCACATAAATCATGATCCAAGGAACAGAACAGAATTATCACACAATGTTCTTATGATTTATAACGCATTTTAGTTATCCTTTCTGCAGCCTCCATCTTCGTTTTCTCCTTCAACTTTCTTCGTAGGATTTTTCTATTATTTTATTTTTACAGGCAAGATGAGGCGGCCATATGTTGTTTTCAGAAGAATCTTGTGTTTTACAAGTGATAAACAATAAGCCATTGCTTTCTCATTGATGAGGAAGGCAACGAAATCCAATCTCTGAGTTTCGCAATTATTTTCCTTTTCTGTTTTTGGTGTCCTAATCAAAAAGTTTTCCCCATTTTCTAAAATAATAAACCCAACCTCCCAAAGGGATGTCTTGTAATATTTTCCCAATGAATTACGTTCCGCGTGTTACAATGTTTTTTTTTTTTTTTTGCTTAGATACTTTGTTTTGTTTGTTTCTTTTTTTTACAAAAAAATAAAATAGAATAATTTATGATTCTGCTCTCGTTTGAAGGACGACAGGTTCCAAATAAAAATCACGTTTTTCTATCTTACTTTTCCCATATCTTACGTTCTAAAAACATTTTGTTGTTGTGAGTAGATTTGCATAGATGAATAAAGTTTACATAATGAAAATGTTAACAACGCTAAAAAAAATAACGAAATCAGACTCTCTGGAAAGGGAGAGAAGAACACAAATTTTTAACACCACGTCGCTGTTCAAACTTTATATATTGTGAGAGCATTTTTTTTGGTATCCTTAGTCTTTTTTACTTTCAAATGTTTGTAGGTGTTAATACCTTTTTTGTGGGTATTAAAAGTTTAGCAAAGAAGTGGAAATACTTTTCTACCAACGAATCGAATTACGTGAGATGTAAGTGAAATGAAGAGATACACTTAATGTTTTTTTAAGTCGACTCCGTCAGAGGCGGATTGAGGTCAAGTGCCGCTCCGGGCCAAAACCAAAAACAAGTTATATTAAAAACCAAAATATCTAAGGACATTGTTAGCAGTTTAAACAAAAAAGTGTGCCTCAGTTTATTTGAAATCTATTGCTATTACTTTTTGTTCTATTGATGACACGTTTCGATCTAACAACATCTTCTGATCGGTAGGTATTTAATCAATAAAATATTGAAAGAAATCAGATTTTTTTAAAATTATTTCAAATAAAAATGACAAATGAATAAACTTTTTTTTAATAAAAATGGCGCAAAGTTTTAGTTGAATTAGTACGATGTTAAAGCTGTTTTAGTATGAAACTAGGTTAAAACAACAATTTTGCAAATTGTAATCGAATATAGCATCATATATACTCCCTTTTGTTGAAGTTAAAATTACAAACTGTTGAGTTTTGTGCTCGACGTGATAAAATTTCAATTTTTCAATTTTTTCAATTCAATTTTTATTATTATTTACAAGCTTTAAGATACAATATATTACATGAATAACAAATAAAAAACATTCTATAGTTGAGAACTAGTATCGAATGTAGTGAGTCATAAGGACTAATTTAACAATGCAAGTTTTAAAAATTTTGTTTATAATAAGTTTTGATTGGGGTAAAGAAATAGAAGTTAAGATTTAACTAATTAAACATTAATTCATTATCTTTAAAAGGAAATAAAACAGTTAAGGATTTGATATGATTATTAAAATTTAAAGTTTAAGTAATAATTCGCATTAATAATTTAATTTCATTGTGATCAAAATTAAACAGCCATTTTTTTAATTCAATGTTAAAAGAAAAGGATTTATTTATACTTCGAATGCTAAGTGGAAGCTTATTAAAAAGCCTCGGTGCAACAATTGTGTAAAAATTTGAAAATTTTTGAGTGCTGTGGCGCGGTACTGTGACTAGGTAACTTTCATTACTGCGCAAAGAAAAATCTGTAGAATAAAGATTCGTAAGATAACCACTTCGGTTGAAGAAAATTTTTAATACTTTATAGTAATAAAGATGTTTTAACGGGAGGATTTTTGACTTTTTGAAAAGTAAAAAACTATGATCGTATCTTCTCATTTTCCATACAATTCTCAATATATGCTTTTGGGAAACAATTAAAGGGTTCAATTTATTATCAAAAGTACCTCCCCAACAGGTTAGTCCATATTGCAATTTAGATTGAACTAAGGCATAGTATACGGTTTCCAACATATTTCGAGTGCAAAGAGGTCGTAAGCCATAGATGATACGGGTGGACTTTTCCAACTTCGAGTACAAATTTAAAGTATCATCTGAAAAAGTTCACTCCTTTCTTAATAAGGCAAACATTAAAAGCTACCAAATCAAATAAAATTCACGAATTACAATTTCGAATTTAGCACGGGTTATGTCGAAGTCAGTAGTCCCAAAAGCAACAACGGAAATTCCCACAGTTGCATTTGCAAGTAAATCAAATAAAACTATGAGTACGAATAATAACGTTCTTTTGCCAAAATGTCAAATTTTTTTTCCAAAACTCAATATTTCGAAAACCCCATCCTAGATTATTTTTAAACTTGATCAAAAAAAGTTTCTCGATATAATCTACAAGATGTGAGAAAAATTATTTTATTGTATCTAAAAATAAATGTAACTACCATACAAATGCTAAAAAATTAAAAAAAAAATGGTTTTCAAAAATCGTATTTTTCTCGAAAACGGCGCCTAGAATTTTGATAAAATTTTTTTTCTTTCAATTAATTCTTACGATCTTTAATTTAATAAAAAAAAATTGAAATTAAGATATTACAGCTTGTACCTGCCATAGAACCATTTTTTCGAATTTTGAATTTCTCATTATTCACATAACGGATCTTAATGAAAAATTTTCTAGAGAAGCTTCTAAAAAGTCTAAAACACATTGCATTTCAAAACTTTAAAATAAATATTTTTTTTAATTTCTTTTCTTTTTTTGAAAATTCGATATCTCAGAAACGGCTCAATATTTTTTTTGTAAATTTAATTTTTATTCGAACAATAATAAAAGCTTTAAATTGGCGTATCAAAATTTTTTCTTCAGAATGTTTTAAAAAGTTTGTGTATAAAAGCTTTTTTTTTAAGAAACCACTACAACGACTTATAATTTTTTGTTCTTGCATACATTCATAATTGGATAGCATTCTGTTTTTGTCTCTTACTACTAAAAGAATTTAAAAATTTATTTTATCCTTATGAACAGTTTTCTCTAATAACATTCGTTTTTAAAATTCCTAGGCTATTACATAGGAGCAAGTTCGTGCGACCCAGTCGTGCATTTTATTTTTATTAAAATCGTTAGAGCCGTTTTCAAGCTAAATAAGATTTGGTATTACGGTATGTATTAGGCTGACAGACGGAATTGCTGGACCCACTTTTTTCGTCTTCGCTAACATCGTAATGTGAACTTCGATCAAAATCTCGAGTTCGATTTTTTTTCCAAGTGCAGAACTTGTCCGCAAGTAAAAATGTTGAATGACATAAAAATAAACGTAAGTAAGAAATATTAAATTTTATATTCTACATGCTGCAGATTTTCCCAAGCATCATAAGATCTGTGGGTTTTGCAGGAAACTTGTTATCGATTTTTATATTTATCATTTTTAAGTTCATGAAAAAAAAATATTTAAAACATTATGTTTATTACACATTTTCTGGAGACCTCAATGTCCCCGAAAAATGATGTCATCATTTGAGACAGACCCATACTATAGAACGATTTTGTTGTTAGAACATAATACGAGTATACCCAAGAATCATGTTCCAAAACATCCTTTACGAATTAGGCGATACCCTATTTACAAAGTCTTTAAAACATTTTTAAGAAAAAATTTAAGTACTCCAACTTTAAGTTGATATTATTGTTCAAATAAAATTTAAATTTCAAAAAAAATATATAGCTATATAAACCCACTTTTTGTCCGACGTTTTGACAGGAGTTGCTGTCTTCTTCATATAGGATGCTTTATTGAAACGACAAACAAACACAGTTTAACAAACTTGTTTAAAAAGAAAAAAAAAAATGATTGAAATTTAACGAAAAAACTTACATATAAAATCAAAAAAAAATTTTCTAATTTTACATACAAAACGTTTAAAAAAAAAAACTTTTTAGAAACAATAAAACTAATTAATTTTAAAATTAGAAATTTAAAAATTTTGTACTTCTAATACGAAGAAGTCTTGTTTTTTTTGTATATTGTTGTTGCTTCTAAATATCTGTAGAGTTTCTATGGCAAAATATCTCTCCGTTTGGAGAATTTCTACCTCATCAAAATCTGGCTGATGGTTGATTTGGACACAATGGTTACCCAGTGCTGTCTTAGGGGAACTTTTACTATTAATATCCGGTTTATGGCCAGCAGGTACTGCTTTGTTGTACCTACTACATAGCCAAGGTAGCAATTTTCCTCATCTTTGCCCTCGCAGTTGATTTTGTACAAAACGTTTTTTTCACCGTTTTTGCCTTAAGTTTTGATTATAGTGATGCATTGTGCAATGTGATGTGAAAGCTAGTTCCACATTTTTGGGACTGTCGGGGACAACTTGTTTGAATTTTGCCGCCAGTGTTGGAACATAAACTATGCTTTTATAAACGCAATCTGTTTCAATGATAGATGGAATTTCAGGCTTAAAATTATTTGTGTAGCGTTGTATCAATCCTCTTATAGGCTCATTGTAAGCCAGAATTTGAGTGACTACGGTTTCATTTTTGGAGTGAAACCTATGGTCACTTAACATAATTATGTACATGGTGATAGACATATTTTTGACCCAATGAACATTTGCACATTGTGTAATACATATGAAGATGATACAATTGAGCACTTCCTTTTAAGATGCCCAATTTTTAATGCAGTTAGAAACCACTTCCTATCCTCTATGAACCTAACTGACATGAATAGTATAAAAACTCGCTTAACTTAAGAGCTTTTATCCTTAACGAATGATAAATCCAGGTTTCATTTCAAGTAATAAAAGTAATTATTTTTTATTATTGTTGCTTCATATCTTACCTTATTGTCTTGTTAGATGAATTAAAATAATACTACACCTACCTTATGAAATAATATAATGTGGACATATTGCCAATCAATTTGTAGAAGCAAAGCTTATAAACAAATAAATATATCTATCTATCTATCTATCTACATAGTTATGTAAGTACTTTTTGAGCCATAATAGTCGCCGTGTTGATTGAAACATGTTCATTTGTTCATCCTAATTGGATCGAAGATTAACTAGTCTACCTGATGCTGTCTCTTTTTGGTACCAGCCGAAGCTGAGGTGGTCTTTTTCACGATGAATTTTAACATCAAAAAAGCTATCGCGTTATACTTTTCTTTCTCAACGGTGAACTTGATTTTTTGGTTGAAATTGTTGAGGGCCAACAACATATTTTCAATATTGCGATGATCAATTACCGCAAATATGTCATCAACATATTTGAAAACTGCTTTTGGCCTTTCAATCCTTTCAAAACATTCATGGATAAGATGATTTAGTATCAAATCCGCAATTGTAGGCGAAAGTGGTTTGCCCATTGGCATGCCATGTATTTGCTTTAGATGTTATTACTATTATATGGAAGGTAGTTGTTTTTCTTTAAGCAAAAAATTCTGGCTTATTGTTTCCGATCGTTTTTTGACTACACAGATAGGAAGATGTGGAGGGATATTTGTAAACATAGACTGATGTTTCTATCCTCAATTACAAATTCCAATGAATTTTTTACCATGTACAGTACATATGCCGAATTATTTGAAACATTGTGTAGTATTTGCCCAATGTACACGGCAGCTTCATAGCCGCTGTTATGGGTCGAAGGGGCATATCTTTCTTGTGAATTTTCGGCAAGCCGTAGATATTTACATGGAATTTTCGCTGTGTATGTCGTGATTCTCGCCTTTTCTCTACCATCAATGAATTTGTTGTTGTTAAGCCATTTAACGAGTTCATTGTTTTTGGACTGAAGTGTTGTAGGATTCTTGCGATTAATACTGTATGTAGAACAGTAGGCTAGAATAGCATTCATTTTCGTTTCATACGCTCGTAATGAGCGTTTTACTAAGAATGCGGACTTAGCTACATTTCATGACTTGCGTCGTTATTAATTAAAAAACTTTCCAGATATTTTTAATGGCAAATTAAATGAAACTAAAATTGGCCAGTTTGTTTCAATCTTTACAACGGCAGTTACTCAAAGCGTTGAATCATCTGTCCCAATGTTGCAAAAAGACACTTAGGTATAACTATGCGAATTTTTGCCATCAGTATTTGACTAAACTTATTAAATTAAGAAATTGTCACAGGTCCAAATATGGATTAAAACCAGTTACAACTCGTACTTTAATGAAAATATTAAATCCTATTATTATAGATACGGTTTGTTTTCTTAGAAACCATACTTGAATTTGAAATAAATAAAATGCACGACAACTTTTACAAATGTAAAACAACTTTGGAATTCAAGATACATTTTATAAATATAAAACATGGATTTAATGAGATAATAATGTCCAAATGCATAAAATTGTCGTCTGATTTTTAGAAAAGTATGAATTTATGCAAATAAACTTTAAAAAATAGTTTTATTATTAAATACATTTCTTATGTAAGTAATTTCTTTAAAATTTTTCAAAAAAATATGTGGGATGAGAATTTTAAGTATTTAATAATATTGATTTTAGGAAATACTTAATTTCAAAAAATAATCGTTCATAGGTTTTGAAGATATTGATTTTTCAAAAAAAAATTTTTTTCAAAAAAAACCCAACACATTTTTTTTCGAATACGAGTATTTTTATACACAGTATTATTTTAAATTTAAGGGGACTCCTGCTGAAAATTGTTGGTTAAAATTCTTAGAGCCGTTAATGAGAAAGTCGAAAATCAAAAAAAACAGTTCTATGACAGGTACCGTTAATAACATTTTGCCCCAAAATTTTTTGACCAAAATGTAGTCCATGTCCAATATATCACACCCAATTTTTTTTATCAAAATCGTTAGAGCCGTTTTCGAGATAAATAAGATTATGCATTACGGGTGTATGGGGGGTACCGTTAGTTTTGGAGCTAAAAAAAATTTCAATTTCCGCTATAGGGAATTACCGAAGACCCTTAACTACCGGGATTGAAGAACATAGGTCTAGTGGTTTAGGTTGTAAGGAGAGGTACAGACATACAGACACACTGAAACATGTTTTTTGTGTACTAAATTTTCCTTAAAAATTTTAAAGAAAAAATTGATATGCAAATTGTTAGTATTTAATAAAATACATTTTAAAACGTAATTTAAAAATTTAATGTCGTATTGGTTTTCAAGATATTGAATTTTCAAAAAAAAACGTATTATTTTTTTTAAAAATCCAAAAACTATTTTTGCGAAAAAAACTTTTAGTTTATATTTTTTCAAATGCAAAGCAGCTCCTGCATAAAATCGTTAGAGCCGTTGGTGAGAAATTCGAAAATAAAAAAAAAAAACGGTTCTATGACAGGAACCCTTGATAACATATCCCCCCAAATTTCTTTGACCAAAATGTAGTCTATGTCCATAATATCACACTTAATTTTTACTTGCGATTTATAGGTACTATAAGGCAAGTTATGCATCAAAGTTGACATTACGATGATAGCGAAGACTAAAAAAGTCGGTCTCGCAATTCTGTCTGTCTGTCTGTCTGTCTGTCTGTCGGTCTGTCTGTCTGTCTGTCTGTCGGTTCGACTACAGCCTAAACGGCTCGGCCGATTTTCTTCAAACTTGGTAGATATCATTTTTAATTTTTTCCCCCCACACTTTTTTTTCCCTTTTTTTTTAAGACCAAAAATAACGGTACCTGCCATACGATTTTTTTTTGAAATTTTGTAAATATTTTTTTTCTCAAAAACTGTTCGACAGATTTGAAAAAAAAGATACAAAAAAATTTTATTTAGTTAAAGCTAGGTACTGAATGAATAATTTTTCCGAAAAATCCATATTGAGGGTACCCCCCAAAGAACTATTTTTTAGTTTTTGACTTTCTCAAAAACGGTACAACGGATTTTGATAATTTTTTTTTGAGCTAAAGCTTCCCAAAAATTTAAAAAGAATTATGTATTCAAATTTAAAAAAAAAATTGTTTTGGATTTTTAAAAAAATTTCAAATTTTTTTTTTCAAAACTCAATATTTCGAAAACCTTATATTAATTTTTTTTCAAACTTGATAAATAAAAGTTTATCAACATAGTCTACAAGATGTATGAAAAAAAGTTTTATTTTACCTAGAAATAAAGGTAACCACCATACAAATGTCAAAAAATGACTTTCAAAAATCGTATTTTTCTCGAAAACGGAGCCTAGAATTTTGATAAAATTTTTTTTGTTTCAATTAATTTTAACGATCTTTAATTTAATAAAAAAAAATTGAAATTAAGATATTATAGCTTGTACCTACCATAGAACAATTTTTTTTTTTAATTTTGAATTACTCGTTATCGACATGACGGATTTTAATGAAATTTTCAAAAAAAAGTCTAAAATCCATTGCATTTCAAAACTTAAAAAAAAAAAGATTTTTTGAATTTTTGAAAAAAAAAATCATTTTTTTTTTTGGAAAAATCGATATTTCAAAAACGGTGCAATATTTTTTTTTGAAAATTTAATTTTCATTCGTACAGTAATGAAAACTTAAGGTAGCATACCAAAATTTTGTATTGATATAAAAGCGTTTTTTTAAGAAACCACTACAAGAACTTATAATTTTTGTTTTTGCATAAATTCATATTTGCATAGCATTCTGTTTTTGTCTCTAAAAGAATTTAAAAAATTAATTTTATCCTTATGAACAGTTTTCTCTAAAGTGTAAATTCTTGGCTTGGTAATTCTATCGAAATAATTGAGATCTGAACTCAGTTCTTTAAAACATTTTGAAACACCTATTGCCTCATATCAAATATTTTCTGGCTGAATGGAAAGTTGCGAAAATAATACTTATTTTGAAGTCAGGGAAAAGTGCTTGCGCACCTGCTTACTATAGACATGTAAGCTTGCTTATTTCATTGAGTTAATGCTTTGAAAAAGATTAGAAAAAGCAAATTAATGACCCATATAACTACTCGTACCAATACTTGTTTCCTATATAGAAAAATTTGGCTCCAGACCATTTCATAGTGTGGTTCATCAAGTGAACCGTCTAACCGATCATATTAAGAGAAATGACATAAAAACAGCACTTGATTCAGTCTGATATAACGTACTCATGCTTATTCGTAAACTACTTTCGTTAAACTTTCCTATCTACCTTATTAAAATTGTAAAGTCTATTTTGTACTGAACAAAAATCCTTGTGTCCGTCAATAACAACTTTTCAGAATTCATTTGCTGAATTTCAGGAGTTCCTTAAGGATCTGTAGTGGTGTTATGAATTAGTGTGTTTACAGTGGTAAATTTCTTGGAATACATTTACACAGTAAACTGGTTATCAACGTTCTGCAACGCTCGCAATTGACGGTTTTCATTATAGAAAAACTATACGAACCAATCACAGACCGCGGCGATGTTGTCGGCCGATCTTCTGTTCCTTCGATATACGACTTTTGGCTGATTGAATACGGGACTGGTTGTCTCAAATTTGTCAAAAGCATAATCGGTCCTAATAACTAGTTTGACCGGTTTTAAATAAATGCACCATTTCTAGCTTAGGCTTAGGCCCCAAGGGACCCCTTTGCTAATCCACTCCTGTCCACTCTAGATAACGCGTATAAAGACTGGTATAGAGCAGAGTCAATCAGGAGTCAGAAGCTTTACTAGGTCTTTTAAATAACGATAAGGGCATCAATTTGGGTGCTAACCGATGAATTTACTAGTAAATAGTAAATAGTATGCTGAAGTTGAATTCTGTCAGCGGTGTCAAGTTTGAAATCTTTTATATGGATGTTTGCAAGTTTGTAAGAACAAAGTTCTTTTAGGCAGAATTATCACCCTTATTGAAAGGTAGTAATAAAAGTAAGAAAACTGTCAAACGCTTGAGGCGATGATCATCTAACGACGTGGCACACTGGGGTCGATTGTATGGAGAACGTGCTCAAAGTTCAAGATTGAAATAATGAACGGTTTATTATAGAGTAATATGTTTTTAAATGTTTAGCAATATTTAATACTGACTATCAATACCAAACTGACCATTTGGGAGCAGATAAGAATTACAGCAGAACGAGCTCAGTAACGTTGGCGAACGTATGAAGTCTCCAGGTCGGTAAGAATAGACTCCACGAATGACATTCTTCTCTAAGGAAGTAAGACTTTAGCAGAAACGCTTCTAACACAAAAGTTATGTGAGCAGATGGCAGCACTACATTGGCACGAATAGTCGCACGTTTAATAAGTCCTACCAAACTGTGTGGGATCGAGTGGAAGTGTCTCCCGACTATCTCTTAGCGAAAGAAATTACGTCTGCGACAAAAAAGCGGAAATTGGAGGCAGAATTTTTTTTAAAAGCAACACTAGCGTTGAGCATTTCAAAGCAAAGTATCCCCCGACCCCTCTTCCTCATCTGCCAATTGTTATCAGGTGAGAAACTTGGTTGGAAGTTGTTGCTTACTACGCCAAAAACTATGAACATTTTGAAGATGTTGTGAATGATCTTGATAGCTCGGATGCCGTTGCCATTAAAAATATAAAAGAAGCATTGAATCAGCCTTTGGTAAGGAGTCAAATCATATTCATCAGTTTCCTGCGCGATACAATTGTATAGATTGAAGGAAAAAATACGTAAAAAAACAACAAATCGATTTAATTGAAATAGTTTTTCAAAAATTAGTGCAGTTGAAGGACCTTTTGGTGCAGCAATTCAAAAAAAAAAAACTGGATAATGTTCTAGACAAAAATTAAGGTTTCGCAAAAATAAAAAATATTTACAAGGAATTTACACTGAGTTGTGTCGATGAGAATTACATTGAGCCCTTAATACCCCAAGAAATATGTTCTTTAAGGAATGCTTCAATAATTTCAGTTAACGTTGACCGATTCTCTATGTATAAAGCATTTCAGAGACCGAATCGTCAAAGTTTTGTGGTTGAAATTTTGAGAGAAAGCTTAATGATTTATGCGAATAAAGTATACGAAAATTTTGAAGATTAGATGTAATGCAATACCTAATGGATGTAATTCAAATTCTGTGCTATTTTTAATATTTTTTTTTGTTTTTTTTTTTTTATTTTAATTGAAGTGAAGAATTTTATTTTTCTGTTTTTATTGATATTGATTGATTTTATGTTCCTCGATAATAAAGACTGAATTTTTTATATAAACCTAAATACTATGTTTTTCCCATACAGATGGTTCCGGTACAGATGGTTTTAAATGCATATTTTAGGTGCATATTTTAAGCGCATATTTTGCATTTTTAAGTGCATGAAAATCCTAGCCCTAGTTATAAGTGACAGATTACTTAATGGTCAGTTTCGTAAGATCCACCATGGTTAAAAAAAAAATATCCGCAGAAATGTGTGCAATACTATAAAATGAGGCTGAAGGCTTCAGGAGAAATTCAATATCGTGGATTAATTCTTCAACGCTCAAAACTGACCCGTTATCGGACATTATGAATACATACTTAACAATGCAACATAAAGAATATCAAATGCGCAAATAATAATGCTACCAATATGGATATGACCAATCTAATTATTTGACAACAAATAAATGTCAAAACAAATTTCTTAATCGTTGCTATTTATTTGTAGCAAATGCTTGCACTCACATTAAATATATTTTGTTTTATTGTTTTGCTTTTAATAGCGCGGCAAGAAAATCACAAGTGAGTGCATGATAATAGTTTGCGACGACCGCGATTTTTAATTCGTCTCGACAAAAAATCGCAAGTGTCGTCTTTGCCTAAGATCGGATCATAACTTAGGGTTGGATATTACACGTACGTAAATATTTCCTTCAATGCAACCCTGATCCTTCTTTAAACACATACACAATAGCTGTTTAAAATCTCTCTGGTTTCAACTCAACAAAGGTCTTGAAAATATTAGATTCAATCACATCACGCAAACTCAATTTCCTGCTTCAGAGAACTTCAAAAAACATAGTATCATTATAGTGTTCTTATATTCTGCTGCACCGTATTTATTACGAGTGGAAAGTGACACATTTCAGTATCTCGTACATCGTGCTTTTTAAAACACGACCTAAGAGGAGCAACCGGCAAACTTTCAAGGCTCCACTATTTTTTCAGCTCTCAAACTTTATCACTATTGTTGTTCTTGTTCTACTTAGTAAAAGGTATTTAAATTTTTCTTTCTATTTCAAAGATTATGTGTGTGTTGATGTATGTGTCTTTTTCGTATGGCTGTGTGATAAATTTTGGAAAGTGAAAAGTTTGTCTAGTTTTTTGTCCACGGCATGCGCTCGTTGAATCCAATTCCTTATAGTATATATGTATATGTATGAGAACTGTTACCATCTTTTCTTAAAAGCTTTAGTGGAAAGTTTTTTACTTTTGCGAAAGCAGATCAGGGGACAGATGTGTGGGTGTGGGGAGTGTGGGAGTACCTTCGTGAATTTAACAGACTTTTTTATCTTATTCCTTCGCCTGTCGGTCGGGGTTGAAAAATCGTTTAATGTCTAGGCGAAAGCAGCATGCTATAGATATTCTTGTGTGGATAGAAATGATAGTTTAAAGATATTTCTGGTGATTATAAAAGCGCATAGCTAAACGAAAAATACAACAAAAAAAAGAACTTTTTCTTTGATGAAAGTGATGAATCTGTGGAAATTTATATAGAAATATCACATTTTACAAGAAATGCTTTTGTATATTTTTTCACATGTTTAGCTCAGCTGGAGGAGAGATTTGAAAGCTTGTTGTGCATAAAGTTTCTAAATGGAGATTTAAATATTTCTTTGGGACGGACAAAAGTTGATTCTGCCAATTAAAATTATTTCTTATGGAAATTAGAAGCCAAATTTGCCATAGGATGATTCGAACTTTATAATAGGAGAGAGTGACATTATTTTTATAAATTAAAAAAAAAATAATCAAACCATTTAAGACTTTTTAGGACAATATTAAATTAAAGAGAGCATTTTCATAATATTATAGTAAAGCTGGTACTGATTTCAATGCGAGTTCAAGACCTTATTATTTTTTTGGAATGATGATAAGAAGCTTAAATACGAGTTTTTCGAAAATTTCAGGCTATATGATATTTGTTATCTTGTTTGAAAGAGTGAACACGGTGCCGCCATTTTACAACCGAGGTGAGCCACCTAGTGGTTTCTTTTTAAATCATAGGTTTTTTTGACACTGTCAGCTCAAAATCTCGACAAAAAGTATCACACATCCGCGGAACGAAATGAGTCGCTTTACCCTTGAAAAACGTTGGGAAATATTGAAAACTTATTTCCAAAGTGAGTGCTGTGTAGCCCAAATAGTGCATTTTTTGACAAGAATTTTGGCCGAAATGAAGCACCGACCGCACCTGCTGTACGCAAGTTTGTGCAAAAAGTTCGTGAGACTGGTATATGTTAGGTTAGGTTAGTGGACTGACAGTTGATCTTGTTACCGTCACACTTAGATCAATGTAGATCCGTTGTGATACGAGTACCTTAGGGTTTGTGACTCCTTGTATTGAAACCTATGATAATCCTATGTCGATCAAGCCCGTTAAGGGTATAGATTGGTTACAGCAAGCTTTTGCCTGAAATGTCAGACGGTATTTCTAAAGTATTGAAATTTTTATCGTCACATAATAGCCTGGCTAGGGAAAGGTATACGCCTACTCAGGGGGTCTTCCTTTCCTTTACCTCCACTTGAGCAATCATTTCCCCCACCAGGCCCGTAGGAGCATGTGGCTACTTGCAACGTCTGGCAGATGAGTTTGAAAGTCAGTGTTTGGTGTACTTATATGTTCGTTTGTTTGGTCGTTAGTTAAATCGATGAGGCTGTTTCCATACCAAAGAGGATTTTACCAATCTTAGGTAGAGGTGGCCCCATCAACCCACTGATGCTCGTGTTCAACGTAGCAGTGGTTAAGGCGAGGTGCCCATTCTCTGTTGGTGCTGATCCCACGAGGAAAACGTGCGCCGTTGTCGTTTTCGTTTGTACTACACTATCGTACTGTATAGTTGAAGGCGGTTTTCAGAGATCAGGAATTCTCAAGGCAAGTCGCTGAAGAAGTGTCTCCCTAGATGTCTGTTTCTTAAATGATATAGCGCAGGGCAGTGACACAGGTAGTGAGGACTTGAACTGTTGTGTCTGCTTGATTAGGATTAAGTGTTGATCCTATTCTTGCCAGCTCGTCAGCGCTTTCATTTTCTGGGACACCACTGTGACCAGGAACCCAGCAGAGTCTTATGTTGTGCTGTGTACCGAAACCCTAAGCTCTTCGGGACAGCAAGTTACAAGCTTCGATTTGATTTCAGTGGCAGAAATCGCTTTTATTGCCGCTTGGATATCAATGAAAAAGGTGATATCAGCTTGTGGTATTGCCATAATTGAGACTTGTCTAGCAGCTTTCGTCACTGCCAGGGCCTCAGCTTGATTTTCCAATCCTCACTGCTAGGAAAGGCGGTCTTGAACGGCTTGTAAAAGTCTAAGCGGGGTGTTATGTAGTCAGTACACATACTATTTTCCGTGTATTTCTGTAGAATCTGCGCATGATTTATCGCATTATGTCGTCAGTTACACGTTTGGCTAAGTCGAAGTGTAAATAGATCTAGGGGTTTTAGATTGAGTATAGCTTCCAGACCCGCTGTCGGGGTAAACCTCATTGCCCCAATACATGCCATTCTTTATACCTTGGTCATGATTTTAAGGTAGGTAGGTTTGTCTAGTGCATTCCACCAGACTATGTTACCGTTTGTGAGTAGAGGTCTGAGTTTTACCAAATATTCTCTTGCAGGAGTATAAAGAGACCATGGCTTTATTTGTTCTATCCTTAATGTTAAGACTCCAGTTCAATTTCTTATCCAGGATCACACCAAGATATTTGGCGTGATCGGAGATTTTGTGTTGGGTCCCTTCAATTAAGGGAATTTTAAAAGACGGTAGTTATCTTTTGTTTTTTCTTTTGAGGGAAATTTACCTGTCGCTAGTAATGCTAGGTCATTAGCATATGCAATTACTTGGACTCCACTATACATAGTAGGTACAATGGGATCATCATACTATTTTAATTTGAGTTCACCTGGAAATTTTTAAAACAGTGTTTATTTATACACAATGTAACATTTTACATTTCACAGCACCATTTGGATCGTAGATGGCACTGTCGACATCTGAATTGATTTGGTAATTTTTTGGGGAAGAATTAGAATTCTGGACTCTCCGCAATGCTTCGCTTGACAGTTAGCTTTGGTTGTCCTTGTCCTGCATTCATAGTGTGGAACCTAACGTAGTGAAGAGTTATTGCTCTGGTGAATTCGAGTAGATCACCTTTATAATTATTCGTGAGCTTGTGGAGCCTCCAGGCATTGAACAGTGAATGAAAGTATGGAGGTTAAAATGTTCCACCACCACTTCTTTTTTTTTTTTTTTTTATAATCTACACGCGCTCAAGGGATTATGATTACCCTTTAAATGTTTCAACACAGCGCGGGCGTGAAGTTACGGAAGAGAAAGAAGGATAGGAAAGATGAGTGGCACGATGTTCTGAGACTGAAGGTTGTTGTCTCAGATATTTTAACTCCAGGGATGGCGGCTGAACTAAAGCGGAGAATGCCGTGTCTTATTTTATGTCGCTTATAATTCACATTATTTTATTCGTGTTCATCCTTGTTGGGCATACTAGTTTAACTCAATTACATGTTGTTAGTGTTATGCCTGAACAACATGTAATGAGTAAACCAGCAACCCATTGATGACAATTTTAGAAGGTTTTTAATGGAATTAAAACGACATAGACGACGGCAGGGATCGAACCTGTGATCATGAGGTTCACAGGCGAGCACACATCCATCGCGCCACGGCCACCCTCGAATTTCAATGGAATAAGTATTGAATATTGAATTGGACATGGAGGTCCACACCACCCATATTTGTATTATAATTCTTGACTAAAAGAGGCTGGGGTATATTCACTTTTTTTGTGGCTCCTTGCTCCACCTTTTCACAATATCACACGGTTCGATCGCATCGTAATTTGTGCCTATAGTAACTATTATGTACTCCTTCCATTTAACAAAAAGCAATTTATGGGTGGAATCAAATTGGTAATCAAAACTACCCCTACTATATGTTTGAAGGTC
Organism: Philhelius festivus; assembly: GCA_963931855.1. Lineage (NCBI taxonomy): Eukaryota > Metazoa > Arthropoda > Insecta > Diptera > Syrphidae > Philhelius > Philhelius festivus. Next base: position 22,028,061 of record OZ007555.1, on the reverse strand, counting down.
TTTGTAAAGTGGTAAAGGTAGTTTTCTAAGTCGGTTGACGCGAGCCCTTCACGTTGCTCTGAAGTATTTGTCTTTTAAGATTTTTGTGAAGAAGTTGTCAATAAAAATAACATGGTCACTCGGACATTGTATGTTCTTGAGGAGGTCCAGAACCACTCTTGAACCTAGCTAGAGACCTTTCATCGAAAGTCTCACATGTTTAGCTCCACAGTAGGTGTCAAATTGGTATGAATAACCACATATGTTTTTGAAAGAAACCAAAGAGAAATATTAGTATACTTTCTACCAAAAAACAATTGGACAACAGCCTACTGTGATTAAAAAATAAAAAAGTATCTGGAAAAATTCAAATAATATTGACTTTTGTTAAAATAAATTCAAAAAGATGATTTTTATTTCATAGCATGCTGTGAAATGGTTATTTGCAAAATTATTTTACAATGGGAGGGAATGGGTTAATATGATGTGGCCTCAGTTTTTCTCCAACCAAAATATTAATCTGGCATCTAAATACCGAGTTTTTAATGCACAAGTAAATTCGTGTATATCCTATGGTGTACAAGTTTTTGGATACTTGAACCTCGAAGCTTTTGAAAGCCTGCAAATGCATTTCTGCAGGCGGCTATTCTGTTTACCAAATTCAACGGCAAATTATGCAATATATGTAGTCAGCTATAAAACCAATATATATACAAAATTTGAAGGCTAACGCGGACTTCATTTCAAAAGATCCAAACGAATGCATCTCTATTTAAGGAGTGGAACCAACTCGCTTTATCACAAGAATCGTCCCTTAACCTAACGGAAGCCAATGTTGACGAATGGCAGGCCCATTTTGCAGAGGTGATCGCTAAACTCGATCACACAATTTTTGTAGAAAATCTTTCAAAAGCAAATTCGTCCGCATTAAGAATTATTTACCGAAATTTAAATCATGAATTGACTTCATTTATGTCAATTACTCGTACTTCTGTAGTGATTATTCAGCGGCTCAAATAAGTACTATTTTTAGAGCCAGAGTCAAAATTTTACATTTAAATTTTATACCGCACCGTGATGATTTGTCACAGCATTGTAATCTATGTAACAGAAGAGAAAACGAAGATATTTACCACTTCTTAGCTGTCTGTCTAATCTTACAAGAAATTCGTCGGTTATAATTTCGGGAGTTTTGTTACATTGCATAGACTTTATAGATTTTACTACTCGAAGGACTGTCAGTAGGGGTACGCCGCAAGGCGGCGTCCTCTCTCCTCTTTTTTGGAACCTAGTCGTAAATAAACTACTAGTGATTCTTGAAGGGGAGGGGCACAGGGTGATTGCCTATGCGGACGATGTTTCGATAGCGATATCTGGTAAGCATCCTAATACTCTGAAGGAACTCCTACAAAATGCTCTAAACAAGCTTACTAACTGGGCAGATCAATGTGGACTCGGTGTCAACCCCCACAAAACTGAACTTGTCCTATTTACCAGGAAATATAAAATCCCACACATAGACCCTCCCCTCATCAAAGGTATACCGCTTAAATTCTCAGACAAAGCAAAATATCTGGGTCTTATTTTGGACAAGAAATTAAGCTGGAAGCCCAATATCCAAGAGAGAGTCAACAAAGCCAACATAGTTCTTTTCTCTTGCAAAAAAGCCGTAGGTAACAAATGGGGTCTACAAACTCATATAACACACTGGCTATACATCTCAGTCATTAGACCGATACTTACATATGGAGTTACAGTATGGTGGACTGCGCTGGAAACAGCAACAAACCGCGATAAGCTTAGCAAAGTCCAACGAACAGCCTGTTTAATCATGGGTGGAGCTCTCCGCTCAACTCCTTCTGCTGCACTTGATGTTCTTTTTCATCTCATACCGCTAGATATCTTTAGCAAACAATCGGCTGCTAACACAGCCATCCGACTTAAAGCCTCCTCGCAGTGGATCAATAATGATACTGGCCACTCTACTATACTGAACTCGTTCAGTACTCTACCTAGTAACGTCGATTACACCACCCCTCATCCAAAATTTAATAAAAACTTTCAAGTGTCCATCCCTTCCAGGTCTTCTTGGGAAAATGAGTCGTTGTTGATAGACGAAGCAATTCATTTCTATACAGATGGATCTAAAACCGATGACGGGGTTGGTGGAGGCGTATATTCCGATAGATTAAATCTCTGTCTATCTTTTCGTCTTCCCAATCACTGTAGCGTGTTCCAGGCAGAGCTTCTAGCAATAAAAGAAGTCCTCTCTTGGCTAAAAGAAAACGTTTGTGATGAATTTTATTTGACATGCTTACCAAGAACACTTAGAGAAAACAATTTGTCAAGTCACAAGTAGTTACTTACCCTTATATCGTATTTGTTTAACTACTTTACCATATTCGAAATTTATTGAGCGCAATTCGATAATTCGAAGTATACGACGGACTATCCAGTGAGAAGATCATTTCCGTCAATCAAATCGTTCTTTTGGAAACTAACCTTTTGCTGAGACGGTCATAAGCGTGGCTTAAAACTTCAAGCCAATCTTTTATAAGCTACAAGTATTAATTTTCTTGTATAAGTTTAAAAGTCTCAATAACTTTAATTTTTGTCGTGAAAATATTGAGGTAATGTTTTTATTTCATACGAAAATTATAAAATTCTATAAAACAAGTTAAACTATTAGGTTTGCATCGAGTGAGTTTTCGTCTTGTGTCACATCATTTCTCTGAGTAGGAGAAAATTTAAAGTTACTAAAAGCAAGTCCATGTAAGTTTCATTTTGTTTATAAACGAGAGTGTCTAAAAATACAATATTTTATATACAGAATTGACTCTGTTTGAGGTGCAAGTGGAAAAAACGCTACTCAAAATCATAAGCTTCCACGTGCCCGAGAACGGCTTGCCTATAGCTCTTTAATCTGGAGCCAAATCTAATTGATGTGCCACATTTATTTCTCATAGACATTTTTTTTGAGTCCAAATCGAGAAACAAACGACAAACTTGATCTCTTGAGGAGCAACCGATCGAACACCTCTCATTCAGGAGCTCTTGAACTCTAGTTCTTATAGAGAAACCAATTGGGAGGAGTGAGCATTAATCCGACGGACGTATCGTCAACTCTGGTCAAGATCAAAACCTTAATAAGTGACGCAATTAGTGCGTTCTCAAAAGTCATACGATTTAAGTCACTTCTCTGACTCGACAAAAGTTTGCTTTTTATTGAACAAACAAAATATAGTGAAATTCATTTGATGTAAAAGATAAAGTTATAATAAGAAAAAAAAAAAAAGAAGAAAACCAAGTGTAAAACAAAACATAAGCTAATTTACTAATTTATCAATAATTACAAATTCTACAAAATAACCCACAAAAAGAGTTGATTAATAACATAATTAAAACATAAAACTCATAAGCGGAGACAACGCGATCGACATCACCTATGTGCGCACATCGTGGATGGACCATCAACTGTTGTCAAGTAAGTGATGTAAGAAAAATGATATTTATTAAATTTATTTAACATACACATATACCTTTACTTAAATGTACTCTTGGTTCTTTTCCAAATTCTTTTTATCTTTCAATTTTGAGTTATTGCTATATATATTCAATCAATATACAATTCTTGTTTTACATACGTCATAATATACTTATATAAACGTATCAGTACTATAGATTCATATTTTGTTGTTTTTTAAAAGTGACACACACAAATGTTCAACGTCAACAGTTAATTTTCTCTTATTGCTCTAATAAATTTTAACTCTAACAGCTGATTATATCAGTGTTAACAGCGTTGAGTTAACATACTCTGTTAATTATCTTTAAAGCTATTCTCATTACTCAAATAACTCAGAGAGCACATATTGAATTTGCAGAAATCTGCACACCATATGTTCAAGGTTAATGAACTTAGCCTAAGATATGTAGGTCAAGTATATGGTATTAATTTTTATAACGTTTTGAAAAGAAATAAATGGATTTAAAACCAATGCAATTAAAGACTAAGAATTCTGATTTAAAATAAATATGAAGATGGACTAAGGTAATATTTTAAGGGAAAGGTGGAACAGAAAGATGAAATAGGGTAAATGGTATAACTGGTTTTCAATAAGTACTTCAAGGGACTGCATATTAACATGGGCTCATGCAGTATGGAGGTAGCGAAGGCTACTGTTGGATAAGGGTTGCCCATAGCCTTATGGCTAGCACATATTTACATCCGTGTGTTAAAGAGGAGTGAGATGTTGAACAACAATTATTCTTTTATGTGTGTTTGTGTTTAGTTTAGATCTTGGCACGAAAATTTTATTAATGTATGGTCTGAAAGCAGCAAGATCCCCCCCCATCCGGCGAGCATTAGCCGTGCGTCGACCAGCGTGCCACTCGCTGCTTAGAAGGGATTGCCCACCATTACTCCCAACCATTACAATTAATATGGCGCCCAACGACTAGGCCTTATTTATATTTGCGCTTAGTATGAATGTTAGTTAGGTAAACAAAAGCCGATTAGAGATTGGAACTCTATTAGTTTAAATACAATCAGCGCTGAGTTTACTAAGTATGTAGGTGTATGCGAGAGGTTCCTTTAAATGTGTTTGCGTATCTATAGAGGAATAATATGAAGTATATTTATTTCCATAGAACTTATTTATTTTTCTTTAAGGAGATACCCAGTTTACACCTTGCAAATAGCAGTGAAGTGGAATTCAAAGTTTCCATTTCCGCACTTTACTGAGAAAAGAAATTGTGTGTTCAACACCATCTCCATTCGAAAATACCATTTATTTCCTAAGCCTTTTCATCCATAATCTTTCACCTTTCCCTTGTATGATTAAAGAAGATAGTACCAAAAATTGAGAAAAATTTAGTATTCGAAATAAATTTTGTTAAAAAAATTATTTTCCTTATAATTATTTAGCTAAAAGAATAGAAAAAAAAATTTATAAGTCTTGAATTGATAATAAATATTCCAAAAATAGAATAGCATCAAATATAATAATATAGTAATAAAATAAAATAAAATAAAATAAAATAAAATAAAATAAAATAAAATAAAATGACTCGTGGTGCAGTGCCAAAGGGTCAGTTGCCTGAACCGTTGACAACGCGTTCTCAAAACAAAAATAGAAAAAGTTTTGGTCTTGTTCAGGATACGAACACGCCACGTAATAATAAGGTTGTACATACTCCAATCATAAATAAAAATACCGCTCCAACAACAAACGAAAGTCAAAGAAAGGAAAACAGTATGATAGATCCAATAGGATCTATTAGAGAGTTCAATATTGAATCCAATGCGGCAGATAATGTAGAAGATTTCGCAGATCTTATTGGCTCGGAAGATCTCAGTCTTCCAAAAGCCAATGATGAAACTGCAATTAATGTCAATTCCTTTCAAACTGAAAATTCCATTAAAAGATACAACGTACAGTGTGTTGAGCGAAGTTTAGAAACTATGCATTTTCAACTTTTAACTTCTTTAGAAGATATAATTGCTGACAGCGTCAAAAAGGTGGTTGCCACAACTGTGGAAAATGCCTTACAAAAAGAACTAAAAAGTCAAAATAATCAGAATAAAAATCAAAATGTTCAAAAACCTCACAATGCTCAGCGTAGAAAAAAGTATGTACGTTCTCATGAAGCTTCGCCTTTGAATGTTGAAGTTAGAACTAATGATCTTACGCAACCTGAACTTCAAAATCGTCATCGATCTCACTCTGTACAGGCTCAAGATATCCATAGTAATGTGAACGTTTCAAATACCTCAAATGGGGAACCATATGTAAATCCACACAATTTTGAACCATATTTACAGACTAGTAGAATGTATGACGATTATAATCGAAAATACAAACTAGATCGATGGGGACTAAGTTTCGAAGGAAACGAAAAATCAATGTCCATCGAAGACTTCATTTTCCGTGTGGAAACCTTAAAAGAAAACTATATGATGCCATGGTCTGATATTGTGAAAAATTTTCATTTGCTCCTTAAGGGAAATGCACAGAACTGGTTCTGGCAACACTTACGTACAAATCCTAGGTCAGGATGGGAAGAATTGCGTGGTGCCTTGCTTCAACAGTTTCGACGTCACGAATCAGATTTTGAAATAATAAAACAAATCATGGAGCGTCGTCAACTCTGGACAGAGTCTTTTGATGACTATTACAACTCCATACTTGATCTCAAGAATCGTTTGCGTGAAGAAATGAAAGAATACGATCTTTTGAAAATTGTAAAGGGGAATATAAATACTAAGCTCATGCAGTTTATTTATCCAATGTCAATTTACTCGTTAGAGCATTTTTAGAGTGGAGTGTAGGAAGACAGAAAAGATGTTGTCGATGCGAGAAACACATCGCACGCGACCTAACTCTTTTGTTTCCCAAAAACATATCCATGAACTGAATGAAACAGAATTATCTGAATTTTCCGATTTGCAAGATGAAACCATCAACGCAATTGACGGTAAGGTCATACCTTCACGGTACCGGAAATGCTACAATTGTAAAAAGGAAGGACATTCATTCGTGAATTGTGCATCACTAGTAAGGAGGCTGTTTTGCTACAGATGTGGCTTAGATGGCTATACGACTCCACAGTGCCCAACGTGCAATCCTGGGTCGGAAAACCGCCAACCGAGCGAGAAGCCTACCGGGGACTCTCGCTCTCTACAGACCAATTAAGAACCGGAAAAGATTTTAAAGACGTTGGCGTAAACACCAATGATACTTCCAACACAACAATTGTAACAATTCTGACTAATAATAAAACCAATGATATTAAAGATAACATCACTAAAACAATACCCTTAAAAACTTACGAAGAGAGGCTCAAAAGATATAACGAGCTTCGTTCGAAACTTTTTTCCCTGCAGGAACTAAATATACCCTTGACTGAACCAAATAATGCCCTGAAAAGAAAAACCAAAAGAAAGATTTTTACAAAACTGATAGAATCGTCAAATATTGTATCTGAAAACGATCCACGGCCTTTTGCTACGGTACGTATAGGTAGAGAGGAAGTTAGAGGTTTACTCGATAGTGGCGCATCCATCTCTTGTTTGGGTAACGGTTGCGAAAATTTTGTCCAACGAAATAATTTGCCTATTATGAAATTTGAATCTGGCATAAAAACCGCTGATGGAAGTGAGCAAAAGATAGTTGGAAGAGTTAATGTCATGTTGCATTACAACAACATGTCACGCAATCTTGATTTATATCTCGTTCCATCTTTAACCCAACCTTTGTACCTAGGCATAGACTTTTGGGTTGATTTTAAAGTGGCCCCAAATCTGATATCTGAACTCTTAGTAAATGACCCAAAGAAACATGAATTAAATACCGAACAAACTCAAGCTCTGGAAAGAGTTATAGAAAAATTTCCATCTTTTTCAAAACTCGGACTTGGTAAGACGACTGTGGATTTTCACGTCATAGACACAGGGGATGCACAGCCAGTAAAACAGCGGCATTACCCAGTCTCACCAGTCATCCAGTCCGTGATAAATGAAGAAATAGATCGTATGTTAGCCTTAGGAGTTATCGAAGAGAGTCAATCCCCATGGTCATCACCGGTAGTACTTGTAAGAAAACCCGATAAAAATCGTTTGTGTATCGATTATCGAAAAGTTAACTCTCTCACAAAAAAAGATGCTAATCCAATACATCACATAGACGCAATGCTAAGTCGTCTTGGTGACACAAAATATATTTCAAGTATTGACCTAAAAGATGCATACTGGCAAATTCCGCTTGACAAAGATTCCCGAGAGAAGACCGCATTTACAGTGCCAGGGAGATCCCTCATGCAATTCACTGTAATGCCGTTCGGTACTTGCAATGCGCCTGCTAGGATGTGTCGAATTATGGACAAGGTCATTCCATCAGCCTTGAGGGAATACGTCTTCGTTTACATGGACGATTTACTCGTTATCGCAGGAAATTTTGAAGATCATTTGCGTAGATTGGAAACGGTAGCTCAGTGCTTGAAAAATGCGAATCTCACAATAAATGTAGAGAAATCGAAATTTTGTTTTCGGGAGCTTCGATTTTTGGGTTTTGTCGTTGGTCATGGTCAAGTTATGCCAGACCCGGACAAGGTACAAGGCATCAATGACTTCCCACTTCCTAAAAGTGTAAAGCAAGTACGTCGATTCCTGGGAATGTGCGGCTGGTACCGCAGGTTTATAAAAAACTTTGCTAGCCTCGCTTCACCAATTACTGATATGCTTAAGAAAAGTAGTAAAAAGTTCGAAATGTCTTCTGCAGCTAAACAAGCTTTTGAAAACCTTAAGGAAGCATTGTGTACTGCACCATTTTTAAATAACCCGGATTATGACAAAATGTTCGTAGTACAATGTGATGCTTCAGACCAGGGTGTCGGGGCTGTGTTGTTCCAAATTAATGACGAAAACGAGGAACAACCAATAGCATTCTTTTCGCAGAAACTTAATTCGTGTCAGGCAAACTACACAGTAACTGAAAAGGAATGTCTAGCTGCTGTCCTATCTGTGAAAAAGTTTAGACCTTATATTGAAGGTTCTCATTTCAAGATCATCACAGATCATTCGAGCCTGAAATGGCTTATGCAGCTAAAAGACTTAAGTGGACGCTTAGCGAGGTGGTCTTTAAAGTTGCAGGCATTTGACTTCGAAATAGAACATCGCAAAGGCTCAGCTAATGTCGTGCCGGATGCTTTATCACGCGCATTCCTAGAAAGTTTAAATTACAATTTAGTTGAATCTAACGATTTCAACATAGACCTGAAATCAGATCATTTCAAAAGCCCAGACTATTTGTCTTTAATTGAAAAAGTGCGTAACAATCCAGATCTAAGCCCAGACGTAAAGGTTTCTGAAAATGTGGTGTATAGAAAATTTTTTCATTCAGATATTGATGTTGATCGTACTGACATACAATGGCGTCTTTGGGTACCCTCAGATCTCACCTTAGAACTTGTTACTCAAGCACACAACCCGCCCAACTGCAGCCATGGTGGTATTGCCAAAACACTCGAAAGATTGAGAAATTTTTATTTTTGGCCAAAGATGGCAAAAGATGTTAAGGAATTTATAGCTAAATGTGAAATCCGTAAAGAAAGCAAAAGAACGAATAAAATCATACGACCACCCATGAGAACCCATGTTACCTTCGAACGACCCTTTCAAAAGATTTATATAGATTTTATGGTGCCGTATGTACGTTCGAAAAAAGGAAATATACACCTATTCGTCTTGATAGATCACCTCTCAAAATTCGTGCTTTTGAAACCAATGGCAAAAGCCAATACCCAGTTAGTTACAAATTTCTTAGAACAAACAGTGTATAGCATATTTGGAGTACCACAATATATCCATTCCGATAATGGGAAACAATTTGTATCCACACAATTCAAACAACATCTTGAAAAATACGGAATAACGCATATGAAAACTGCTTTGTACTCTCCCCAATCGAATGCATCCGAACGGGTTAACCAGTCCATCTTGTCTGGCATCCGTTCGTATATCAAACAGGATCATAAAGATTGGGATAAGTATATTCCGGAAATCCAACAATCGCTCTGCACCTCTGTTCATCAATCTACTTCTAAGACCCCGTATTTTGCCTTGTTCGGAACTCAGATGGTAACCCACGCAGGATTGTATCCACTTTTACAACGCTTAAACCTCTTGAATGACGACGATTTCACCGCTGTTAGTAAATCTGATCGTGTCCAGCTCATTCAAGCACAGATGAAAGAACAATTGAAAAGAGCGTTTAACAGGCATTCCAAAGCCTATAACCTAAGGGCATCTGAGAAGAAATTCGAACCTGGCCAAGAAATATTTCGCAAAAATTTTGTTCAAAGTGATGCTGCGAAAAACGTAAGTTCAAAATTTTGTCCAAAATACTTAAAATGTCGCGTAGTACGAGCCGTAGGAAATGCACTATACGAAGTGGCAGATACCAAAGGAAAATCAGTAGGTATATTTCATTCAAAAGATTTAAAATTTTAGTAGAGCAGGAATACTCTTAATTTCAGGGTGTGGGTCGAAGCCACACGTTCAACCAACTAACCCGAATTCCATTTCTTTTTCGCATGACCATGTCTCAAAATAAATGGTTTTGTGATGAATTTTATTTGACATGCTTACCAAGAACACTTAGAGAAAACAATTTGTCAAGTCACAAGTAGTTACTTACCCTTATATCGTATTTGTTTAACTACTTTACCATATTCGAAATTTATTGAGCGCAATTCGATAATTCGAAGTATACGACGGACTATCCAGTGAGAAGATCATTTCCGTCAATCAAATCGTTCTTTTGGAAACTAACCTTTTGCTGAGACGGTCATAAGCGTGGCTTAAAACTTCAAGCCAATCTTTTATAAGCTACAAGTATTAATTTTCTTGTATAAGTTTAAAAGTCTCAATAACTTTAATTTTTGTCGTGAAAATATTGAGGTAATGTTTTTATTTCATACGAAAATTATAAAATTCTTTAAAACAAGTTAAACTATTAGGTTTGCATCGAGTGAGTTTTCGTCTTGTGTCACATCATTTCTCTGAGTAGGAGAAAATTTAAAGTTACTAAAAGCAAGTCCATGTAAGTTTCATTTTGTTTATAAACGAGAGTGTCTAAAAATACAATATTTTATATACAGAATTGACTCTGTTTGAGGTGCAAGTGGAAAAAACGCTACTCAAAATCATAAGCTTCCACGTGCCCGAGAACGGCTTGCCTATAGCTCTTTAATCTGGAGCCAAATCTAATTGATGTGCCACATTTATTTCTCATAGACATTTTTTTTGAGTCCAAATCGAGAAACAAACGACAAACTTGATCTCTTGAGGAGCAACCGATCGAACACCTCTCATTCAGGAGCTCTTGAACTCTAGTTCTTATAGAGAAACCAATTGGGAGGAGTGAGCATTAATCCGACGGACGTATCGTCAACTCTGGTCAAGATCAAAACCTTAATAAGTGACGCAATTAGTGCGTTCTCAAAAGTCATACGATTTAAGTCACTTCTCTGACTCGACAAAAGTTTGCTTTTTATTGAACAAACAAAATATAGTGAAATTCATTTGATGTAAAAGATAAAGTTATAATAAGAAAAAAAAAAAAAGAAGAAAACCAAGTGTAAAACAAAACATAAGCTAATTTACTAATTTATCAATAATTACAAATTCTACAAAATAACCCACAAAAAGAGTTGATTAATAACATAATTAAAACATAAAACTCATAAGCGGAGACAACGCGATCGACATCACCTATGTGCGCACATCGTGGATGGACCATCAACTGTTGTCAAGTAAGTGATGTAAGAAAAATGATATTTATTAAATTTATTTAACATACACATATACCTTTACTTAAATGTACTCTTGGTTCTTTTCAAAAATTCTTTTTATCTTTCAATTTTGAGTTATTGCTATATATATTCAATCAATATACAATTCTTGTTTTACATACGTCATAATATACTTATATAAACGTATCAGTACTATAGATTCATATTTTGTTGTTTTTTAAAAGTGACACACACAAATGTTCAACGTCAACAGTTAATTTTCTCTTATTGCTCTAATAAATTTTAACTCTAACAGCTGATTATATCAGTGTTAACAGCGTTGAGTTAACATACTCTGTTAATTATCTTTAAAGCTATTCTCATTACTCAAATAACTCAGAGAGCACATATTGAATTTGCAGAAATCTGCACACCATATGTTCAAGGTTAATGAACTTAGCCTAAGATATGTAGGTCAAGTATATGGTATTAATTTTTATAACGTTTTGAAAAGAAATAAATGGATTTAAAACCAATGCAATTAAAGACTAAGAATTCTGATTTAAAATAAATATGAAGATGGACTAAGGTAATATTTTAAGGGAAAGGTGGAACAGAAAGATGAAATAGGGTAAATGGTATAACTGGTTTTCAATAAGTACTTCAAGGGACTGCATATTAACATGGGCTCATGCAGTATGGAGGTAGCGAAGGCTACTGTTGGATAAGGGTTGCCCATAGCCTTATGGCTAGCACATATTTACATCCGTGTGTTAAAGAGGAGTGAGATGTTGAACAACAATTATTCTTTTATGTGTGTTTGTGTTTAGTTTAGATCTTGGCACGAAAATTTTATTAATGTATGGTCTGAAAGCAGCAAGATCCCCCCCCATCCGGCGAGCATTAGCCGTGCGTCGACCAGCGTGCCACTCGCTGCTTAGAAGGGATTGCCCACCATTACTCCCAACCATTACACGTTATATCGACTACTGATATACGTATCTTCTCAGACAGTCAAGCTACCTTAAAGTCACTGGACTCTGTCTCCACTAACTCACAAACAGCCCAAAACTGTCGATCATCTCTGGTGGAGATGTCAAAACAGTTTAACATTCACCTTATATGGGTGCCGGGGCATAGAGACATTCCAGGAAATTGTAAAGCCGACGAACTTGCAAGAAAAGGGACAATCTTACCTTTGTTGGATGGCAAATCTAACATCGGTATAACCCTAGCTACTTTTAAACTTATGCTAAAGCATGATACCATGAAGAAAGCTAACCTCAGATGGACCAGCACCACAACTTGCCGGTCTACTAAACTGATTTGGCCATTGTTTGATGCTAAACGCTCCAAACAACTAATTTCTATTGGTAGATTGCATATTAGCTCCGTTATAGGTGTCCTTACTGGACACTGCCTAATAGGAAGACATGCTTTCCATCTTGGAGTTCCTGCAAATGATTTTTGCAGAAGCTGCATGGATGAAGAAGAAGAGGAGTCAGTTCCTCACCTTCTATGTTCTTGTCCTGCCCTAGCGCAAAGACGTAGACTCCACTTGGGAGACTACTACTATAACGATCCTAGTGATCTAAATAATTCCGACATTTACTGTCTCAAACGCTTCATTATTAGCTCAAAATGGTTTAGCGAGAAAGGGTGATTTTTGAAATCCTTGTGGTATCACAACGGACCAAATATTGGTCTAAGTGTGTTGACCTTTTTCTGGTCAGCAGCCACTTTAACCTAACCTACTCGTAACCTAACCTATAGACTTTATAAAATCTTAAATGGAGCAGCGGGTTGGCTCAGTCTATATACCTAAATTCTGTCAACATGTTCTTAATTACCACAACAGTTTCCTCTGATTAAAGATTAGCTAGTTATTGTAGTTTTAACTTGCGACTTATAGGTACTATAAGGCAAGTTATGCATTCGTAAAAAAATCGAACTCGAGATTTTGATCAAAGTTGACTTCGACTACAGCCTAAATGGTTCGGCCGATTTTCTTCAAACTTGGTAGACATCATTTTCAATTTTTTCCCCCTACACATTTTTTTTTTAAGACCAAAAATAACGGTACCTACCATATGGTTTTTTTTCGAAATTTTGTAAATATTTTTTTTTCTCAAAAACTGTTCGACAGATTTAAAAAATAAAAATACAAAAAATTTCATTTAGTTAAAGCTAGGTAGTAGTTGTAAAAGATTTGCGAAAAATGGTAATTGAGGGTACCCCCATGGAACCTTTTTTTCGTTTTTGATTTTCTCAAAAACGGTAAAACCCATTTTGATCATTTTTTTTTTGCTAAAGCTCCCTAAAAACTTTAATAGAATTGTGTATTAAAATTTTCAAACAAATTTTTTCAATTTTTTTCTTTTTCAAAACTCAATATTTCGAAAACCCCATGCTAGATTTTTTTAAAACTTGATAAATAAAAGTTTCTCAAAATAATCTACAAGACGCAAGAAAAAAAAATTTATTTTACGTAAAAATAAAAGTACCTACCATACAAATGCTAAAAAATTAAAAAAAAATGGTTTTTAAAAATCGTATTTTTCTCGAAAACGGCGCCTAGAATTTTGATTAAATTTTTTTTCTTTCAATTAATTTTTACGATCTTTAATTTAATAAAAAAATTTTTGAAATTAAGATATTACAGCTTGTACCTACCATAGAACCATTTTTTCGAATTTAAAATTTTTCATTATCCACATAAGGGATCTTAATGAATTTTTTTATAGAGAAGCTTCTAAAAAGTCTAAAACACATTGCATTTCAAAACTTTAAAATAAATATTTTTTGAATTTTTGAAAAAAAAAATCTATTTTTTTTTTTGAAAATTCGATATCTCCGAAGCGGCTCAATATTTTTTGTTTGTAAATTCAATTTTTATTCGAACAATAATAAAAACTTTAAATTGGCGTACAAATTTTTTTTCTTAAAAACCTTTTAAAAAGTTTGTATATAAAAGCTTTTTATTGAAACCACTACAACGACTTATAATTTTTGTTCTTACACAAATTCATATTTATGAAAATATCGATTAATGTGAAATCTCAGAGTTGGGTACTGATCACACCCCAGAATGAGAGAGAGAATTTAAGTTGATTAAAATGCCGTTTAAAATGTTGAAATATGTTGTGAATTAAGGAGCAATTGCTCTAGGAGTCAAACAGTTGAAATATAAAATAGTGTTGAGACATAAAGTGAAGTGACCAAAAAAAAAAAAATATTTGCATAGCATTCTGTTTTTGTCTCTTACTACTAAAAGAATTAAAATTAATTAATTTTAGCCTTGTGAACAGTTTTCTCTAATAACATTCGTTTTTGAAATTCCTAGTCTATTACATAGGAGCAAGTTCGTGCGACCCAGTCGTGCATTTTATTTTTTAGCTATTTCATTTTATTGTTCGTTTGTGTTTCAAATCACGTCAAAATTGACAAACTCTTATTTAATTGTTTAAAATCATTAAAAAATTGTTTTTTGCTTTTATGATACCAACTTATCTTTAAAATTATATTATTTGAAATTAAAAGAAATTTTGAAGTTATAGTTTATAAACCATTAAAAACTTATTCATATTTTTTGTTTCGATTTTTTTTTTAAATCTTAATAAAGAATGTCATTTCAGGCAGACGGCAGTAATTTCAATGCTCATATTCTTAGGAAAACAAATTGTAAAACTTTATTTATGATGAAAAAATATGACTTTATTTTACTACAATTATTTAAAAAATATTAGGCCCAGTTTAACACAGGCACACTTTGCGGCTTAGGTGACAATTAAGTGTCCCGAATTGCCCAATTACACTTACTATGACTTTGCAAATTCTCTTAAACATGAACTAAATAATTGACTTTCGTCAAAGATTATAAAATATTGCCAAAATAACCATTAATTTTTTTATCCAAGGCTAAGTTAGGTTGGTTTTTTTTTTAGAAATGCTACATACAAAATTACTTACTGTTTTTTTGCACTACATCTCCTTTACATAATATTTCTTTTCTTAAGATTTATTAAAGGCCAAGTTTTTTTGTCATAAGCACCAAATACCGTTTGAGCACCACAAAATATATACACAAAAAGGCTTATAAGCACTCCTATACGTAGCACACAGTAACACACATAAGAGATAATTAATCGTCTTCGAAAATAATTATAACCAATTTCGTAATATCGTTGTGAAGAAGTTACACTTCATAACTTTGGTTTCAATTCAAATACTCAAATTCATAATTACCTTTTGCTTGCTTCGGCTTTCTTTTCTTCACAACCCACACAAAAAACAAGAAAAAACATTGTAATGTTCAACATGAGCTCTTCGGCTTCGTGTATCTACAAGTACATGCCGCGCCGACAACCATCGGTCGGTACTTGAAAACATTTCATCAAAGATGAGTTTTCGTTTTAAATGCTGATGATTCACAATAGGATATACTCGTACCTAAAATGGAAACACTTTAGTGATTTTTTGACATCAATACGCTTTGTTGTTATAATTTTTGGCAATGTTTTGTTAAAGGCAGTCTTGAAGCCGAAATTGGTAACTAACACATATTAATTGTCTTATTTGCAATCCTATAAAAAGCATTGCAGCAAGTTGAAACAAATATCAGTAAGTAAATTGATTTCATCGAGCTCGAGCATGAATAAATTAAGAGACGTAACGGTGAGTCCTATTTGATTTTCGATAGATTCTATATCATTTAAAAGTTAGTTTACCAAAATTCTTGTTTTTTTTCGAAAAAAAACAGCACATTCTGAAGGCAACCATTTAGTAAATTTGAATGTGTCTCAATTTAATAAATTTTGATTTATAAGTGATTCAAAGTCAAAAAAGAAAATTCACCAAAAACAGAATTTCATTCTCACTAATTTCATTCCTCGATTCAAACGCTAATTATTCATAAACAAGAGGTTATTAATATCAAACAAATTAAAATCTATGATTATTTAATTATTTTAAAAAATAAAGTGTCTTGTTTTTAATAATTTTGTGAAAAATTTAATTAATGAAATTTAAAAATACTCGTAGAAAAAAGTCCCATAGACCACCAGTAATAAATAACAAACATTTTCTAAAAAAAATCACTTGCATACCTTTTATTCCTAACTAGCTATCTATGTATAGTCTTATGCAAATTATTATCCTGATTTCTTACCACAGATTTTGGTTTTCCTTTTTGGAAGTTCAGCAATGTGCTTTGGAAGTCACGTGACATCTGAAAGTGGTGGATACAATGCGAATCATCAACACAGTGGTCTAGAAAGGATCCTGAAAGCAGTTCAGGCTCATGGGTCTGATAGAAATGGCCAGAATTCATACTCTAATGGCCAGAAAATTACTGAATTTAGTAATTATGGTGCTGTGCAAAATTCAGGATACTCATATTCACCACCAAATCATCACCCAGAAACATCCCACTACAATAATGGATATCAGTATATGCCTCCGAATAATGGCGAAGGTTATCACTATGACAATCCGTCAGAGGTGCAAAATGACGTTGGTCTTCAATATGGATCCCATTATTTAGACAGCAATAAAAATACTGCTTACGGTAGTGGATTCCAAGCGTTTGCAGGACACATTCCAGCACATTCTTCGAATGCAGGTTACCATTATGATGCACCAGCACAAAGCTATTTTGGAAACTTCCAACCTGCTCCAAGCGAAATGGGCTACAGTTACGACAAACCCAAACCGACCTCTAGCACAAACTCAAATTTCAAAGGAGACCTATATCTACCGGGATTATCATCATCTGTTAAAAGCTATCAATACGAACAAAAACAAGATTCTCAGAATCAAGCACATGCCGCATTCAAGGGAGGCTATCAGTATGAAAGCCCTAAATATTCTGGCTATGATTATTATAAGCCCCCGCAATCTGCTCGAATTGAATCAAGTTTAAAAGGACAATCATATCTCCCGAAGCCCCCCACGCCTACATCTAGTTATCTTAACGAAAACTCTAACCAAGGCTACTCATATGAAAAACCCTCAATACCTTTCAAGTGAGACTCTTATTTATCAAGTAGATAGTAACAGTTATTTTATGGTTTAATTTTTGTTTTTAATTATTTTTAAGTTGTTATGAGTAAATATAAATTCATTTGAAATAATTTTTTTTGCTTCAAAATAACATTTCAAATATTGTTCAAAAGTCTAAAAAAGTATTATGCAATATCAATACTGGTAAGAAATCAACATAAAAAATATTTTCATTTCAAATAACAGAAGATCAAACATCAAAGCCATAATGCAGATTTGTTCGAAGAAATTGTGATAAATAGCCTGCTGGGAACAATTTCTTTTTAAATCAGCGGGTGTTAATTTAAATTTATTTTTCTTGACAATCGAGATGCCAGACCTTTTCTTCTATTATGTGAGACATCAGAAGACAAACAAAAGAATATTTTTTTTACAACTCAAGGGGTTATGATTACCCTTATAATGTTATAAATAAACCAGCGCGAGCAGTTAGGAAATGAGGAGGGGATTTAAAAGGAGTTTATGATTGGTTATATGATCCAAGGCTTTGAAGTTATTATGGTGGCTTAGTTGTAAAATTTTTCGTGTTTATTTATTTTCCTTTAATGCAAAAGCTTTAGTCGAAAGCACCTTCTCCCTTTGAGCCTTAAGCAATCCTTAGAAGATTGAGTGAAACCAACTTAAAATCAAGACTAATTGTGACCTTTTACTTTTAATACATAATTATATTTTTAAGTCGTTCAAAAAAATCTTCTTTTTCATAAAAACGTGCCTACAGATTTCTGTAAGAAAAAATGGAATAATTATTTCAATTAAAAGCCAAATTGAAGAAAGCTCTCTTTTTTACTTGCGACTTATTGGTACTATAAGGCAAGTTATACATTCGGAAAAAAAAATCGTACTCGAGATTTTGATCAAAGTTGACATTACGATGGTAGCGAAGACTAAAACAGTGGGTCTCGCATTTTTGTCTGTCTGTCTGTCTGACTACAGCCAAACGGCTCGGCCGATTTCCTTTAAACTTGATAGATAGTATTTTTAATTTTTTCTCACCAAGTTTTTTTTTTTTTTTTTTTTTTTTTTTAAGACCGAAAATAACAGGACCTGCCATACGATTTTTTTTCGAAATTTTATAAATATTTTGTTTCTCAAAAACTGTACCACAGATTAAAAAAAAAAAATCAAAAAATTTCATTTAGTTAAAGCTCTTTTATTTTTTAAACTCTTTTAGTAGTAAGAGATAGAAACAGAATGTTATGCAAATATGAATTTATGCAAGAACAAAAATTATGAGTCGTTGGTTTTATATAAAAAATGTTTAAAACATTTTTAAGAAAAAATTTTGGTTCACCAATTTAAAGTTTTATTATTGTTTGAATAAAAATTAAATTTGCAAAAAAAAATATTAAGTCGGTTATGAAATATTGAATTTTCCAAAAAAAAAATGATTTTTTTTTTAATTCAAAAAAATATTTTTCTTAAAGTTTTGAAATGCAATGTTTTTTAAATTTTTTGGAAGCATCTCTGTAAAAAAATTAATTGAGATCCATCATTATTTATGAGAAATTCGAAAAAATGGTTCTATGGTAGGTACAAGCTGTAATATCTTAATTTCAACATTTTTTTTGTTAAAAAAATACTGTCATTAGTACTGCCAACTCCATCTTAGGCAGCAGTCGTAAAAATCGGAACGACTGGTTTGATGATGAATGCAAGCTAGCGACTGAACGTAAGAATGTTGCGTACCGAGCAATGCAACAATCTCATAGAACGCGGGCACGCGAAGAGGAATATAAAGAGCTCAGAAGAACAGAAAAACGGCTTCACAGACAAAAGAAATCAGCCTGGGAGAAGAACCTAATCTGTGAAATAGAAAACAGCCGAGAGCGAGGTCCGCACCAGGCGCGGAAATTCTACCAATCCGTCCGAAACATGACGCAGTACACACCACGCTGCACATACTGCAAGGACGGAGAGGGAAATCTGATCACCGATCCTGAAAGCATACTGGAGCGATGGGAAGTGTACTTCAATGAATTGCTAAATGGTCAGCTCACTGCAGAAGTGGAGGCTCCACTACTTCAAGAAGAATACCCTATGTTGCCGCCACCAAGCATAGAAGAGGTTGAGAAGGCTATAGGCCGGCTTAATCAGAACAAAGCCCCGGGAGCCGATGGCATACCAGCCGAATTATTCCATCACGGCGGGCCAGCCTTACGTCAAGCAATTCATGATATTATAGTACACGTATGGGAGCAGGAAGAAATGTCAGAAGACTGGCGAAAAGGTTTAATATGCCCCATACATAAGACGGGAGATGTCACAACGTGCAGCAATTATAGAGGTATCACGTTGTTGAGTACCGCCTATAAGATACTCTCCTCTATCCTACAAGACCGGATAACCCCATACGCTAAAACCGTCATCGGACAATATCAGTGTGGTTTCATTCCAGGCAAATCAACAACTGATCAGATTTTTACCCTTAGGCAGGCGATGGAAAAATGTGTAGAATTTAACATCCCAACATACCATCTGTTTATAGACTTTAAGGCCGCCTATGATAGCATAGCCAGGGTAGAACTTTACAAAGCCATGAGAGAATTCGGCATCCCAAATAAATTGACACGACTATGTAGGTTGACCATGACCAACGTAACAAGCCAAGTAAAAATAGCCGGATTGCTATCCAGACCAATCAACATCTTTAATGGACTCCGACAAGGGGGCGGTTTGGCCTGCCTCCTCTTCAACCTGGCGTTGGAGAAAGCAATCCGTGACTCTGGCACGGCAACAAGAGGGACCATCGTCAACAGGTCCAGCCAGTTACTAGCTTACGCAGACGACATTGACATCATCGGAAGAACCGAACAAGCTGTACACGATTCCTTCATCCAGATCGAGCAGGCGGCACAAAATCTGGGGCTGCACATTAGTGAAGGTAAAACAAAGTACATGGTGGCGTCGAATGCGAGAGGAACAGTTGGTCAAACAATCAAGGTAGCGGAGCACGAATTTGAAGTGGTGCAATCCTTTAAATACCTTGGGTCAATAGTAGCAGCCGATAACAATATAGAAGAAGAAATACGCGGGCGGCTTCTCAAATCCAACAGAGCCTACTATAGTCTGTCAAAGCTTTTCAAATCCAGAAATCTCACCATAACTTCAAAACTGCTGCTGTACAGGACCATGGTCCTGCCAGTACTCCAGTACATATGTATCCGAGACTTGGGTGCTTAGCAAAAGGCACTCCGACCTCTTAGCTGCGTTCGAGAGAAAAGTCTTAAGGAGAATTGTTGGCCCCATATGTGAGGAAGGACGATTCCGGAGACGGTACAATCATGAATTGTACGCAATCTACCTAGAAGCAGATATCGTGACAAAAATTAAGCTCGGTAGACTCCGGTGGGCAGGGCACCTAGCTCGCATGAGCGAAGAGGAACCTGCTCGGAAAGTTCTTTGTGGTACATTCTATGGTAGACGACAGCGTGGTAGACCATGCTAGCTCTGGAGAGATGGCGTAGACCAGGACGCCCGAAGCCTTGGGGTGCGCAATTGGATGGCGTCGGCTAGAGACCGGGATAGGTGGAGAGACTTGTTGAAAGAGGCCAGGACCGGAACCCGGTTGTCGAGCCGATGATGATGATGATGAAAGATCATAAAAATTAATTGAAAGAAGAAAAATTTTATCAAAATTCTAGGCGCCGTTTTCGAGAAAAATACTATTTTTAAAAACCATTTTTAATTTTTTTTTACATTTGTATGGTGGGTACCTTTATTTTTAGGTAAAATAATTTTTTTTTCTCATATCTTGTAGATTATATTAAAAACCTTTTATTTATCAAGTTTTAAAAAAATCTAGCATGTATTGAGTTTTGAAAAAAAAAAAAATTGAAAAAATTTGTTTGAAAATTTGAATACATAATTCTATTAAAGTTTTTAGGGAGCTTTAGCAAAAAAAATGATCAAAATGGGTTTTACCGTTTTTGAGAAAATCAAAAACGAAAAAAAATGGTTCCATGGGGGGTACCCTCAATAACCATTTTTCGCAAATTTTTTTCAACTACTACCTAGCTTTAACTAAATGAAATTTTTTTGTATTTTTATTTTTTTAAATCTGTCGAGCAGTTTTCGAAAAAAAATCGTATGGCAAGTACCCGTTATTTGTGGTCTTAAAATAAAAGAAAAAAACTTGTGGGGGGAACAAAATAAAAATGATATCTACCAAGCTTAAAGAAAATCGGCCGAGCCGTTTAGGCTGTAGCCTGTAGTCGAACAGACAGACAGAATTAAGGGACCAACTTTTTTAGTCTTTGCTATCATCGTAATGTCAACTTTGATCAAAATCTCGAGTTCGATTTTTTACGAATGCATAACTTGCGTTATAGTACCTATAAGTCGCAAGTAAAAATTAAATTAAATTAGCTGTGATGCAATTTAACTTATTCTCGCTGTGATTCTAAAATACAACAACATTCAAATGACTGCAGCGTCTTCGATAGGCTACATAAATCCTACTGAATTTTACCAATGGCGTTGATTTTGTTGGCTTGGGCAGTGGTGATTTTTGGTTTATTGTCATAGATCTGTGACTCGAGAAAAGCTGAAAAGAAGAAGTCTAACGGCTCAAATCGCACGATCTCTGTGGCAAATTCAAGTAGCCTAGGCGTGAGATAAAAATGTTTGTAAATTGGTTGCGCAAAATATCCGTTGTGGCACAGGTTGTGTGGCACGTCAACATCCTTTCACATTTTGTCGGTTATTACTTATCATCGACTGGGCCTTGTCGATGAATATGATTTTTCCTAAACCGAAATTCCAGTGACCGAACACACATAATTGTCTATGGTGCTTAACTCTAAGCTCTTAGGTGAGTTTAAGTTTTGGTTAGACAAGACTAAATAAATTACGGCTAATTTGTCAACGACATGGCCGCGATCACATGTCAAAGTTCGAAAATCCCTATTGGAATCCATTAGGTACATGTTTTCTATAATGAAATAAGACGTTAAGTTCAATTTGTTCGCACCTATCATAAGTAGACCAATAGTGAATTTATATCGAATTCAATACCAAAATTGTAATCCTTTGAGGATTTGAGCCCCAACCCATCCTTGACTAATTTCAAATACAAATTTCAATATTCCTATTGAATTTATTTGTATTAATTAAAATCGAGCCATATTTTATTTCAATTACTTAAAATGCTTAAAGAAACAAAAAAATAAACATTATATTTCGTATTACGATTATATGTAATGTGTGCATTCAGTTAAAGGTATTCTGAAGAACGTAGGTAACCTTACGCTCTAAAGCCCAAAAGGTAGTATCGCATTATTGTCTGAATATCATTGAGTTTGTTTGCCCATTGCAAAGTCAGTCAATCAATTTCCTCTGGCAGGTTTTTACTTTTTGTCTTGACTTAGACTACAATATTAATAATTACATTTAACCACTCTCCAAGAAAGCAACTTAACTATTATTAGTATTACATTATAGCCAACGAAGTAGGGTTGCATTTTAGAGCGGTCATTTGACATCGATTGATTTTTACTTAAATGACAAATTTACTTATTGCTCAAGTATTGCTCAAGGTGGGGTCATCTCCGATTTTTATGTGCAATGGAAATAAATTATAATTTTTATACTATGCCCCCACCGATCTTTCGGCTGTAAAATTTTGATAATTCAAATTGATGGAACAAAATTTCATGTACATTTTATCAAAATCTCAAAAAATCTTCCTGCACTAACTTGAAATTTAAACATTTTTCAATTTTTCGGTTTGGTGGGAACATAGCTTGTGTTTGTTAAAACTAAAATCTTGCACGACAAAATATTATTTTAAGACCCAAGAGTCCGTAGTAAATCAGGATCTAGTGACTTGAAACTCTCAAACATTTTTGTGTGCACGTAATATGGACGGGCATCCGCTAGTCGGAAGGAAATTGTAGTGAGCTTAGAGCAAGCTAAAAACATTATTTTTGTTTTTGTTTTCTCAAAAACGGTAAAACCGATTTTGATCATTTTTTGTATGCTAAAGCTCCCCAATAGTTTGACCATTAGTGTGTATTGATATTAAAAATTTTTTTTTGGATTTAAAAAAAAATTAATTTTTATTTTTCAAAACTTATTATTTCGAAAACCCCATGCTTGAATTTTTATAAACTTGAAAAATAAAAGTTTCTTAATACAATCTAGTAATCTACACAAGGTGTGAGAAATATAATTTACATAAAAATAACAGCAATCACCACAGAAATTTAAAAAAATGCTTTTCGAAAGTCACATTTTTCTCGAAAATACAAATTTTAATAAAATTAGTTTCCTTTCTATTAATTTTTACGATCTATCATCGTCATCATCATCGGCTTGACAACCGGGTTCCGGTCCTGGCCTCTTTCAACAAGTCTCTCCACCTATCCCGGTCTCTAGCCGACGCCATCCAGTTGCGCACCCCAAGGCTTCGGGCGACCTGGTCTACGCCATCTCTCCAGCGCAAACATTGTCTACCACGCTGTCGTCTACCATAGAATGTACCACAAAGAACTTTCCGAGCAGCTTCCTCTTCGCTTATGCGAGCTAGGTGCCCTGCCCACCGGAGTCTACCGAGCTTAATTTTCGTCACGATATCTGCTTCAAGGTAGATTGCGTACAGTTCATGATTGTACCGTCTCCGGAATCGTCCTTCATCATATATGGGGCCAACAATTCTCCTTAAGACTTTCTTCTCGAACGCAGCTAAGAGGTCGGAATGTTTTTTGCTAAGCACGCAGGTCTCGGATCCATATGTGAGTACTGGCACGACCATGGTCCTGTACAGCAGCAGTTTTGAAGTTATGGTGAGATTTCTGGATTTGAAGAGCTTTGACAGACTGTAGTAGGCTCTGTTGGATTTGAGTAGCCGCCCGCGTATTTCTTCTTCTATATTGTTATCGGCTGCTACTATTGACCCAAGGTATTTAAAGGTTTGTCCACTTCAAATTCGTGCTCCGCTACCTTGATTGTTTGACCAACTCTTCCTCTCGCATTCGACGCCACCATGTACTTTGTTTTACCTTCACTAATGTGCAGCCCCAGATTTTGTGCCGCCTGCTCGTTCTGGATGAAGGAATCGTGTACAGCTTGTTCGGTTCTTCCGATGATGTCGATGTCGTCTGCGTAAGCCAGTATCTGGCTGGACCTGTTGACGATGGTCCCTCTTGTTGCCGTGCCAGAGTCACGGATTGCTTTCTCCAACTCCAGGTTGAAGAGGAGGCAGGCCAAACCGTCCCCTTGTCGGAGACCATTAAAGATGTTGATTGGTCTGGATAGCAATCCGGCTATTTCTACTTGGCTTATTACGTTGGTCATGGTCTTATGATCTATACAAAAAAAAACGATTCTATGGAAGGTGCAGTCAGTAACATCTTTATTTCCAACTTTTTTAGTGAAGTATAGATCCTAATAAAGATGTTGCTGACTGCACCTTCCATAGAACCGTTTTTCTTTTCGAATTTTAAATCTCTTATTATTGGTGCAACGGATTTTAATGAAATTTTGTATAGATAAGATGCTAAAAAGTTTGAAAACACTGCATTTCACAACTTTAAAAAAGTATTTTTGATATCTCAAAAACGAGTACATATTCGTTTTTGAAATTTTATTCGGACAATAATAAAGACTCAAAGTTTTGGCGTACCAAAACACTTTCTTAAAAATGTTTAAAATAGTTTCTATATAAAAGCTTTTGTTTTGTTTTTAAGAAACGGCTGCAACAACTTATAATTTTTAATCTGTCATACATTCATACATATTTGCTTGATAAATCACATAACATTCTGTTTTTATCTTTCACTACTAGGATCGTTTAAAAATGTATGTTATCTTTTTAAATAGATTTCTCTAATAAGCGCGTTTTTAAATTTGAATCCCCTTCATTGTTTTACCGACACGTCTACCCTCAGCTTCTCTTACACGTTTGCAAATTCACGTCCATCTATTATATTCCGACCTTAACCTCATTGTTAAATGTGGTATATAAAATCGGGTGGAGAAAAATTGGTCCACCTATATAAGATTAAAGTACTTTGAAGCCGCTGATTCATAACAAGATAGTAACTGTCGAGTATAGGAAAGGGATATTAAAGAGTCTCATGGACGTTCGTTTTTTTTAAATTTCAAGAGCTTACCTCTGGATCGGCCTCAATGCCGATACTACGTCCCTAGTATCCAAAACTGTACTAAAATCCAAACTCGAAACTTCATGTCTGAATCAGTTGATCAACAATGTTAATAGAAGCCGCTTGAGATAGATAAACTGTATCGAAATACAAACAAATCATTAAAAAAATGTGGTCTCTTTTTTCAACTTTTCTTCGCTGACTATAAGTTAGGTAACAAAATACCCAAGGAAACAAACGAAAACATTAGGAAATAATTTCAAATCTAATTTCAACCCATCACTCAGTGTGTCTGGCTCTAACAAATGCTGTAACAATATACGAACCGAACGTTACCTCTTTTCCACTTTAGCACAATAAATGCTGTGACATGTGAAATGACACAAACAGACAAATTAGACATTTAATTTGCGAAGAGCTTCTCAACAGGAGATCGCATCCTTCCAAAGGGGCAAGTGATTTGCCGTTTAAAGGACACCAACACGGAATACGGTCATTATTACCTGCCAACCTAATTTCCCTTTTGAATTAGCCCAATGGCGTGTCATGACTAACGCAAGCAGATTGGGATAGATACGACTTAATTACATTTAGATATAAAAATGTATAAATAAACACTAGGTCAGAAACATCATAGATCTAAGAAAAAAAAACATTCAGGGCTTAAGCAAAGTTCTGATTATAGTTAGCCAATAATAACATCCTTTCATTCAGGGCCATTTGCGTTTCACAATGCTCGAAATCATAATTTTATTTTTGAAAAAGCCATAAATTTTCTCAGTCTTGACTGACGAAAATATTTAAACAAGTGTTTATAAGCAAATCGCTAAAGAAAAAAGGGGCTACTAGGCCATTAGTTACGAGTACATTTTCTATGAAAACTAAATACTTTATTAGGGAAGAATTATTGGCTATTTCTAGATACATACCTACGCAAAATAAGGAAAAATATCATATAAGGCGTTCTGTACACCTTCTTCCGTGATTCCCTAGATGTAAAACTGAATTTTTGCTTAGCTCCAAGAACTGACGGTACCTGCCAAATAGCACTGAAAACTGCTCTTACGATTCAGACAAAAAAATGTGTACTATTGCAGGAATGGTCTATTGTTGGTTGGTGTTGGTGAACAAAATATTTAACAAAAACTGTTTTTGTCACTTAGAATGGTTTTTCTTATGATTTTCGACTTTCTCATTCACAACTCTACCGCTTTTGATGTAATATTTATACAGAAACTCATTTGAATTTTAAATAATTTTGTAGATAAAAAATTACAATGCAACAAAATTTTCCGATTTTTGTTTAAATTTTGTAAATTCAATCAGACCAAAAATATAAATGTTAAAAAAAGAGCCAAGTTCTTCTATACAAAAACCTTTGTGTAAAAAGTAGAATAATATTGAAACAGCTACAATGTAATAGAGAAATTTTATTATTTAATAATTACTTAACTTTAACTTAACTACTTAACTTAACTTTAGAATTGGGCATACAAAAAAACTTGCCAAGTAAGCCCATCAAAGATTTTAATATTTTGCCATGTCAAAATCTCGAAAGATACGGAAAGATAGAAGGGTGGACTCTACCTACTAAA
The DNA here is from genome assembly GCA_963931855.1 of Philhelius festivus. Classification (NCBI taxonomy): domain Eukaryota; kingdom Metazoa; phylum Arthropoda; class Insecta; order Diptera; family Syrphidae; genus Philhelius; species Philhelius festivus. The sequence continues at coordinate 22,001,033 of OZ007555.1, read as the reverse complement.
ATCAACTTAGTTTATAGCTTCCTATTTCTTTTGGTATATTTTCTTTTTGTTATTGGTTGTTTTGAATTGCGCTTCAATTATTTTTTCTTCTCCTGGCAAGATACCTAACACTAACAAACCTACCTTAATTATAAATACTAGTACCTATATCCGCTCAGTCATAAAAAAGCAATAATTGTTGAGGATGCGATGATGTTTTTGTTGCAATTTCAATTTCTTTTTTAAATGAAGGTATAGCCCACCAATTAATAGCCTATTTAGTGGTTCAATAAAAATACACTTCGAATGAAAAATCTTAGATTTTCTATTTTTCGCTTTGAATGTACATTAAACTATACCACTCTACCAAATTTCATCATTGTACAGGAATCGGAAGTGCTCCATGTAAATAAAACATTTTCTCAGAAAGTGTGCGGATACCAAGCCCCCTGAATGGAAAACCTCAATTTTTATTTTTATTTATATGCAATTTGAGCCCTACCGTTCTACCAAATTTCATTGTTCTACTGCAATCGGAAGTGTGCCATATATAATTTACATCAGTTCTGAGGAAGTGGGCGGATACCACGCCCCTGAATGAAAAACATCAAATTTTATATTTTTTTCTTTGTATGCAATTTAAGCCCTACCGCTTTACCAAATGTTATCGTTTCACAGCAGTCGGAAGTGCTCCATTAAACCAACACCAATTCGGAGAAAGTGGGCGGATACCACGCCCCCTGAATGGAAAACCTCAAACCTACCGTTTTGCAAAATTACAAGATTCTACGATGTCGGGAAGTGCTCCATAATTTTGTTGATCAGTCAGTCAGTCAGTTACGTTTTTTGTGTATTTTTTTTTTATTTTGTGTATCTCAGGAACCGCTTATGCTAGAAAATTGAAATTTGGTGAGATGCCTGACAAGCAAATATTTAGAATTTTAAGTTTCTGACTTCATTGGTACTGAAGATAGGGGGGGGTCAAAAGTCGCCTGAGTTTGTTCCTTTAAAAAGGGTGCAGTATCAGAACTTGGCTGGGCACTGCCGTGCGCTTTGATACGAGTATCTTTGAAATACGTGCATAATTGTTTTTGATTTTTTTTTGTTAACTAAAAACAGTAAAATATCGAAAAAAACTACTCTCTGAAAAGTTAACAACGTTTCAACGTTCCACTCTTCGGTGAGATATGTCATCAGATCACCAGTGGATGATTTCTGTGGAAGCCGTTTCAGTCATTCAGAAGCTCTCGGTCATCGAGATATTTCTTGAGCTGATGGTTTATCAGCGATTACATGACGTTGGATAAAAGAGACGTAAGTCAAATGGGTCAATAGAAGTAGGGGGAGGAAGAGTCGCCTTTCCTTGGAACATGCTGGACAAATGCTGTTTTCCATCTCCTAAGGAAGATTCCAGAACAGAAAGAGCGATGAAAAAGCTTACGAAATGGTTTTTCCAGCGATGAAGAACGCCTCTTCAAAAGAATGGGGGTATGCCATCAGGCCTTTGCAATTGTACGTGTATGTCCCATTAAATGATTTACGTGCTCAAGTACAGGAGGACCATGTTGCTATCAGGAAACGTAGAGCTAGCAGCAAAATGAGCTGCAAGTACATTTGCCTTATCGAACTTGCTCTTATGTAAAAGAATAAGAATTTCAAAAATGAATGTTATTAGAGAAAACTATTCATAAGCATACAATTCATTTTAAAATGACTTAAACAACTCCTTTTTTAGTTGGGGCTAAAAAAGGATGTCATGTGATAAAAAAAAAATATAAGTTTATACAAGAACAAAAATTATAAGCCGTTTTAGCGTTCTTTTTTTTAAATAAGCTTTTATATACAAACATTTTGAAAAATGTTTAAGAAAACATTTTAGAACGCCAACTTATAGTTTGTATTATTGTACGAATAAAAACTAAATTTTCAAAAAAATATTGAGCGGTTATTGAGATATCGAATTTTCCAAAAAAAGGTTGATTTTTTTCTATTTATTCAAACTATATTTTTTTTAAGTTGTGAAATGCAACGTTACTTTTTAAACTTTTTAAAAGTCTCTCTATACAAAATATCATTAAAATCCGTTATGCCGATAATGAGAAATCGAAAATTTGAAAAAAGTGGTTCTACGGTAGGTACAGTCGGCAATATCTTAATTTATTTTTTTATTAAATTATAGACCATAAAAATAATTGTCAAGTTTTCGAAATGTTAAGTTTTGAATAAAAAATGTTGATTTTTTTTTTTAAATCCAAAAAAATTGTTTGAAAATTACAGAATACAGAATAATATTCGAAAATTTGGGGAGCTTTGTTCAAAATCTATTGTATCGTTTTTGAGAAAATAAAAAACAAAAAAGGCTCCAAGGGAGGTACCATTTATAACCATCTTTCGAAAAAAAAAAAAAAAAAATGAACCATAACCTAGCTTTAACTAAATAAAATTTTGTTAAAATTTTTTTAAGAAAATCTGTCGAGCAGTCTTGGAGAAAAAACAAATATTTTATAAGATTTCGAAAAATATTCGTATGGCAGGTACCGTTATTTTCGGTCTTAAAGAAAAGAAAAAAACGTTCGGGGGAAATTAAAAATGATGTCCTCCAAGTTAACAGGAAATCCGCCCAGCCGTTTAGGCTGTAGTCTCACAACCACCAAACAAAATTTGTAAATACCCTATGGACTATAGTTTTATTTATTTTCCAAACACCTGGTATTGTATTTATTAAATAAAAACAAAACTTAAAAAAAAAACGCACCGAACACACATAAGAAAAAAAATACCAACACTACCTTCAGAAGCCGATTGCCACTGAATAATCACTAATTGCAACTTCAAGAACAATTCTTTCAATTCTACATGCTGCCTCTCACATAACAGTTTCTTCTTAATAGCTCTGTAGAAGACTTAGCCTAAGTTTTTAAATCAATTTGTGAAAGTCATATTTTTAATTGAATTCCAGTAGATGAGCGAATTACCACACTGTGACAGCGGCGACGCAAAATTGGCCCAGATCACCTATTGCGAAAAGTTTTGTTTGAATATCACCTTACATTGATAGATAGCATATTGAGCAGTACATCCATCGTTTTGAAAGCACTTCCAAATAGCTTTCACCATTTCAGTTGCCAGACAATTCGAAGGGGCCTTTAAGTTTACCGATTTTGATTATTGCACAGTTATTTATTTTGAATTGGTGTTTCGAATTATCCTCGAGCATTAAGTTGCCAGCTGTGTAAATTATGGAGATTTAAATATCCATCTCTTTTTGGATATGCCTCATCACTCCATAATATTTTATCAAAGAACTTCGCAACATTCTTTTGGCAAAAACGGACTCTTGCAGGTAAATCTCATTTTCATATACGTTTTAAGGTTCACGTTCTTCACATCGAATTCGGATTTTCGACGGCAGCGTAGGTTTGTTAAGCTCATATAATTCAGTAACTGTCCAATGTCCAATGGGGAATCAAAAATCTTGTATAATTTAATGCTTCGAAAACTCAATGCTAAAGCGTAATCCTCGCTCAATGCCTCTATCCATGGGTGACACTTGCATCGAGGAGACTGAAAAGCTTTCAGTTCTAGCTATGTGCATCACAGATCATCTTTTGTGGAGTGATCACATAGTTGACGTCGACATAAACGCTGCTAAGTGTTTAGGTTTTCTTACCCTTTCTGATCTGGCTGTAATATAAAGTCTTTAGTATTCCGAAACTCGAGTGCAACTCCCATACCTGGGCAGGTGCTCCAAAAACCCATTTGATTCTCTTGGAGAGAATTCAAAAGAGAGCTATAAGAACAGCGACCGCTGTCTATCTGAAACAGTTGTATCTCTCGAGCACCGCCTCAATGATTCTTGTCTATCATTATCTTAACGATATTTTCATAAGAAGCTCTCTAGAGAAATAGTCAGTTGCATTCCTCCCCTCAGACATTCAAAACCAATGTGCATCGGTATCTACTTTTTAATTCTATCCTACTTCCCTCGCACTGTATTTAACATAACAATTGTATCCATAATAAGTACAAAAAAAAAAAAAACAATTGACTAATTCACATAGGTTCTCGAATATTTTTTTAGAAGCAGTCAAAGGGTGTTTTTCTTTTTTCATTCAGAGTAGAGCACTGAACAGAGTACGAGCATGTCGAACATTCTCTGAACTTTCTTTGAATCGATCGTGTTCTAAGAGTTCTGAATTATTTTATAAACACACGCGAGTTTTTGAATTTTTTTTCCTGTCTGTCAGAATGATTTCAGCATTTAACTCTGTCTGCTCAGCTATTTTATACCACTCTGAACAATCTCTGAACCGGCTTTCAACGAAAAAAGAAACACAAATTTGAACTGTTATGCGAGAAACAGATTGGCACAGCAACTTCAACAGCAACTTTGAAACCACGTCACTCTTTTTAGAGCCACTGGTTTTAAATGGCTTTGATTACATTAGCACATCAACTTCGACATAGACATCATTGTGAGACCTAAGCCCTGAATTCGATGTCGCTGTGCAAATGCTACGAGTATCAACTTTTAAGGCGAAATTTGTCAGTGTTATCAACACTCAAATGAAAATGTGACAACCATCTTTCTTTATCGTCTATTTATTTTAGTTTTGACAATGGATTACTAAAAACAAGTTAATTTTAGTACGACAAATTGCGCAAGTCGTATACATTGACACAATTCACGTCAATTTTTATCATATTATGTATGGCAAAATTATTTCGCATTTGAAACAATTTTGATTATATGCTGTCAAAAACGCTGTTTACGTTGTAATCTATTTCACAAGACTTTTGATGTAGAAGTTTTCGTTGCTGTTGAAGTTGCTGTGTTAATCTGTTTCTCGCATTATACACTCTGAGCTATGAATGAATGAATGAATAAATTGGGGTATAAAAACACTGCGACCTAAAGATCTATTGTGTCCTCCATCTAGAACTGGATGAGGTTGGCTCATTATTACAGTTCTTCCTCAAAATCTGCTCCTCTGAGGAATTGAAGTATTTGGAGTATTTTAAGGGATGATAATTCACTCTCTTTTATGTGGTGCTTGCCCAGATACCTGTGCCTTTGATGCAAGAGTGCATCACATTTCCCCAGTATGTGGTCAGGTGTCTCTTCGTGAGTGTTGCAGAATCTGCAAGTCGCGTTGCTCACCAAGCCAAGGATGTTGAGGTGTCTTCTCAACCTACAGTGGCCTGTGAGAAGCTCCGTGATTTTCCTGAGGTTGTTCCTACTTAAGCTAATGCAGGTTAGAAAACGCTCTCGGTTGTAGTCCCCGAGTAGGAGTTTTGCCTGTCTTAGCTTAGGGAGTTCTTTCCAGATCTTTGATCTTTTTGTCTCCTCTTCTGTTTTGATTTTGTTTTTGATCACGTTTTCTCCTATTCACTCTGAGCTAAAAAAGAAACACGATTTCTTGTTTGACAGTTCAGGTTCTACTCTGAACTAAAAAAGAAAAACGCCCAAAGTTAGGTAAAAATGATAATATTTCATCATTTTTGTACCAAGAAATTAATTTGAGAAATTCTAATAAGAAACAACAAAAAATAGTTAAAATTGTACTAGCTATCTATTAGTACAGTTATTGTGGAGATCAATGTACCGAGCTTTCTATACAAAAAACTCTAGATTATCTCAGAACAAGAGATATAGAAGCAACATGGGTAATAAATTCACATATGAAAATAAGAGATATTTTAGAAAAGTGTGAAATAAAACACGTTAGCACACCAAAAAAAGCTTTACTTAATATGAAAAATTACTTTTTACCTGCTGATATTATTCCAAACTTAAGGTTAAATGCTGTAAATGGTAGCGACCTCTTATAACAGTTAGATTTACACACTTCTAAAATTTTTTATCATGGCGTTGGAATTGTCAGCAATAATAATAATAAAAAAAATAAAAAAAAAAAAACTATTAAAATCATTCATTCTTGGTCGCAGGCTTCAGATATTATAGGAATGTCGTCATTTAAAAAAAATGAAAACAAAATTGATACTTTAGACCCCATGAACAATATTTTTTTTCATAGGGGCCTTAAAGCCCGCAATAAACGGTTCTAAGATTATCCATTATAACCTGGACACCCTGTATACCTACAATTTTCCAATTGTGCATTTAGTATAATTTTGGTATTGAAAAATCGAAAAAAATGATTTTGCTTTTTATTCAATATCTAAAAATTAAAGTAGGGATATTAATATTTTATTAATCAATATAGTTTTGTTTTCTTTATATTGATTTCATTTGGCACTTTAAGGAAATCATTATTTGAACTTTGAGAGCGATTTCCCACACCAATAATTTTTCCACCCGACGAAATTTAACTTTATAATAATTTCCTAGCTTGACTTACTTTAATAGGAAAATACGAAAACACCGACGGACTATCTGTCACACGCAAAAGTTTCATTTTCCCCAAACTATTGCAATTGTCAAAATAAAATGAAACTCCAGCTTATACAACTTTGTTGCACAGTGAACGTGCTGTGCCAATTGGGCCAATATCGCTATGAGAAATAAATTGCTCTTATTTCAACCCAAAAACATATTATAGCACACACTCCATGTCGTTGAGAATATGAACAATCCTTATAATGTGGCTACCTTCATGTCTATACAATTTTATAATAATGTTTAAGCATTATGTGTGGATGTATTGTGCACGCAAATTCACTTTCACGTGTACAGAATTTGTATAGCGATTTATACGTACTATATTGCATGTGATTTGCTTGGAAAGAAATGGGAAAAGTTATTTCGCGGTTTATACATTCTTGCATTGAACGCATTTTTGCAAAAAAAAAAAAACTTATATTGCATTCCATGAAGAACAAAAGAATAAAAAGCAAATGTCAAATAAAGTTTATTATAAAACTTGTGCAACAGAAGTTTCTTTGTCGATAGTATTTTTATTTTTTAAGTTCGAACGACAACATGATCATGAGTTATTACTTACAAACATACATATAACTTAATTGAGTTGTATATTTTTTGATTTTACTTCCGGACCCAACGGAATAGCAACAATAAATCGAATTAGTTTTACGAGTATATAAGTTGCGATAAGTTATGTAAGTTATCACAAAGTGTTGCATACAATTTTGCAACTAATTTAACAGAATCCGAAGTATTTTTTAATGAATAAATTAGCCCAGTAGAAGAATATTTAATTGGACTACTTAAAGTATTTATTCAAAAAGGCTTTTAGTAGTTTTTGTTCCACACAAATTTGATTTTTGCTCTGGCGATTTCAATTTGACTAATTAGTTGACTGGTTGGAGAACAGATTCTCTACAAACTCTTACGACACAAATTAATTCTCTTAATATTTTGTTACGAGATATCACTTTTAAGCTTTTTCGAAATTTCTTCTGAAACAAAACACTAATTCCGGTATTACACGGCGCATGTTTAGCCTCGCATGAATGAAGTGTGAAAGAGAAAAAATTAAAGTAAAAATGAAACAGAAATTTATCTATGGGAACACGAACGGGTAGGATATTCATTGCATGTTTTTGTTTATTCTTCTCTGTTATTTTTCGAGTTTACTTCATGATGATGCGCATTGCATTAAACCCATGCGCTGTATAATACCGGACTTAGTCCGCTATTACATTATGCATCTAGACCACTGGGCCGAATTACCGCTTCAGTGATGAGTGAGTGAGTCCCATCAGTGATCGAATGAAAATGTCAAATTGGAGTACTTTATTGCTCGATAACGTAAGCGGTAATGCCAAACTCACATAATTCAGTCACGTATTACTCGATAACTGATGCGGTAATTTGGCCCCTGATCTCTTTAATACACTGGATAGCGCATTCTTAAAAAAAAGTTGACTTCAATTGAACATTGTTATACATATACATATTATAAGGGCGACCACGGTGCCGTAAAACCGTATAACTGTATATCATCTAAAATATCAAAAGTGACAGAACGTAAAATATTTTTTTATTTTCCTACTTGGTAATTTTGGTTGCCATTGTTAGAGTATTTGTAATACTGTATAACAGTTTACATTATGTTCTTTTAAATAAAGGCAGTCTTTACTCAACTCACAAACTCTATGTATCATTTCTTTAATAGCCATTATTGCATTATTTATTAATTTAAATAAACTTAAATTGTAAAAATTTCGAAAGTTTTCGACCGTGTACAACACAATGTTCTAGTAAAAACTTGAAAATTTATTATTTGGATTTCACTCCGCACTTCTTAAATGGATCTATAGTTTATATTTGGTTGGACGAAAACAATGTGTCAAAATTGGTAATGTGCTATCAAATGAAATCGAAATTTTTTTCCGGTGAACCTCAGGGCAACCAACTTGGACCGCTCCTTTTCATTCTTTTCATAAATGATTTGCCTAGTTACATTTCATATTCAAAGTATTTCTTGTATGCCGATGACGTCAAGATTTGTAGTTGCACCTAATCTCCACAAGATGCGTGTAAAATTCAAAATGATTTTAATACAATATCTAGTTCACTGGATTTTCAAAAAACGGCGAAAAATTGTGTTTTTTGAAACTTTGAACGGCTTTTTCTTGATGATTGTTGGGCCGATTTACACAAGTCGTATACTGTTGGAAAGACAAACAAAATATCTGTTCAAAACTATAAAGTATATGTTAATTAGTTCAACCATTTTTGAGAATTAGGCTTATACATGGAAAAGAAGCAGAAAAACACGTTTTTTGGTCATATCTCGAAAACGCTTCTTTGGAAAAATAAATGATTGCCATTTTCGTGTTCAGAGACCCAAAATTAGTCTAGAAAATACTTTTTTGTTGAGGTACTCGCCAAAAACCGAAAATTTGTAAACTAGTGAAATTGATGGTTAATACCCACAAAGATTAATGAGTCAAGGGGACCTTGGAGTTATCTTTCATTCTTAAATGAATTTTTTGCTTCAAATTGACGAAGTTATCTCCAGAGCAAATTCGATGTTGGATTTCATAATTCAAATTCAAAATTCAAATTCGAAATTCAAAGTCTTCTGAACATCCTTACACCCTAAAGACTCTGTAATTATCCAGTGTTAGTTCTCTGCTAGAGTATTGTTGCTTTGGAATACATATACTTAAACAAGCATCCTACGTATTGAAAAATTTCAGAAAAGGTTTACTAAGTTTGCTCTGCGGAAAACATTTAGAAATGCAATTCAAGCTATTATGACTAAATTTCGCATCAAATTTACATTGTTGGACATGGACAATAAACCACAACACGCTTACGCAGAGTGCGAACTGATTAAAATATCGCAGCTGTATAGGCCAGTATTAGTGATGACCATGAATTATCGATTCGGCGCCGTTCGCAGCAATTGGGTCTCTGTACTCCACTACAGAAGGTGTGAAGCCTCGCAAAATACAGCTGGTGCAAGAATTGAAGCCGAACGACGTACCTCAACGCTGAATTTTTGGTGATTGGGCTCTTGAAAAATTGGCCGAAGATCCACTTTTTTATCGAAAAATTGTGCTCAGGGACGAAGCTTATTTCCGGTTGAATGGATACGTGAACAAGCAAAACTGCCATATTGGGAGTGAAGACTACCAGAAGCATTGCTAGAGCTACCATTGCATCCAGAAAATGTCACTGTTTGGTGCGGATTATGGGCTTTCGAAATCTTTGGGCCGTATTTGTTGAAAGATTTTTTTATAATCTACACGCGCTCAAGGGATTATAATTACCCTTTTAAATGTTTCAACACGGCGCGGGCATGAAGTTAAGGAAGAAGAAGAAGGATAGGAAAGATGTGTGGCACGAAGTTCTGAGACTGAAGGTGGTTGTCTCAGATTTTTATCTCCAGGGATGGCGGCTGAACTAATGCGGAGAAATGCCGTGTCTTATTTTTATGTCCCTCATAATTCGCATTATTTTATTCGTTTTCATATTTGTTGGGCATACTATGTAGTTTTTACTCAATCACATGTTGTTTTAGTGTTACACCTGAACAACATGCAATGAGCAAACCAGCAACCCATTGATGACAACTTTTATAGAAGGTTTTAATGGAATTAAGACGACATGCTTGACTTGCTTGACATGTGCTTTTAAGAAGACGATGCCACATGCCACACAGAACGCGTAATAATGGACCGGTTGAGAGACGAGTTCGGTGAACAGTTTATTTCACGTTTGGCCGCCTAGATTGTGCCATTTAATGCCTTTTTCGCACGTCTAGTCCTACAAAGTTGGTAAATAAATATCTAGATTCACCTATCGATTCCTTAAGGACCTCTGTCAAACTTTTTCGTTCCGAAAAGGAACTATTCAAACAATTATTCTCTTAACTAATAGTAGGTTTTTCGATGAGAACAATTCATAGAGGTGCTGGGGTTTCTTTTTCGAACCACTAGTTCTACAAAGTTGGTTGATACCATTTTGGAATTTGCTTTCTATTTTTAAAAAAGCTGTATCAAACTTTTTTCCTCCGAGGCAATAATTCGAAAAATTACTCTTGAGTTGAAATGTGTGCAAAATACAAACGATTTTTGCCAAATGAATTCCAACGTTGTGTTTTTTTTTTTTACTTGTGTTATCAACGCATATTTTGAGATTTGTTAAATATTTTTATATTTAATTAATAATAATTATTTACATTTACAAATAATAAAAATACAGTAACATTTGTTTTCCTCTATGTCATGTCAAAATATTTTTTTTTTGTGAAAAAAAGACGTCAAATTATGAAGCTGACCACCATCTGCCAGCTTCAATTGGAGTCAAGAAAAAGTGTTATACAATGTACAATCGAAAGATAAGACGACAAAAAAACTGACCTGTATCGCGTGGGTAAAATTTTCGGTGCAACAATTTGACGTTTCTCTTCTCTACTGTCCGTTTTACTGCTATTCTGCTTCCTATCATTTCGTAGTGCTAGGAGAAAAATTTGATGCAACATACATCTTTATTCTAAAGAGCGCAGACATACCAACACCGGAAATGAGAAATAAAAAAAAACTGCCAAATTGGATTCGTGAATCTGGTTTCAATATGCAATATCGCTTGAATCAGCGGACGAAATAATAATGAAGAATTCGAAGAATTCAAATTTGAATAACCAGGGACTACTCATCTTTCAATTCCAATCCTTTCTTTTGGTCACAACAACTATTCATACAACAATATCTCTCAAGTCAAGTGTCCAATAAACAACGGTCCCAACGCACTATTGCAAAAGCAATATATTTAAATTTCTATGATAATGGATCATAACATTTAAGGGAAAGTCTTCTTTGCTGTCCTGGGGGCACTTGATTTTGTTTCTCCTTTTCTTACTAAATCTGTTTTTTTTTTTTTTTTAAGCGTATGGAAATGCGTGTGCACCACGAACTTTTTGAAAGCGAAGTTTTCGGACTGAAAAATTAACTTTAATATTTTTTTCTTTTTTTTTTGTGTGCCAACAAATCCCAGGACATATTTAAAAATCACTTAATATGCAGTGAACAAAAGAAATAGGATTTATTTAAGTAAAAAGTTACTTCAACAACTTTTCCTTTCATTTTTTGGTTTTCTTCGTTTTATGAGTTTATAGGGAAGAGGCTAAGGGAGGGTTATGGCTTATACGTATACTATTTTTGCGCAGAACACGAAGGCAGATCAAAGTGACGTGGCAAATGATGATGATGATGGAAGTTTAAAGGAGTTTTTTTTTTTGTGTAAACCGCCCAGCAGAGCTCATACGTTTACCATGAACTTTTTTGTTTTTAAATGAGAGGTGAAGGATATTTTCTATTCACTGCCAGACTTGATGTTTTATAAAAAAAAAAAACTTGAAATGTTTGCATGTGTGGTGTAAAAGTTTCGTTTGCAATCGGATTAGATGAAAGAAATATATATACTCGTATTTTGTATAAAAACACAAAATGTTCATTTTTTATTCAAAGGGTTGCACGCTGTTTGTTTTATATTATTTTTTTTTGTTCCCTTAAAAAAATTGCTTCTGGTAAGGGCAGAGGTTATAAATTGGATACGTTCTATATTTCAAAACATTCAGTGGGAACATTCGGGTCTTAATGTAGGTCACCCGAATGATGTAAATGATGTGCTTCGCTGTGTTCTACATAATGTATAAATATTTCAGTCTAAGGATTAAAATATTTGCATTTAAAATTATATAAACTAGCAAAGCGGATACAAAAAAATATAAAAGTTGAGACAATACTTCACTATAACCATCATTAATGATTTATTTTGTCATAAACGCCGCTGTTCTGAATGATCAAAAGGATCGCCGAAAAATTATCCTGTGATTCTATTTTTTGTAGTTTCAACATCCATCTTTCCAAGTTACATTCTTTTTTATAACCGTTCTCCGATACCCTTTGGTACTTTTTGTAAAACATATGATCGACTTTTTTGTAAATGGGACATGTAGAGCTTACAGCCCTGTCATGGGGCTTACTAGGTACATTCTGCTCCTATACTGGATTGATGATTTTATGCATTAGCCCTACAAAAGCATCACTTTTATTTCCTTGCTTAAGACTTCTGCCGATGAGCCACTTCATCTTCTAAACTTGTTGCGCGCCGGCAACTAGTTCTTCACATATTGGAAGTGGGCTGTCTTCTTGCCCTATCACTCGCTAGGTTAGGTTAGGTTAGGTTGGAGTGGCTGTCTAGTTGTTGTTGACTCACTTAGACCTCAAGGATCCGTTGTGATACCACTAAAGAAGTTACTCATGGGAGAGTAATGAATTTAAACAAACCATTTCGTGCTTTTAATAAAGTTAGAGAGACATTTTGTGTCGATCGTTGCCAGTTCACTGGTATTATCGAAGAAGGGATTACCGAGATAATTATTCCTTCCATTGGAGAGTGCTGAACATGTACATAGAAGGTGTTGGACTGTTTCCTCTTCCTCCTCGTCCATGCAGCTTCTACAGAAGTCATTTGTGTAGACTCCTAGCCTCAAAGCATGTCTACCTATAAGGCAGTGTCCTGTTATAACTCCGATTGTAGAGCTTATATTTTGTCTGCTCAGGGAGATCAAGCCTTTTGGGAAGCTGAGTACACCCTGTTCTTCTCACGCAGATTGATTCTTTGCTTCGATTTTTGGTGAATGCAAAGTGGAAAGCCTGTTGGTCTAGTGCTCTATGGATACTCAACTTCAGGTATCCCAACGTGTCAAACGTCGAATTTCTTCTTTTTGAGCTCTGATTCTTACCACACATGTCCAAAATGTCAGGTACGTGTCTGCCTTCAAAAATCATCGATTTGATTGGTGATAATGACCTTTCTGAGAGCACTATATTTCTTTGTGGATTTTAAGCTATGGAAACATTGTGCGACTGCCCATCTAATCCGCCTAAGATGTCTTCTTTTCCGAATGCCAAAAATCAATCAGCAGTCTAACAAGTACAATCATTTATCTTAGATGTAAGGTATACATATTTGGTATTTTTCTTAACCATACCTGAACTGACTAAATAAATCTGTTTGGATTTAGAAATAAACATTCCCCGATAGATCGACTACATCGAATTACGGAAATTATAGAAATGCACTTGCAGTTAAACAGGTATGCTAAGCTGTTTTAGGTGCTGTGACTTGAGTACAAACTGAATAGGGATCTTTTCCAGGTAGTACTACGAAATACTGAAATCCTACGGTAAGGACCGAATTATTTAAGTACGTTGCGACCGAAATTACTCGGAACCTAAGAAAATTTAAGCCAGTGTACCACAAAGTCCTACGACCAACTCTGTATTTCTTATACTTAAGGAATATTCCAGTGGACATCACTGCTACCATGCCACTTTTGTTGATGATAGGGCACAGAAAATTTTCAAAAATGAAAAGAGAAGAACTACAGAAGATACAATCCGTCTCTTGGTTATAATAGAATTTAGTCGTAATCGTAAGCCTGTTCCAAAATAGATAAGATCTGATTCAGAGATCTTTGAAAGTAATTTTTTTTTTTTTTAAATAATGAAATTTATTATTTTAATTCGGTTTATAAGAAAGTGCTGGAACCCGTTTGGACGTTTGGAATCAAAAACAAGGTCATTCGTTGATTAATTAATACATATAGTGACTTTGAAATAAAAATGGCAACCGAAGTGGCTATGACACAATCAGCGACTGCGAAGTCATAACAATTCAGAAATTGAGAGACTTCGAAGAACCAAGCCGCTGAGAAAGCTGATGGGTATGTTTTAAAACTTTGAACTTCCTCCAATGTGATTTTCATCTGTCGGTCTTTCAAGAACAACACGTGTACTTAATATTTTCAAGTGTCTTTTGAAGATTTTCACAAAAAAAATGTATCCCTTGTAGAAAATTAGCTTTTCTTGAATTTAACATGTTTATAAATTAAATACTGCCGATTTAATTTCATCCGCAGCAGTAGCCTTTGGACAGGTAAAGTTTGTCTGAAGTCTTCTGCCAACAGTATCGATGCACTGCCACTATTATATATTTTTACTTTCGATAAATACGTACTACATATTTACTCTGACAGTTTCTATTCCAAGAGGGGAATGATGTCAATCGGGCTTATAAATCTCCGACAGAGGGAGTAAGATGAAGTACAGAAATGTCAAAACGTTCAATGTATCTTTTTTCAGTTGTTTCTTCTTTCGTCTTTTCGACATATTTGGTGTGAATGAAATAAGGAATCGAGGATCAGAGTGAAACTGAAGTATCATTGGACATTTAGGGATGTTTACATTCTCAAATATGTTTGACAAGAACGGCATGATTGGCTTAATTTTGGTAACGTCAGCGCTCCATCCATCGGCTAGTCAAGCATGCTGAATGGATTTCAAAAGTATATTTAAGGATATGCACGCATACTTATAAAGCTTGGAGTAAATTTCTTATTCCATGATGTTCTCTTACTGTGCACATCGTACAAAAATGTATCAAAATGAGTTTTAAAAGCGATAGCGGTAATTTAGGCGGATTTTATTAGATTAAAATATATGTTTTCTGCAGACTTGGAATATAAAAATCAAGTGCATTTCCTCATCTAAAATTTCATCTAAATTCTAAGTTGGTCCGCCAATGTCAAAAATCTTAATGAGAGATTTTGTTCCACAACATGTTTAACGAATGTGAAGGCTAGTGTTTTTCATCCATCAAATCTTCATCATGCTGTACTTGTCAAACAAATTTAAGAATGTAAACACCTTTATTAATGCTCCGTGGAAATATGTAGCTTATAGTATTCCGTATCACATAACATCTATGTTTGAATAAGGTGAAAAAAGATAATGTTGTATCAAATAACACCCCTGTTTAACCATAAGCTTAACCCTTAGCTGCCACACTTCTGTAGAATAACAAAGCTGCCACACTGGGGTACGAAATGCCCCAACAACAAAATGTCGTATTGTGAGCCAGCTATTGAATTTTTTTGCTTGAAAAAATTCTATGTTGATCATTAATATGTATTTTATAAGTTCAAGTACGTTTAAACAAAAATATTCATATTTATTATTAATAAAAAAATTGTTAATTGAAAAAAAGTCAACAAAAAAAATTCTATTTTTTTTCATTTTTTAATATTTTGAGCTAAAAATTTAATGAGATACTCTCAAGATGTATACCTTCAAGAAAAAAATACTTCATATTTGTCTTAGAGAAAAAGTATATTTATTTTGTACTATGAAGAGCTTCGACGTAGGTCGACCGCGTGCTCGAGACTGTAAAAGACGTTGATCGAGAGTTGCGTCTTCCATCTCTAAATCTAACTCCGATGAAGATGAACTATCAGATACGTTGGATTCAGACTCAGAACCATCATCGACTTCAGCATCCGAAATATTCTCAGCAACGCCATTGTTACAATCATCCTCGATAATTTCTTGTCGCAATGTTCTACTGCGCAAATTGTATGCCATCTAATGGTAACGAATAAATATACTAATATAAATATTATCAACGTTGTAAAAAATTCTGGGCAGTCAAAATATTATATGTACTTACGATTATTTAAGAGAAACAGAGTAAAAAAAAAAATGACTTAAATAATTATAACTGCCACGCTGGGGTCTTAAACGCCACCACACCACTTCCAACGACTGCCAGAACAATACTAGCGCGCATATCATCGTACTATGGGTTTCAGGGGAACGAGGTATGCTTCAACTAATAACAGATGGAGCCACAATTCCAATTTTTTGAAAATTGTATGTTTTATTGTAATTTAAATAGCCCTGGGGTACCTAGACCCCACAAGTGCAGCTAAGGGTTAACAAACTTTACGTTACGTAGCAGAGTCCGTTCCTTTCCTCGCAGTCTTATCGAGGACCGAGGAGTTCCCGTTATAGAAGCCGTAGAGGTTCGAATCGTCGCGTCGTGCCGAGATCAAGTTAATGTCGTCGATGAATAACTTTCCGAACAGTTAGGCTCTCATTCGGGCCAGAGCAGTACATATACAGAGAAAATGAATGAGTGCTTCCTTTTCCTGCAGATTCCCAGAACAGCGACAGTGAGAATTATAAGCAATGCCCAGCTTCACTGCATGTTCCCCTATTGGCTAGTGTTCAGTGCATGTTGCTACTACCCTGGCTATGTCTTACCTGGGTTATATCAAGACCACATCTTTCTACTCGTATACATAATGAAGTTGGTTAAACTGCTCCACCTACGGTTGGATTCTGTGAAAAAGATAGAGGATAAAATTCATAACACCAAGATAAATGTTAACTCCTTCCGCAAGATAGACATGAAGGGCTCCTTGGGTGGCTAGCTCGTCAGCCCGCTGATTTCTCTTCAGCTTAAAACACAATGGCGACATCAGGTAGTCTATGGGACCTAGAGTCATTTAAAGACTCGGAGAAAATTACCGAACCGACACCACACTCCATCCTTAAGCTGTCAGTAAAGATGTTTGCGTCAAACTCTCTCAATCCTTTCAAGATGAAAAAATAACTAAAATCCTTATTGATGCCTATAGTTGGAATGCAGTGGTCAGTGTTTGCAAAAAAATATCTGCAATACTGCTGTGTCCGTAGGATTTCCTAGAAGTGTTATAACAGAACGCTGTTTGTAGGCAAGGACCCAACGCTCCAAGTTGCGTTTATTTTTACGATTTCTACAGAAGCTGCCGTGTATCGGTCTGATCATCCGGGTTTTGGATTTAACTCCAGGTGCTTGGTTTCGGGTAATCTGGATAGTTCGGTTGTTAAAACTAGTCCTATTTATCTGACGTCAGGTTTATTACAGAATAAGACGGTGTAACGCTCTTAGCGATACTACGCCCATGGTGACACTCAAAACAGCAAACTAAAACACTGTGGTACATCAGCAGCTACTTCGCCCCTGGTGGCACTTTAAACAGCGGGATAATATACGCTCTGGTACATAAGTAGGAGGTAAGTCCCCTGGTAACAGTCAGTTTGATTTCGAACTCAGGCTCTTACAACTAGTGGGTGGAAACCTTAGTGAGAAATAGCTGGACAATCTCCACTATCTAACTTTGTCTTTCAACGAAAACCCTTTTACACTTAAGCTGAGAGAAAGCCTTTAAAGCTATATGACCGAATCGGCCCCACTTGTCTACGACTGGAGCTAAAATGATCAATAAAATCAAATTATCAGCTTACAAGGATATCAATAACTTTGCATTTGATAAACAGTAATAATTTGGATAGCAGATCCGACGAAGTATTCCTAGCTGCAACTCTTTTTGTACACTTGTTCGAGTTACTGGTTGTATGATTTTTGTCCAAATTGTGCCATTTGAACATTTGTAGAGTCCTTCCAAATCTCTTACCTGCCAATTCCGTGAGAGGAACATCATCGAGGAGTCTTATCAATAAATTAGCCTTGTAAGCCTTAAATATAATGAAAATGGCTAGCCTAATTTTGGTACAGTGCTAGAACTAGTAAGGTAATAATTTGTATCGTTTGTTTTTATTTGAATTTTCAATAGGAAATTAGTAGACTTATTAGGAATTGTATCATGCACTGTTACTGGCATGTTTTTGTTATTTCCGCACTAATAACGAAGCTTAAATCCCAATAGTCGACCATCAACCATTTTTATTCGATATTCGTGAACAACACACGTGCGGCACCTGCGTGTTTTTTGGTCTTTTGTATTAGCCCTACACAAATAGATTCTCTGCAATAATAATTAAATTACAGGTTGTTGGTGCCTACGCACACGCATCTCTGTAGATTTCCACATCCATGTTCTTTCCAATTTATAAAATAAAGTTCTCCGGTACTGCTATCCAATTATTAAAAGAAGACAATTTAAAAAAATAATTGGCAACCAAAAATATGTAACAGAATCACATGACTGATTTTATGCAAAAATAATAATCCGGTGCTGTGATACGAGCTCGCTTGGAGTAGGTAAAGTTAACAAAAAAGATGCTCAGTAAAATGTTTGCTGTCTACGATATGATGTCTGGTTCTATTTTCAACTACAGGATTTCGTTATCAGACACAGAAGTAAACCTACGGATTCTGTGTATTGTATTTAACATACATCCATACTCGTACATTTTTCCTTTTTAAGGGTAGCATGGCGCTCTGTATGAATATTTGACAATTTGTTAACCAAATGCGAATGTAAATCGTCTAAGCGTGTCAAAAAACACAAGAGAAACTTTGATAACAAAGTTCAAGCTAAATCTGAAAAGCCTTATACACAGCTGAAGTTTTGCACATAAATATTTATTACATCATAATAGAAAGGAAGCCTTGCAAACCGTACATACGTTCTGTAGTTTACCCAAATAATGTATACACATTATATTGATAAATAGATTTTATTAGGTCTTGCTTGCAGGTTTACTTAATAAGGCCTACGTAATCACTTAATCAATTCGAAATGTGTATTTTTATCGAGAAATTTGGTTTATAAAACTGTAATCTAAAGAGCTGGTTCCAGGAAGTTACAGGTGGAGTTAGAGGTCACAGGGTATCTGTTATTAATGTTTTGTATATGTATACATTTTGTTCGGTATGAAAAACTGTACGTATCGTTGCTTTATTCTAAAAAGTCAATAAATACATTTTAATGGAAATGGAAATGGAAAAACAGGTAATACTCGTACAAAGCTATAAATTTATATATTTATGGATGCAAAAACTCATAATTAAAAAATGATCAAAATCGATCACGTAAAATTTATTACTAAAACCATGTTTTAGGGAAAACGAAGGCCTCAAGTTTTACAAAGTTTTGACTGAGGAAGGAATAAATCTTTTGTTATTGTTAAGATATGATTGAAGAGAAACTGCATTTATTATGTATGAGAAAATGCGTTCGTCAATACTATTTATAATTTATATTTATTTAATAAATACAATCTGAAAAGCTAAGGAAAGCATGATTTCATTAGCTAGAGGTCAAAGAGTAATAATATTTAAGAAAAATGTGATACGTAAAGGTTACAATAAATTAAGGTCTTTCGATATCAAAATATATAACGGCTGATGAAGAACTTTCAGGGCAAGATGTCACAAGATGATTCAGCAGTGAAATTTCACTTGGTTAGTTTTACTTTAAGAAGTATTGTAATTTATCGACTTAAGAGATATTTTTCTGTGTTACGAGGTATTTTCATGGCCTAAGAGTCAGAGGCGTATTTAAGGATTTGGCGCCCCGGGCTGATAAATTTTGCCGTCCTTTTTTTCTGAGGTTTTTTTTTTATTAATTTTTAACACACACCAATAATTCACAAGGAAAAAAAATACAGAACCGCTTTCAGCTTTTCAGCTAATGTTTCTTCTAAATAGTGTATATTATAATGTACCTTCAAAACCAATTTTTTTTAACTAAAAGAATCAATTACACAACACAAATTATGATTTGTTTGGGACAACACGATGGAAAACAAATTATAGATTTTATACGCTTCTAGTTTACACAACTTATAAATCGGTGTGATTAGAAATTCATTTGCTGACAACTACAATTTCTTAATACCCATAGCTAAATTTGTTCTTTGGCATCGATTTTGAGAAATACTTAAGTATTTAAACGCTTCAGTAACTTACGGTAAATAGAGTTAACATTTCTATTAAATACCAATACCAAAACACTCTTTACATCTTTGCACTTTATGTAAAAGCAGAATTTATAATTTTTGGATACCGTTATGTCACTCTACACGGTATATATGCAGATGTTAGTCAAAAAAGTTATGTTAAAAAACTAAAAGAAAAGAAGACCATTTTAAAACAAGGAACAGGGTGTCCAACAAAAAAAATAATTTGTAGGTAATACATAAAATTTCTATTGAAACGTGAGAGTCGAATTATTCTCCTTTTTTCACACTGCTTAAAAACGATTTTTTGAAGTAAAACTTTTTTAGGAGCGATATGACAATAACTTGAATATTATTTGAATAAATTTTGGAACAGAAAAACTGATCTTAACCAAATGTGTGTACTGTACCAATTTCAGATAGGCAATGGAACGTTTTTTGATCATTTAGCCTGGCTAGAGCATAACATACGCTCCAATTGAAAATGACATTAGATAATGTCTACATCCTATGTTTTCAATTAATCGCTTTGACAACGTATCACCCTTTGTTTCAAAAGCAACCACCTTTAAGCGTACGCACCGGTGACAGTGTATTGAAATGTGTGCTGTGTGTGTGGGCTAGTGTGTTCACCAATTTGTCGTGTGAGTCTCGGTGCGAGCAAAATCAAAATGTTTTGATTTTTAATGTCGATGTCGGCCGGCTTGTCGATGTGTGCACATTTACAGTTTGTTTAAATTGCTTCTGGACACACCTAAAACAATGACAGTTCGTGCAAAAAACTAAGTAAACTGACCTTTTCTGACATCTGGAAGTATGCAATAGGCATATGAAGTTAGCACGATACTAAAAAGATAAAATAGATATTCGACGATTTTAACTTTAGTAAAATGTTAGAGATAGCATGATGCTAAATTTGATTAAAA
Source organism: Philhelius festivus (assembly GCA_963931855.1). Lineage (NCBI taxonomy): Eukaryota > Metazoa > Arthropoda > Insecta > Diptera > Syrphidae > Philhelius > Philhelius festivus. The sequence continues at coordinate 21,980,157 of OZ007555.1, read as the reverse complement.
TTAGCAAAATCGTCTTTTTAACCTAGTATTTTAATAAAACAGTTTTAACATCGCACTAATTCGACTAAAATTTTGCGCCAGTAGTTTTTTAAATAATACCTATCCTTTTATTTATCCATCATTCTATTGTACAAAAAACAACCATTATATTGTTTCTTAAGTCGTTCAAAACTATAACGAAGGGAAGGGACAGGAGTCTGCCAAAACTAAAAAAAATTGAGGCATGATTTGCTAGGTATATAAAAAGAATAAAATTTTGTATGTGACCTTATATCTAGAATCCGGCTTGATGGATGGTTTAGAAACAAAAAATTAAGATCCGTCCAGCCAAAGTTTTTCTAGCCCATTTTTCTTAGAGCTTCATAGCAACAAGTTTTCGTTTCATTGGAATTTGTTCCAAAGAATATGTACATGTCTGTGAATATTTTTATTATGAATTTTCATTATAAAAAATCGTTTATAAAAAATAAGAATAGTAAATGGTGAAAAAAAGTGACTGACATGTTGCAGTGAACTCTCTCATAGCCGGACACTCACGGAAATGAAAAAATTGTCATGCTTGGAAAACTAAGAAAATTGCATGTTTTTAAATCTTTATATTTTTTGTTTATCCTTCAAAAATATTGTAAATTAGACAATTGTTAGGTACGGCTTGCGCCCTTTTGCTTGTATGTTTTGAAAGTTCAATCGCTCCGAAAAAATATGTATTATAAATTAGCCGCCCCAAGCAGCCTTGCCGCCCCGGGCTGTAGCCCTTTTAGCCCTAGGGTAAATACGCCCCTGCTAAGAGTAATTTATAGGATAGAATAAAATACAAAAAAAAACACCTGGGCTACGAGATATTAACTACTGCGTAGATTGAATGAATTGATTAAGGATATAATTTAAATTATATTTATTTATCTAGTAGGAGTTGCTATATTTATTACAAATCCTTCAAGATCATCTTTAGACTATCTCTTAACACGAAATGTGCTGTTCATTAGACGTTTGGAATCGACAAAAAATTATAGGTTTCCTCCATTCCTGGTAATACGCATACAATAGGTCAACAGGTCGTGGCTCTCTAGGCACTGTTTCAACACCAAATTTAGTTATAGATACTTACAGTCCCTCGCCATATTATTAGATGCACTGTGGATTTTATTCAAAACCAAAAATAATTAATGTTTAGACAATTGATTAGAGTAAATTTGAACAAAGACGCAAATTACAAAATTCTAATATTCAGTTAAGCCTCTCCTGCCGCTATGTTAGCTTTAATTTTGCATCGCACTGCCTGCTGTATTTACGAATGATTATTTCACACATGGATAATTTTGTACAAGAGTTGCGTTTTGGTTGTGATCAACTTTTTAGCAACTTCCCTCTTTATCAGTTTCTACAGATTTTAAATAGGGTTTATGTCAGTGCTGTTACCCGACCAAGCCAACAAGGAGATGTTAGCTTGTTGTTAGTTTTTACATACCGGGCTGTATGACAAGGAGCTCCATTTTGCATGAAAACAAAAGGTTCACCATTCGGAAATATGACCTGAGGCAACGACCGATTTCTAATGACTTCTTCTATGCTTTAAACCACTACAGATGCCGATCGGTTAAAAGTCAAAAATAAATTCGGCGTATAACATAGTACAATCCATGAATTTCTGTAAAATCCATAATGCGTCTAATAATATGGCCAGGGACTGCAAAATTTTATAGTCAGTTTAATTACAATTTAAGCCTTCAGCTCAAGAAATATGTCTAAGATCGAAAGATTCTGAATGACCGGCAATACGGCTTTCGCAGCAATGAATTTCACAGTCCAACAAAAATGGACCTTCTGGTAGTCCGATTATCTCGAGGGATTTTGACCAAAAAAGAACAAATTATGCTTCAATAATTAAGTATTAAATTTTAAATTTAAGATGTGATATCTTTTACAAATTATGGTTCCTCGATATTTGGGACACCGGAAGTCTTCCATCACCGCACACTTTCACATCTGTGCATGGGTGTTGGTAACTTATTATGCGGGACGAATAAAACCTTTGACTCTCTCTCTAGAAGGTCGCGTCATTTCTTTTCGAACTCGAAAACATTTCTCATCATTTGACATTTTATCTCAATGTATGTACTACCTTATCGACCTCTTAAGGGGATGTTTTTGAGATTTAAATGAAACACTATAAAGAAAAAATATAATTATGCCGAAATTATCTTAAACCAATTTCCATAAAAAGAAATAGTACGTATACGCCATACGTTATTTTTTTACTATAAATATATAAAGGGTTTGCTACAGGTTATTTTTCTCTTGGTTTTTTTCTGGAATTTGCAGGTCTATAAGAATAAACCACAATCGACAAATCGCTCAAAATTAGTTTGGACTAGCGGACATTTGCACTTTTTTCATATTCCATACATAATTGCATACATATGTATATAACCCTTCTAAATAAAAAGCTCGTTTTATTCTATTTCGACATATCAGAAAGTTATATGTACATATATGTATGTACACAAAATTAGTATCCACATGGCAAGTGGTATGTGGATAAAATTCTTTAATTTGGGGAAGGTAGACCCAAAGACACACGATAGACCTGTTCATGACATTTTCGGTGTTTACCTGTTAAAGCTTGTTTGACCCATTTTTTTTCAAAAATATTCAAGGAAAAAGTTGGGATGCCAATTTTAAGTAATAAGTAATATAGGCCCAACATTTTAGTTGAATTAGTACGATGTTAAAGCTGTTTCAGTATGAAACTTGTTTAAAACGACGATTTTGCGAATTATATTCGAATTTACTATCATACTTCCCCTACCCTTTTATTAAAGTTAAAATCATTGAATACCTATTTTATTTTTTTTTGTATCGTGCTATTTACAAATGCCACAAAAGGTCTGTTTACTTACACGAACTGTCATTGTTTTAGGTGTGTTCAGAAGCAATTTATCAAGAAAATTGCTTTAGAAAATGTTTAAAATTAAGAATGAGTTAGTAAACTACTTTAAAGTTAGCGAATTGTTAAGTAGTATCATACTTATACCTTAATAATAAGCTTTTAAATTTTGCGCCAGAGATCTTAGGAAATAATTTAAAAAAAAATAATCGTTCACACGTTCAACAAAAAAAAATTGAAATTTTATTTCAAAAAACCCAAAATATATTGTTTCGTATATTTTGATAGGTGTAAAATATTATTTCAAATTTGAAAGAGCTACTTAACAAAAATTTTGTTTAAGATCCAAATGTAGAGCCGTTAATGAGAAAGTCCCAAATAAAAAAAACAGAGCCGTTGATACCATTTTTACCTAAAATTTTGTTGAGCAAAATGCAGTCCATGCCAGCGTTGCCACAAAGTGCCCGATCGGGCCATTTGGCCCTCTGTTTTAAATTTTGGCCCTTTGCCCGGGCCAATTAGAAATGGCCCCCAAATCTAAATTTTAAAAGATTTAACATCACATCATATCGTGCTTAGTAATAATTAAAAAGCTTTACAAAATTAAATATAAACCATTGCTATGCATCGCCACTACAATGTGTTTCCACCACATACAAATAACCATACTTAAAATGGAACTGAATTTATTCATTTATCTCGTTTAATGATTTGACTCACGTCAGTTTCGTCCAGCGTGTTGACTTCTCTGACGTCATTTATTTTCGTCATCTACCGAAGCGTTTATGTAACTTTAATATCAAAAAACTTAATCTTACAAATTATATCGTAAATTTCCCAATAATGAAGATCTTCTGATAAAATATTTGCGTTTGCAAAAAGAATTAGATTTTTTAAATAAATTTTAATACAAGGACTACTTAATTCGAGCTGAATCGAGTCTAAAACTTAACAGTACAATTTTTTTGTCATTTATCAATGATTAAATATGTTCAAATGTTATCCCCACTTGCATGCAATATTCTGGAAATACATCTACATATACATTTCAACAATTTGCAGACTTTTTTAACTCCGTTTATAATCCCCAAAGTATTCCCTCTAACCTTTCTGCCATGTTTAAATTCAATCAATATCGGTCACTTAAACTTAAGTAACAAAGATGTTGAAATTTGAAATAGTCTTAATTGGACTAAATGATGATAAGCAACCAGGACCCGATTGTATTCCTCCGAACATTTGGAAAATGAAAAAAGTTTTAATTCATTTGAACTAATTTTGTATTTAAAAATTAGTTTTTTTTTTTTAAATTCACTCAGTTTGTTTATTTTTTGCTAATTACATTTATTATTTTTTTTAAGGAAAAAAAAAAATAATTTTTTTTATGAAAATAAACTGGGCTTTAATAATAAGCGAAAAAAATTAATAATCATTAACGTGTTTTTTTGAATGAATTGCGGAGAAACGGTTGTCCGCAGAAAAAAAAGTTTTGGAACAAACTAAAACTGTAATAAATTCCTGATTGGTTATAAAAATAATCTTACGAATCGGACGTAGTTTGGCAAAGATAAAGCCAGTTAAGGCAAAAATCATAAAAACCGTTATAACTCGAAAACGGGACGAAAACGAGAAAATTACCTCTTAAGTTTTTCGTTTGGGTCGGTGACTGTGAGACACCCCTGTATATTGACTTTGCTAAGGAGTTCGATAAAGTAAACCACCATTTATACTAATACAAAAATTGGAATCCATTGGCTTCCACTCAAATATTTTAAAGTGGTTTGAATCCTACCTAAACGGAAGAAAATAGTTTGTGGGTATTAATGATGTACTATCAGATCTAATTGAGGTCACATGAGGAGTACCACAAGGAAGTTACTTGGGCCCTCTTCTATTCTGGCTGCTGATCAATGATATCACTGATTTCTTAAAAAATGTTTCTTGTTTGATGTTTGCGGATTACATTAAAATATTCCGTCGTGTTACGTCAATTAATGATTGTCATTTACTCCAATGTGATCTTCATCGCTTGTCTGAATGGTGTTTAGCTAATCAGCTTTTGTTAAACGTATCAAAGTGTCAATTTATATCATTTTTTAGGAGCCTATCATATATTCCTTTTCAGTATTCTATAGAAGATACGGAACTTTTAATACTTAACGAAAAGAAAGATCTCGAAACTCCGCTTTAAATCCCATATAGACTGTGATTGCTAAGGCTAACTCAATCATTAACTCAATTCATTAATCGGAACTCTAGAGTTCTCTGATCCTTTTACTCTTTGATCTCATTTCTTTGCGTATGTAAGGTCATCATTAGAGTATTGCTGTGTAATTTGGGATCCATTTTTGCAAGTTCATTCTAATAGGATTGAAAACATACAATATTCATACCCCAACTTATAAAACTCGGTGTCAATGTCAACTTCTTGGCTTATAATATCTTGTCGTTCGTCGTAAAAATTTTGCAATAATATTTTTGAGAGATATTATTACATCCCATATAAATTGCCCTTTTCTTTTGTCTCTTGTAATTGTGTATGCTTCGTCAAGGAATCTACGATGCCTTTTCCTTTTTAATGAACCTCATCATCGGGTAAACATGAACCTTTAACTCGATGCATTAGAGAAGCCAACAGTATTATTTGTAATTATATTGATTTTTTTTTTCTCAACAAAGTCGAGAATCTTTTAAGAAGCACATATTGATCTAATTCGTAATCCGGTGGTATTAAGTTATTATCTTAGATTAAGTTTATAATTTTATTTTGTTTGCTCCACTAATTAATTATTTGGTTTTTCTATTTTTCAATAAAAAAAAAATGATTCAGTAGTCTGTAAGATTATTATATTATATTATTTGTATAAAACTGCTTGATGAAATAAAAATAATTAAATAAATCGTATAGACATTTGTTTTTTTTTTCGCCACTTGTTGTTTGTTCGTTCGCTATCCATTCATATATTGAATTAAAATATGAAAAAAGTAATATAAATATTAAAATAATATTACTGGTGTGATTTATATTTTTTTAAGATATTTTAAGGTAATTCCCAAGAAATCAAATCAGACGACAGAGTAAAGATCTGCTTCTGCTGCCTATTACATAGATTTAAGAAATGCATTAAATAAATAATGCATTAAATAAATAAATAAGAACAAAAACAAATATTAATATATTGTGGTTTAATGTTTTAAGGACGGATTTGTAAGTAAAATATTTGGCCCCAACTTTTGTCAAATGGCCCTCAAAAAATTTCGAAATGGCCCTCTATGTTTTTTCCTTCGCGGCAACGCTGGTCCATGCCCATAATGGCGCACTTGAATCGGTTATTTCAGAAACAACATAAGTCAATGAACATTAACTTTTCAGGAGCAACAAAAAACTGTTTTATATGATAAAATTCCACAACACTCAACATTTTGAGTATGCAAAGTTATAATTTGGCTTAATATGCATTTAAAAACCGCTAATTTGTTTAGCTTTTTTTGAGTCTTAACCGGTTTTTAAGCCTTTAAAGTCGCTTGACTTATGTCGTTTCTGAAATAAACAAACTTTTTTGGTGAAACTTTTGTTTTATTATAAGCTTTAACACAAGACAAAATGATTACAAAAATATAAAGAAAATACTATTGATCTGTATCGATTGCACAATCCTTTTCGCAAGTTAGCCAAGCGAAAATATCATCATAGTACTCTTGAATGTTAACGTCTCCTGGTAGATACGATTTTAGTTTTTTATGTCATTCATCTACTTAATATTGATTGGCACCTTTCCAGCGGGATAAGCAAGGGCTTTCGGCAGAGCTACCAGTTCATCTCTTTGAAGGTTTTCAAGGTTAAATGTATGACTTGTAAAACCGTTAATAAAGTCTCTCGCAACAACTGTTTTATCATAACAATCCGATTGGGAAAACTGAGAAAATTTACTTATAGTAAACGTATACTTATTTTCTCTAGCCACATGTCTTCCAATGGACTCCATTGAAAGCATGTTTCTTTTATAAAAGCGTGGCCACCAGCTTTTGTAGTCGATGATGTCAGCCGTTTTTGGTAAAATGACTGTAAATTTTTTTGATACTGAAGAAGACAGTATCAAATCGGCATATTCTTGAACAGTGTAAATTCTATCAGTTTTTTTTAATTTTACGTTTTAGGACTGTGAAGTGTCTATCACATGGTAAAAAGGAATGTCCTCGTATAGGAAAATACTGTTCAATAGTCTTAAACTTTTTTAAAGCTATTAAAGATGACAAAAATCTTATCACTGTGTGATTTTTATTTTGACCACCACAGCCATCTAAAAAAATATGCAACTCCTGGACATCCTTCATGTTACTTTCAAAAAATTGATTTAAAAAAGAGCACACTTCATGTGTATAAAGTAAAACAATTTTGTGGAGAAACAGCATAAGTCAATGGCTTATGTCTAGGCTTCGGATTCTCATGCACTTAAAATCTGAAAATATGCGCTTAAAATATGCGCTTAAAAATGCAAAATATGCATTTAAAATATGCACTTAAAACCAATTCAACTTAATTTCTGTTCAATATAAAAACACATTTTCTTCATCTTTAAAAATAAGTTACATTTTTTATTTATATTAAAATAAAATAATAGGTATCTTAAAACGAAGTCTTCGATTCATTTTTCTATAAGAGGGGATTCCAAACATATGAAGTGTGCGGGATTTTGAAAAAGGTGGAGTAGAGTTTAGTTTGTGGTAGAAGATTTATATTTTGGTAAAAGTGCTGTTGATCTACTGCAATTGCAGCAAAGTGGCACCGCTGCGAGAAACGTCAGTTCATGGCTTCAAGAAACAACGAAGTACCTACCTATATTCATATATGGTGTGGCAGACTCAAAAACTAAGCATGAGTGCATCAGTCAAAATTTTTAGTTTATATGTAGTGGTTTATGTGTAGTCGCAACCGAAAACAGTTGGCTGTTGTACATGAAACGTGTTATGCTTTAAGCATAACAGCCAGTAACAGCAAATTTTGGACGTTGCTGGTGCTGGTTCAATCTGTTTCGCGCTTTAAGCTTTACCACATTATACCCACACACTTTCATTTTTGATAGATGATCGTTTAAATTTCGATCTCATTTATGCAGTTTCAAACACACAGATATATTTTTTTTTTTTCATTTCAATGTTTTGCGGGCACAATCTAGTCAAGTTCATATATGCACCTCTGTTTATAATAATGCTTTATATTGTGGTGTTTGAATATGGGTCAAAATTGTGAAATGAATAAAAGAAATAGATAATAGTCTTAAGGTTCGTTTGCACTGACATTTTTTTTACTGTCTAGTTTAGTTCTTGAACAATATAGGTAGGTACTCTAAAAATATAAATTTATTATAAAAAATATTCAAAATATGCATTTATAGTAAAATATGCACAAAAAAATGCAAAATATGCATTTATAGTAAAATATGCAAAAATATGCACTAACAGTTAAATGCCATTTTAAAGGAAATTTCTTGATTCGTATACATAACTAGTTGCCTTGCTTCCAAGGTGTTCCTAAAAAAATATGCATTTGCATGGAAATCCGAACCCTACTTATGTCGTTTCTCTTCGGAACAATGAAATAGTACACTCAGTTTTCGTACTCTGAGGGGTCTGACATGTGTAGTATCTCTTCAAAAGATAAATAACTATTCAAAAATGAGAAATTTGCAAAAAAAAAAAAATGTGAAAAGCTGACTTATGTTGTTTCTGAAATAACCGATTCACTTTTAGTATTTATCAAAATCGTTAGGGTTAGAGAACCTTTAAGTACCAAGTTTTAAGAAAATAGCTTTAGTAGCTTAGGCTGTAGTCGAGGTGCAGATATAAAGGCAAACAGACGGAATTGACGGACCCACTTTTTTCGTGTTCTCTATCATCGTAATGTCAACTTTGATCAAAATCTCAAGTTCGATTTATTTCCAAATCCTGAGCTTGCCCTATAGTACCTACCTATGTATATCACAAGTAAAAAAAGTAAGTAAAAGTTTTTGCTGTGAGGTATTCTCTTTAAAAGAAGAAAAAGAACGATCTAGAGATAAATCATTTATGTTTAACGAATACCGATCTTTTTTTCCACCACTAGCTGTTAGTGAATAATGTGATTTAATTTTGAATTTATATACCATTTTTTCTATTTTCCCAATCAATGCTAAATGTCCAATAATCAATCTGGAGAAACAATCCTTCGAATACAAAACACGAAACTACCATCATAATATTCGGAACCAGGAATTCGTCTCTCTTTCCCTACACAACAATGACATTAAATACCTCTAGATTGCTTTAGGTTTCCATAGCGTTTTCAGTATATTGGTCTCGTGTTAATAAAACTAATTGATTTAACATTCTCTAGGCACTTCATTCGGAATTCGCAATACAAAGGAAATTATTATTACACCAAATAAATTAACCCGAACAAAGGACACATTTAGCTTTGCATGTTCTAAGCATAAAACACACAACAAGCTGCGAGTAAATATTATTTATATTTGTCGGGGGGGGGGGGGGGGTTGTTTCAATATTTTAGGATTTCTCAAGGACCTATGGCATAGGATCCGTTGCGTGCTTAACAGATACTCATTCAAATTCAGAAGAAAGTGCCTAATTTAGGTAAATCTTTTGCGTTGATGCAAAACTCTGAACGCGGAGGGGAAAATTGTCTTCGGTTAATTTGCGTGATTAATTATTTTGATTTAGCAATTTATAGTTATTACTTTATAAAGAAAACTGATTTATTTTCTATGTGTAAACTTATGCTTTGCAGTACGATGTACCACAGGAACAAAACAATATTGCTGTGATGGTTAGTGTGTTGAACTGTCAAATCGGAGATCTGGGGAGGGATTCCCAGCCTAGTGGTACTGCTTCTTGCAAGGAAGTCGGAAACCCTCCATGTTCTTGCCATTCTCAAAATTTTACGTCCCTCCATTCCTGCCGACTTAAGCACGAACATAATGGTTGAATGGTTGGAGGCAATACATTTATTTTGTACGTGAATATTGTGTTTGTTTTAACTGCCACTTGAAAATCGCATTTTAACCAATATTGTACAAAAATTTGCTATGGTTTTTTGATAGGAAATAAGATCATATATATCTTTCTTGCGTTGAAGGCTTACAGGATTTTTATTTTCAAAGTTTACCATCAAGCGCCGAAGCGTATATGTACGGTGTCTGGTTTTTTACCTGCGATTTATAGCTTACTATAAGGCAAGTTATGCATTCGTAAAAAAATCGAACTCGAGATTTTGATCAAAGTTGACATTACGTTGATAGCGAAGACCAAAAAAGTGGGTCTCGCAATTCTAACTGTCTATCTGTCTCTTCGACTACAGACTAAACGGCTCAGTCAATTTTCGTCAAACGTTTTAGATATCGTTTTTATTTTTCCCCCCGACACGTTTTTTTTTTTAAGACCAAAAACTGTCCGACAGAATTTAAAAAAAAATCATAAAATTTCATTAAGTTAAAACTAGATAATGGTTGAAAAAAAAAAATAAAAATGATTATTTTTGGTACCCCCCTGGAAGCATTTTTTTGTTTTTGATTTTCTCAAAAACGGTACAGCCGATTTTGATCATTTTTTAAGATAAAGCTCTCCAGCTCAATATTATTGTGCATTCAAATTTTCAAACAAAAGTTTTTTGGATTTTTAAAAGAATTTTCAATTTTTTTTTTCAAAACTTAATACTTCGAAAAGCCCATGCTCGATATTTTTTAAATTTGATAAATAAAAGTTTCTTAATATAATCTACAAGATATGAGAAAAAACTTTTATTTTACCTTAAAATAACGGTACCCACCATACAAATGTTAAAAAAATGGTTTTCGAAAATTGTATTTTTCTCGAAAACGGTTCCGAGAATTTTGCTTAATTTTTTTCCTTTCCATTAATTCTAACGATAAATAATTTAATAAGAAAAATTTTGAAAACATGATATTACTGACTGTACCTTCGATAGAACGATTTTTTCGATTTTTGAATTTCTCAATATCTCAAAAATGGCTCAATATTTTTTTTCCAAATTTAATTTTTACTCGAACAGTAATTAACACTTAAAATTTATGTACCAACATTTTTTCTAAGAAATGTCTTAAGAATTTTGTATATAAAAGCTTATTTTTTTTAAGAAACCACTACAACGACTTATAATTTTTGTTCTTGCATAAACCAATATTTGCTTGAATCACATGGCATCCTATTTTTACCTCCAACTACTAAAGAAGTTGGCTTAGTCATTTAAAAAATGAATTTTATGCTTATGAACAGTTTTTCTCTAATAACACTGGCGCAAAATTTTAATTGAATTTTAATTTAATTAGTTAAAACAACGAATTTGCAAATTTTAATCGAATATAGCATCATACTTTCTCTACCCTTTTATTAAAGTTAAAATCATTGAATACCTACTTTATTTTTTTAGTATCGTGCTGCTTCATTTGACCCTTTGACATTTTGTGAACATCAAAAAAGGTTCGTGTACTTACTTTTTTATACGAAATGTCATTGTTTTTAGGTGTGTTCAGAAGCAATTTATTAAGAAAATTCTTTTAGTACGATACTAGTTAAAAAATGTTTAAAATTAAGAGTGAGTTAGTAAACTACTACAAAGTTAGCAAATTGTAGTATCATTTTTGAAATTCTAAGTCTTTTATATAAGAGCAAGTTCGTGTGACCCAGTCGCGCCTCGATACGGAGGCAGAATAAATGGCTTTTTCCAAGACAGACCACGAAGTGGGCAATGTAGGAAACGATGTTGACGAGGACCATACTGTACAGGCGTATTCAAGAAGTGGTCACGTAGGAGTCAGAGAAGTCTTTGGACCATTGTTTCACAAAGCCTAGTGCAGAGTTTGCTTTAAGTATAATCTCGTCAATATGTGTGAGAAAGTTGAGGTCGTCAGTGAAGAGTGAAATTGTGAAAATTTTATGACCGTTTTGATATTATTAATAATAAGATAAAATTAATGCTATATTATATTATATATACATACATATATATTAAATCCCATTTAATTGAAACACCTGCTAAGAAAAGCTAGGTACATATTGAATTGAATTGAAAGCAGTTTTAATAATTTAGCAATAGCAAAATAAATTTATGTATCAGAAACTTCTATTTACGAAACCTGCTGTTATCAATTTACTTTTCGACTTTCTTGTTAATGGATGAACAAATTTAACCATAAACGCTGTTAAGTAACCCGTCCCTTCAGTTCAATGAACTGAAGGAAAAAAGAAAAATTTAGGTAATTTGGTTTGTACCACCAATTACCTCATTCGCAAATTGGACTCTTTGTATATTGCGAACAAGAATCTAAAAAGAACTCAATACGCAACCACGACGAGTCGTTTAGTTTACACTGCAATCACTCAAGAAATCAATAAATACACATGTAAGTAGATACCTACAACACAATTAAATTTTGTTTAATGTGATTTGATAGAATAAAACTACCCGCGTTAACACAAACAAACAGAAAAATAATCTACAGAATCATTAGAGATACTAACATGTAATTCAAATAAATTCAATGTCCTATAAACTAAATATAGTACCTAATTCAACTCGACCAAGGTCGTGAATTAAAAACAAAATAAATACCTTTTTTTGTTAATTTTATTGGGTAGATTCATGATCATTAACATCGATTATGGCGCTGTGGGACAAGCACTTGGTGTTGTAAAATGTTGATTTCTTTTGAACAAGACCTTGATTCAGGCTGATGATGTTTTCTGGGTGTTGTTAATGCTTTGCGCCGTGGTCGACGATAAGTGTGCTGAGAGATGGCATGCTTACTTGAGGATAGCCTGCTAGAAAAATGAAAAAAAGAAAGATAAGGTTAGGGAAAATTTAGCTGTTTTGGTGTCACGTGAGTGTTCTACGGTAGGAAGTTTTCTTGGAAAAAATTAAATGAATATTGTTTTGATGTCAAATATGACCTAAGACGTGAAAAGCTTATCGGAGCTGCGCGATCTTGTTGGGAATAGACGTATTTGTAAGGTGTAATGTGCAATAGGATGTGGTAGTAGGAAGTACAAAATCAATGGAAGTTTGGAAAAAGTGATATTATTTTGTGCATTCTTTTGGTGTATTATTATTTAGTCTTATTTCGTAAGGCGTTGAATGCCAAAAAACACGTCAATTTGTCAGTTATCTCTTGTAGAAAGAGTTCTCTATATTTTCTTGGTATTACGTCAATCGTTTGCATAAAAAAAAACATCCGAAAAATCTGTCGTGGAGACATTTTTTGACGACAGAAGTAAAATGTAAGTTTTTATATTTATTTTAATTTTTTATAATATACAAAATCCAAACCCAACAACCCAAATCTAAATGCGATGGCTGGTCGAGTTGATGGAGGAGAATGAACATTTATATCAAGCTATCTATTTATCTATCCGATTAAAATGAAAAATAATACAGTTCGTAAAAAATACAAGCTGGCAATAAAAAAATAAAATGCACGACTGGGTCGCACGAACTTGCTCCTATGTAATAGACTAGGAATTTTAAAAACGAATGTTATTAGAGAAAACTGTTTATAAGGATAAAATTATTTTTTTAAATTCTTTTAGTAGTAAGAGACAAAAACAGAATGCTATGCAAATATGAATTTATGCAAGAACAAAAATTATAAGTTCTTGTATTGGTTTCTTAAAAAAAAAAAGGTTTTATATACAAAATTTTTAAGAAAAAAATTTGGTATGCCAACTTTAAGTTTTAATTACTGTACGAATGAATATTAATTTTCCAAAAAAAATATTGAGACGTTTTTGAAATATCGAATTTTCCAAAAAAAAAAAAATGATTTTTTTCTTTTCGAAAATTCAAAAAATATTTTTTTTTAAGTTTTGAAATGCAATGGTTTTTAGACTTTTCAGAAGCATCTCTACAAAAAAATTCATTAAAATCCGTCATGTCCATAATGAGTAATTCAAAATTTATAAAATAGTTCTATGGTAGGTACAAGCTGTAACATCTTAATGTAATTTTTTTTTTTATTAAATTAAAGATCGTTAAAATTAATTGAAACGAACAAATTTTTATCAAAATTCTAGGCTCCGTTTTCCAGAAAAATACGATTTCTGAAAGTCATTTTTTGACATTTGTATGGTGGGTACCTTTATTTCTAGGTAAAATAAAACTTTTTTTCATACATCTTGTAGACTACGTTGATAAACTTTTATTTATCAAGTTTGAAAAAAAAAATCTAATATAAGGTTTTCGAAATATTGAGTTTTGAAAAAAAAATTTTGAAATTTTTTTTAAAAATCCAAAACAAATTTTTTTGAAAATTTGAATACATAATTCTATTTAAATTTTTGGGGAGCTTTAGCACAAAAAAAATGATCAAAATCCGTTGTACCGTTTTTGATAAAATCAAAAACTAAAAAAATAGTTTTTTGGGGGGTACCCTCAATAACAATTTTTCGTTAAAAATTTTTCATTCAGTACCTAGCTTTAACTAAATAAAATTTTTTTGTATCTTGTTTTTTCAAATCTGTCGTGCAGTTTTTGAGAAAAAAAAATATTTACAAAATTTCGTAAAAAAATCGTATGGTAGGTACCGTTATTATTGGTCTTAAAAAAAAAAAGAAAAAAACGTGTGGGGGGAAAAAAAATGATATCTACCAAGTTTGAAGAAAATCGGCCTAGCTGTTTAGGCTGTAGTAAAACCGACAGACAGACCTACAGACAGACAGACAGACAGACAGAATTTCGAGACCCACTTTTTTAGTCTTCGCTATCATCGTAATGTCAACTTTGATCAAAATCTCGAGTTCGATTTTTTTACGAATGCATAACTTGCCTTATAGTACCTATAAGTCGCAAGTAAAAAAAAGTAAATAATCTTAAAAGGATGCAAAACTGTACATATATGCTATAATGACTACGTTCATTGTATAAGAATTTGGTGTAGCTCGGAACGCGACAACAACAATGCACGTTTGATTAAATTTTTCAACTGCGAAATTAAGAATAAATAAAACTTTCACTTATTCAACGTAAATACCCCCTTGCACCCGAGACAAAGGGCGGCAATTTAAGGTTCTTGCACAAGGGCGCACGAACACCCAGCGGCGGCACTGGAAGAGGGGAATGTAATTGGGGCACTAAGGCCAATAACAAGTGGGTGTACAATAAAGATTTATTTTGTGCATTTGAAAGAATCTATTAATTAACGAATATAAAAATTTGACAGAGTTATGGGACGTAAATAGTAAAAAATATATAAATAAAAATCTGAAAATCAGCCGTACGTATTACGTAACTCATTTCAAAGATTTAATTTTACTTTTCTCTCGCTTTTGCCTTTTCTGTATCACAGCTACACACAGTACTGTGGTTGTGGGGTTGCGGCAACAGTTGCCACGTGTGTAGTGAACAAACGAAACGCCTTAGTGCAACACGTTGCTGCAACGGTAGCCTCGTGTGTTTCTATAGCATAAAAAAAATGTCAACGGTGTGTGATGGCTTCGCTGAGCCCTCTTTCGAGAAAGAATAGTGAAAAAAAGATGAAAATAACATCTGTCGAGGCTTCTGATGGTTTGACGAACCATTGTCCGAGAGAGACGTCAGGGTCGATGTATTTTTTTTCTTTTTTTTTCGAGAAAAAAGGGAATTTTGCTTTTTTTTGATTAAATTTAGATGGGTTTAAATTAGGTTTTAAGGATTATACAGGGTGATTTGCATAAGGTGTGACAAAAACCTAGGGCGTGTAGGTTGGACTTAGACAAGAAAAAAATCGTATAGGAGGGGGTGGTCTATTTCCCCCCGTTCAGGCGGAAGGGGCAATTTAAGAAAAAAATCACTTAAAACAGAAAAAAAATTATTAAAAAATAACGGTGATACCTACAGAGTAATGCTATAACATTTTGAAAAGCCAGAAATACATTCTTTAATTTTGTTTTTAAATAAAGTTGTTCGAATGAATAGTTTTTGAAAAATTAATTTTCAAAATCAAAATTTTGAAAAAAAAATGAAAAAATTTTGTTTAAACAACTTTTTTTCAAAATTTTACGTAATTAAGTATTATCTTTTTATTCAATATTTTATTCATTATTCATTTATTCAATAAAGTGACAAAGTACAGGATTAACACATTTTTTCATTGAGAACACCTGCGTGAGAGCATTGGATTAATATTGACCTGCGAATGTGAAAATGAAAAAATGTGTTAATCCAGTACTTTGTCACTTTATTGTATGCTTATAAGACTGATAATAAAAAATTTTACAAAAAAAGTTAATCCTTTTTTTCGTAAATGCACCTACGCCAAGCCGACCCCACCATAATAAAAAAGTGGCAGGTCAATTTTAAACCAATGCTCTCACGCAGGTCTTCTCAATGAAAAAATGTGTGAAATATGGTTAATCCAGTACTTTGTCACATTATTGTATGCTTATAAGACGATAATTAAAAGAATAGTAAAAAGAAAGTTAATCCTTTCAATCGTAAATTCACCTAAGAATCCAAAAATGTATAAAAACTAAAATAAAAGGCTTTTCTTGGAACAAAAGTAGTTTTTGTTATTTTTGATTTTCTCAAAAACTACAAAACATTTTGACATCCGGTTTTTTGTGTTTGATCAAAAATTAATAAGAGCATTGAATATTGAATAAAAAGATAATACTTAATTACGTAAAATTTTGAAAAAAAGTTGTTTAAAAAAATTTTTTCATTTTTTTTTCAAAATTTTGATTTTGAAAATTAATTTTTCAAAAACTATTCATTCGAACAACTTTATTTAAAAACAAAATTAAAGAATGTATTTCTGGCTTTTCAAAATGTTATAGCATTACTCTGTAGGTATTACCGTTATTTTTTAATAATTTTTTTTCTGTTTTAAGTGATTTTTTTCTTAAATTGCCCCTCTCGCCTAAACGGGGGGAAATAGACCCCCCCTCCCATACGATTTTTTTCTTGTCTAAGTCCAACCTACACGCCATAGCTTTTTGTCACACCTTATGCAAATCACCCTGTATAAGGGAAAGTCATATTCAAAAGGATATAAGCATATTTAATAGAGGTTTAGTTAATTTAGTTTCAGTTTACAATTTTGTTTATCGGGAAAAGAGTTTTCTGCTCGACGTCATCCTTTCTTTCTGGCAGAGGCATAGGTCACTCGATTTGTGCTTGTCCTCTAGTTAAATTTTATCCTGATCCTATTCCTGTCGCTCTTATTAACCCTGATCCTGATTAGAATCTATTCCTGTCATAATTTATCCCCATATAAAGGCATAAGATTTGTTTGATGAGTGGGAAGTGCATGAAAAGGGGTAAGAACCGCCCCCATCCTTCGAGCCGATCCGAACTAAAAGCAAGGGGGTGGCCGTGGCGCGATGGTTGTGTGCTCGCCTGTCAACCTCATGATCACAGGTTCGATCCCTGCCGTCGTCTGTGTCGTTTTAATTCCATTAAAACCTTCTAAAAATTGTCATCAATGGGTTGCTGGCTTACTCATTACATGTTGTTCAGGCATAATGCTAACAACATGTAATTGAGTTAAACTAGTATGCCCAACAAGGATGAACACGAATAAAATAATGAGAATTATAAGCGACATAGAAATAAGACACGGCATTTCTCCGCTTTAGTTCAGACGCCATCCCTGGAGATAAAAAATCTGAGACAACCACCTTCAGTCTCAGAACATCGTGCCACACATCTTTCCTATCCTTCTTTTTCTTCCTTAATTTCACGCCCGCACTGTGTTGAAACATTTAAAGGGTAATCATAATCCCCTGAGCGCGTGTAGAGTATAAAAAAAACAAGACATGCCGCAACTTCTTTCTCTGCACATAAGACACGCCCCGTGGTCGCCAGACCTTCAAAACTTAAAATAAAATTGGATATAAAAATTGTGGGAAAAATTATTCTTTGAATTAATCATAAAAAAAAACAAATATTTTTCAAAATTGATTCGATACACTTTCTAAGAATTCAGTTTCGAAGTATGAACTTCCTAATAATCCTACTAATATTATAAATTTGATGGATGTTTGTTACTCAATAACGCTTGAACAACTGAATGGATCTTGATAAAATTTAACAAACAAAAAAGTTATAGTCTGGATTATCGTATAGGCTACTTTTTTTTATTATCAGGGGAGGGGTATTTAGTGGTCGAAACACCCCAAAATTATTTATCTCTACTTCTATCTTCCTATTGCACTGAAATGTAGTACACATACATAAGTAGTTGCATTGAAATGCCATACTTTGGTGGTGCGGGCCCAGAGGAGGGGCATTGTTTGATTAATTTACCAAAGCAGTAACGATAAAAACACTCAAAAAAGTTTAAAAAAAAAATAAAACAAAAATAAAATTCTCCGAACTAAAAACAAAAAAAAATTGACAAATATTTGTGTGTCTTTGAATTTAAACTATTTTAAGGTAAGTTAAACTTTAGGTGCCTACAGGTTTAACTACATACATTGTTATAGGATAGTTACATACGTATGTGATTTGCTCATTGTTTGTTAGTTTTTTTTCAAAATATCCTTCGCTTGGCTCCATTACATTTAAGAAAAGGACTTGATTGGATTTATTGGTTTGCTGTTTTGTTTTAATCCAGGTACATGCATACGTTAAATAAAAATAATTCGTACGCTTTCTTGGCTAAGCTAAACGTGTTTATTATTTCAGTGGTAAGTCGTCTTTTTCAAATAGAGCTGTTCAACGATGACACACAGAAGTAAAATAAACACCCAAAAACAACATTCCGTACTTCACACAAGATTTCCATTTACACAAGATTTCCAATGCAAGAAAAACTGAGCGAATCTACAGAAACTTTTAGACACATGATTTATTTTGAAAAACTTCAGTTGAAAAAAAAAATTTGCTTGCGGGAGTTCCCGCACGGGTACGCTAGTAATAACATAAATAATTAAATTTAAGAAAACTGCTCCGACGATTTTTAAAATTTTTACTGTCACACATTCATATTTACTCAAAAATGTACACGCGAAAATCAAATAGCATTTTCTTTCTTGAGTTTTCCACCTTTACTTATGTACTTCGACCACTGTATGTAAAGGGTTTTTCAACAGGGACGCTACAAAAGTAGAGCGACAGGGACAGCAAACGAAGCCATATTTCTTGCCGCTCTTATGACATTTCTCTTCAGTAAGGTTTGCCATTTCATGATGGAAAGATATACGAGCCAACAACGAATCGAAATTATTAAAATTTACTACCGAAATTCGGAGTCAGTGGCCTCAACGTTAAGAGCGCTACGTCCAATTTATGGTCGTCATAATCGTCCTAGCAGATCAACAATTGGGCGTCTAGTGGAAAAATTTGAATCCACAGGGACAGTACAAAATGTTCCCGTACCAGTGAGACAAAGAAGTGCCCGTAGTGTCGAGAATATTGCTGCCCCTGGAGCTTCAGTTGCAGAAAGCCCAAATGTGTCTCTCACACGTCGTTCTCAAGCTTTGGGCATCTCTGTGACGTCGTTGTGGCGAATTTTGCGAAAAGATCTTGGCCTACATCCTTACAAGATTAAATTGACGCAAGAACTGAAGTCGCTTGACCACCAGAAGCGTCGTATGTTCGTGAATTGGGCTGAGCAACAACTTGAAAATGATTCGGATTTTCATCGAAAAATCATCTTCAGCGATGAGGCTCATTTCTGGCTGAATGTCTTCGTCAATAAACAAAATATGCGGTATTGGTCAGGCAGCAATCCACACGTACTCCATGAGTCACCATTGCATCCCGAAAAAATTACTGTTTGGTGTGGTTTATGGGCCGGCGGCGTCATTGAGCCGTACTTCTTCCGTGATGATCTAGACCGGCACGTTACTGTGAATGGGGATCGCTACCGTTCAATGACAACCGAATATTTTTGGCCCCAATTGGATGATATGGACTTGGAGGACATGTGGTTCCAACAGGACGGCGCCACAAGCCACACAGCGAATGCCACAATCAATTTATTAGAAACCAAGTTTGGAGAACGTGTTATCTCACGAAATGGTCCAGTCGCTTGGCCGCCTCGGTCGATCGATTTGACGCCGTTAGACTATTTCCTGTGGGGATACGTCAAGTCTATGGTCTATGCCAACAAGCCAGCGACGATTGATGAACTTCGTACGAATATCGAACGTGAAATTTTAGCAGTATCGGCCGATTTATGCTTTAAAACCTTCGAAAATTGGGTTCAGCGTCTGGACTTCTGCAAGCGTGCCCGTGGTGGCCATGCAAAAGAAATCGAGTTCCATAAATAATGGCATCAAACGTACTTTCATAGGAATAAAGAATTTCATTGATATCCAAAACCGTTTTGGTTTTATTTAAAAAAACTTTTGTAGCGCTCTTATTGAAAAACCCGATATAATGGGTTGGTTGGTTGTTTTGAAATTAAAACTTTTTTAGATTTTCTCTTGTTACATTTGCTTGAGTTGCTACTTTGTAAATTTGAAATGAAGGAATTTCTACAGGAAAAGATTATCTACAATTTTGTATGAATACCGAATGAAGTATTTACTTAAATTCTTAAATTTACTGCATTTGTTTGTATATCAGAAATAGGTAATGTTTAGAAATCCTTTACCATATTGTATATACATACCACGAGATCTTTCGAACGTTATTGAAAGGTGGAACTGAACTCGCCCTTTATAAGACATGTTTTCAACTGCCGAGTTGTTCTATTTTAACAAAGAATCTCCCTTGGTTAAAATGCACAGTTACAATGCAAATCAACTATCATCACATTGTTGCACATTCACAAAACTTTTTGGCTTTATTAAATTCTGTTTACTCAAGGTCGTACTTAACAAAGTTGAAATGACACCCTTTTAATAGCTGAAATATACCCTCAATTGCGTCCAGAGCTACATATTTTACCCAAGATTATATGCCGCACAATCAACATGTGAAACCGATATAGACCCATCATTCTCCAGAGGCGCCCTTTGAGCAGGGGGAATTACTTTGGTGTCGACACCACGACATGATATTACACTTCGTCGTCAGCGTATAGCGTAGCACTCCACAAAAACTTTCCCAATTATCATAATTCTGCGGCCTTCTTTATCGTTTAACTTTTCATCCATTTTCTTCTGACTTGTGACTGTGGGGCCGGGCTCGGGGACCATCAGCATTCACCACCCATTTTATCGCCCAACAAACATTATGTTGCGAACTACTACCAGAAAAATAGGGTGGATTCTCCGAACAGCCAGTCTCGGTCGCCACAGGGAAACGAAACACTACTGCCACAAAAGCTCAGAGTTTACAGGGATTATGCGGGGGTGAATGGTTCGAAATCGGGGTCGACGTCGTCGGTTACCGTAGTAGGTGCTAGCTACTGCTCCCTTTCTCTCTCCCTGCTAGCCCTGCCCCATCCCTAGGGTCTCATGATAAGTAAAATCAACAATCGGAAAATGTAATAATGAGGCGTGAAATGAACGGTTATTCTCTATTATTTGCTAAGTTTATTTGAATTTATTAAGGATATTAGGAAATCACAGGACAGCCAGCGAGTATGTGTTGGTGTGCGGTGGATGCTGCGAGTGCCGTTCATGTGAGATGTGAGCAGCAGCGATGATATTAAGGACAGCGGAAATATTATTGCTTATATTAACATCTCCTTTTTATGGCTTATAATAGTTGATCTGGATTGTTGTTGGTTTTCCTGTTAATGTTTACATTTGAGTGGATTTCTTTCGCTTTTGTGGACGGTGTTACGATGTGGGCGATGAGCTTGTCTGTCCGTTTCGTTGACCGGATTTTATGGGTAATTACAGTATGGAGGGTTGAAAATGACTGTAAGTGTGTGAATGGGCATTTCAGTTTTACTTAATTGAAGAAAGTGTTGCATTAATCCGAATAAAGAGTTAACAAATAGCCAAACGATAATGAGATATCAGATTTGTGGTAATTGTTTTAATGAATAAACTTATCATAAAGGGATAAGTAAATGCTAAGTCCAAAACGAAATTGAACAAAATTCATTCATTGGTGGCAAATTCAATGAAAAAAGTAAAACAAATATGTATAAGGGAAGTTTTTAATTAATTTTTTGAAAGACACGAGTAGATTTTAGGAGGTAATTATTTATGTTCCTGTTATTTCTTAAACACAAACCATTTTGTAAAATTGTCGAAGAAGATAAAAGTGGAGCTCGATAAGGTGCATTTTTCGACATGTTAAATTGTTGATTTGGCAAAGCATTCGGATTATGAGCCGAATGAAGGCTATTACGTAGTTCTAAGTAAAACCTGGATAGAACATTTCCATTATCATCAATGGGGAGTAGTACCGATCGATCGATGATACCCGATTTCTAATGTTTTCAAATTGAATAATGTGGACGTGTGGTTCTAAGTTACCGCTAAGTGCCACACGGCTGATGCCAGAATGAACATTCTGAATGAGGGATTTCAGGGCATGATAAACTGTCGTAGGCAGAATGGAAACTGGCCATAGAGGTGGTGCGATTTGACAACGTTAGACTCTTAACCACGGGATTTCATTTCGCTGAATCACCATCACCAATATCAGATCTTATCTCATCTGCTTGGCAATTCAATACAAAATTCTCTTCCTAAAATTTATTTTTGAGCGTTTTTCATGCTGCACTAATTTAATCTATGGATACATCCTCGTCTTCAGTTACATCTTCTGCTATCACAGAATGAAACCTAAGTCTATCAAAGCTTGACAGTCCCAACAAGATTTATTTCCTGATGAACATCATTCTGTATCGAACTTGTCTCCACGTTTAATGCCTTTTTGTCTGCAAATCTTTTACTTTTGCGGAAAGTAATTTTGGAAAGAAAGCACTACAATTAATTTTTTTATTTCCATTTACTGCCACGCCTACTAACAATAAAATCGTCAAAATTGATAAAAATCCAGGCTTTGTTCCAAGTAATGGTTAAAGATGGTGTTTTTTGAAGGACGTTAGCCATTAAAATTTTCCACACCCACTTTTTGGGCGTCTCTTACGCATTTTTTTTAATAAGTTTTTTAGTGCGATAAAATCAGAACCACCTACTTGATATAAAGAAAATTTTAAAATATTTTAAAGAATAGTTAAAAAAAAAACAACAAAATATTTCCACCCAATGACACGCCTACACAATAGCTTATCTAAATTCCAATGTTGGTAAATTAAATTTTGTGTAATTACAAAAATATATTTTCGCGAATAAAAATCAAAAAGAATGTGTTTTTATGAGATATGTACGAGTAAATTACGGAAAGAAGCGATGTTATTATTATTTCGGAGAAAAATTATTAGAATTCGGTTTTCGTGTTTTTTTTTATAGCAAAAGTGAGTGTATCCAAAAAAATAACTTTTTATGTGGTAGTAAATCATAAACAAAATGTAATAAACGCATCGTCAAACATTCATGAATGCATCGAACAACTCACAAAATGTTTAAGATATTTTTCTCAATTTTGAAAAAGAGGTTTTTGAAAGAACAATACCATATGCCTATACAAAAAAAAAAAAGAAAAAAAGTTTAATTTATATTAATATTAATTCTAATTCATTAAGTTTGGCCCACTTAACACTTATATTCTTACCGATGTGGCTTTTAACTCTGTTTAAAAAAAAAAAAATAAAATAAAAAATGTCAGTAATTGATTCAATATTGTTATCATATATTGCTAGTAAGTAACTACATATTTATTATAAATTTGTCTGAATTATTGAATAAAGATTATACAAATACAATACAAATAGAAGTGAACAAAAATGATTTTTTTGCAAGATTTTGCGACTTTCAATTTGAATAAATTTTGTTTGAATGTAAACTTTGACCGGAGGAAAGTGGAACTTTTTCAAAGATTACAATTTTCCATTACTGCGACCTTGGTCTTATATTGTGCTACCGTAATTATATAACATTTTTTTTGTGAATTTGACCACTAAATTGTATTATTAAGCATCCTTTATAAGAAAAAAAAAAAAACAATCACATTATTAGTTCACCCCTAATTGACGTAACAAATATTTAAAATATTTTGATTTTGGAAGTCTATTGAGGTGTTAGGACATAAGTATTGGCCCAAATCCTTAGTGTACTCGAATTCTCTTTCTAATTTACTATGAGAAAGACGAATCTAGTAATCGAATTTATCACTTTCAGAAAATCGAGTTTTTCTCGTCTTGGCAGCACTGTGCGGTGCTTCGTGGCACACAGCCCTGGCCATTAGGGTTTTCTTTAAAGAATGATATCTAATATCACACCGACACGTCACTGAGATAGTGCGATTTGACCATGTTAGACTTATTTTGTGGGGTTTTCTAAGTCACAGGTCCACAAACTACGACTGCCCTGAAATTCAGAGTAATCAATGCCATTGCTCAAATTAAGACGGATGTATATGCCAGAGTTATAAAAAATTGGACCTTTAGGTTGCGCGCCACCCAATAAAGCCGTGGCAGATATTTCAATAATGTTATATTAATTTTTGGGCCTAAACAAAAAATACAAAATTTTAATGATCTCATGTTTGTTTTATTCAAATTTAAAGATTGGCCAGAAAACACTTTAGAACCGAAATACATACTTGGCCCCCAGGCATTCCTAGCCCATTGAATGTTATCTGACAGGGATGGCGTTAAGCCACGGTGGTAAACTGACATAGTGCCAGCGTAGAACTAGACTACTTCCAACACACTGAGGCACCTCGGCTCGGGATATCGTTGTTCAGTGGTCATCCTTCTCATAAGCTGATTCGCTTGGTCGATGATGTTCCGCATTATTTTTACTTGCGATATAGGTACTATAGGCCAAGTTCTGCATTTGGAAAAAAATCGAACTCGATATTTTGATCAAAGTTGACATTACGATGATGATGATAGCGAAGACGAATAAAGTGGGTCCGGCAATTCCATCTGTCTGTCTGTCTGTATATCTGTACCTCGATCTAGAGCCTAAGCCACTGGACCTATTTTCTTCAAACTCGGTAGTTATGGGTCTTCTGTGATTTCCTAGAGGGGAAATTGAAATTTTTTTTTAGCTCTAAAACTAACGGTACCCCCCATACACCCGTAATGATTTTGATAAAAACGATTTTGATAAAAAAATTAGGTGTCATATTATGGACATGGACTATGTTTTGGTAAAAAAAAATTTGGGGCAAAATGTTATTTACGGTACCTGTCATAGAACCGTTTTTTTTTTTTGGCGTCTTAAACATAAATCGATCCAACATCATCAGGCAGGTTTTTTTTCTAATTTTTGAAAAGTTGACTATCTCGTTGTCACTGTAAGGTTAGATGATAGAGTGAGATGTAATAAACCAATATCAAAATGAGTCTCGTGAATGTAAGTCCAATGCGATCACGTCCCGTTGTGTTGACGGAGTAAGCCTTGAAGAAGCTTTTCGCATTGTGTATTGGGCAGCGCAGTGAGAGTGAAGGCATAGTGAACCAGGCGTAACACATTCCCTTTGCCTGCATCTGCGCCACCGTGGTATTTTGGGTGAAATTTTTGTAGGGAAAATAGATATTTAATGTTGTTAACTATTAGAGGAGGTGTAAAGGTTTATTGTATAACTACACGAATATTGAAGTTACATATTAATGTTCATCTCTTTATTTTACTTTTATCTCGTGGGATAACTGCAAGCTCGAAAAATTAAGGGTTAGAATGTGTTAGGCGAAGAAAATAATTTTCTGACATATTTCGTGGGGAGGAGGATGAATTTGAACCTCCAAAACACACACCGGCCCCATGGTACGCGTCTTTTGTATCCACACAAAAATATTACTAACCCTACCTACCTACATACATATATTGGTATCATGTATTTCGTCTCTCTAAACAACAGTCAAGTATAGGTATTATTGTTTTATTGGATTCACTTTTATTTAATGTTCACTTAAGTAACAATTTAATTTAACGCACACAAAACAACGGAAGCACATCTAATTTACTGAATTGACCACTTAAGGGCTCTGTACTCCCAAAAACACAGATCACGTTAGCAATATTCCTCAATAAAGACCTACGATACACATTTTTATATATACCTCTACAAATGAAATGTTTTGTATTAAAGAGTCACATGTTGAATGGTCCACTTGACAGTATATGGTCCACAATAAAGTGTTGTAGGTGCGCCTACTCCACACCACTCACTCATAAAAGATCAATAACATCATCAATTTTATATTACAGCCTTAAACACTCATAAACGGTTCAATTGATACTAAAACTTTAACATTGCAGTTTTAAAATACACTCAGAGAAAAAAACAGGAATTGTTTGAGGATTAATTTTATTTTTCATTTATACTAAAATTTATTATTAACTAGAAAAGGGTAGAAAATTAACGCTTTTAATTTTTTGAATAAATTTTATATTCTGGGATGCGGGATCGTTTTAAACAATATGTTGCATTTGAAGTGCTTAACAAGCGCTTTATGAAATTTTAACGAAATAAATGTTTGGACAGATAGCCAAGTAATTGTTTGTTATGGATGTCCGTTTCAAAAAATATCTAATATCAAAATCTACGGTGAGGACTGAATACTTCGGAAAATTCTTTTTTTTTTTTTTTTGTATCAAGTCAGCGTTGAAAAAAAATATTTGCTTATCTTGAAAAGTTGAAGGAAAAACGGTAAAATATAAATAGAAAAAAATAATAGTTGAATTCAACTGACCACAGATATCCCCCCCGACGGGTTTCACCTTGTCGTTGTGGGGGTCTTACCATCTATTCTCCTGCTGTGCGCTTCAGCAGGTGATTTAGGCAACTAAGAAAACCCAACAGGGAGAGAGGGACAGTCAGGATTGGAGACGATATGAGATGGTTAGGACCCCGGTGATATGCCTAGCCGGAGACCTAATTCATTTCGTAGTATTTGATCTTGGTTGGTGGTGTATGGTAGGACCGTAGAGTCTCTGGCTGCCTAGGTGGCTGGGGGTTGGAAAGTCCTACCGGTAAGTGTTCATTAGTGTGAATTAAGTAAAATTGGTATGGTTGTTTTTGGTGTGCACGGCCAAAAAGAACGTTTTGATTGATCTTGGTTGTAGTGTGGGTGGGGCTGTGGATTTTCGACTGGGCATGCCGCGAGATGAAACATCAAATATTATAGACGTGTTTTTGTCTAGCGCATTTTCAAATAAAATTGTCTTACATTAAAAGTTTCCAAAGTGGTTAAAAATCGATATCTTAATCTTACAGATTTGTTTTGTTTGAGTTTGGTTTTTCCTTTTGTTCGCGAATATCATTTATTAAGCTTCTAAAATTGATTTAATTTTTCAATATTTTGTATAAGATTGATCAAGTTGACATAATCTACAATTACACACAAAACTATGTCTGAAAAAAAAACCCGCTAGGAGCAGAGAGGCAACAAGTTGCCGGAACACAATCGCGTGGAACACCCACACCAGGAACTCCTATCACGTCCCAAAAATCTGATCCCCCTAAGCTTCGCCGAAAACTGCAACTTTCTACTCATGAAACCAACTTAATAGTGGAAATGCAAAAACAATTTAAAAGCCAAAAAGAAACACTTACCGAGCTTTCAAACAAATTGTCTAGTATTGAAACATCAATTATTAATAAAATAAACGATGAAATTACGGGGATTCAAACTGAAATACAAAATTTCAACTCACGACTTCAAACAATGGAGGATGAACATAACAAAATTAAAAATGAGAACTGCATTTTAGGAGTTGAAATCAAAGAACTCAAACAAACACTTTCAGCCGTCAATTTGGATTTAGAAGCCGTCAAATCAAAATCGTTTGAAGACGGAAAAAACAGTGAACTACGATCGGAAATAACACTTTTGCAAAATAAACTTGAAGAACAAGAAAACAATTATATTTCAACAGATGCAATACTTTATAATATTCCAACCGATCATTCAAATGTGCGATCAATTTTTAACCACCTGTGTTTATCACTAAATCTCATGGCACCTACACTTAAAGATATATTCCGCATTAATCGAAGAGGAATATCGAACACCAGCCCAATTATAATTAAATTTCACTCACCACAAGAAAGAAACCTTCTTCTACGAAAAATATCCGAATACCGAAAAACAAATAAAAGACAATTAAACCTTCATGACATTGGAGTAGACTCTGATGTGCCGATTTACATACGTGAATGTTTATCAACAAAAAATCAACAAATTCTGCACGCCGCACTGAAACTAAAAAAGAATAAAGTCATAACGACAGTGTTTACTTTTCGAGGTTATGTTTACTTCAAACGTCAATCAAATGAGGAAGCCATCAAAGTAAACAATATCGAAAGCTTACCAGCGGAGAATATTGAAAACATCGAAATACCGACAGCATTGCCAGGAGTTGCCGAAACCATATGTCGATAATGTAGTCAGTTTATTTGAATATGTAAGGACTTTTTATGCTTTTCGTAATCGATAATTAATCTACAAATTACTTAACTTACTGATAAAAATTTTCTCAACTAATTATTCTATATAATCAACATTAGTTAATTTTTCTTATTTTTTTTTTATTAATATGCTTTTCATTTCTTTATTATTTTTTCTTATATGCAGCAAACGTGTAGCAATAGCAACAGACTCTATTGATGATAACTTAAAATTTACCCTTAAAATTATGACTCTTCTTCTTCTTTCTCGTACATTCCTCCATTTGTTTAATTATTGTTATGATGTCGGATGAATCTAATGTAAATATTTCACATTCCAACAACGAGCGAACTATTAACATTACTAAAAGAATGTTAAAAGTCCTAGTTTCCCAAAATCAAGGATTCCAAATATGCCATATTAATGCCCAAAGTCTTTATAAGAAGATTGATGAGTTCCGGGAATTATTTGAAGGTTCAGAGGTAGATGCTATATGTGTCTGAAACATGGTTTAAAAATATAAGTGATACATTTTATACATTGAGAGGATATAAGTTACTTAGGGTTGATAGATGTGATCGCATTGGTGGTGAAGTAGCTTTGTATGTAAAGAAGTCCTTAAAGACCAAAACCATATTTTCTTCTCCTGCTAATTGCCCATTCGAATGTGTCTGTATTGAAATTTCAAACTCTAATAACAATGAAGGAAATCTTTTACTAGGTGTTGTCTACAGACCATATTCTTCAATTGATTTATCACCCATTTATACTTTTTTAGAGGAAAACTCAATGCATTTTCCTAATATTATACTCTGTGGCGACTTTAATAGTAATCTCTTGGTTGAAGATGTGTTGATAAATAACTTTAGAACTTTTAATCTCTTTCCAGTTAATGTTTTAAATCCTACACATTTTTCTCGAAATTCCAGCACACTTCTTGATGTTTTCTTTGTGACTGAGCTTAATAAGGTTCTTTTATACGACCAGCTATCTGCACCTGGTTTTTCTAGGCATGACCTAATACATCTTTCTTTTGATTTTTCTGTCCGCAAAGTGAATGAACGTATCCAATATCGGGATTTTAAAAACATGAACGTCGATGCTCTTGAGTCAGACATTCGAGCTGTTCGATGGGACGAGATATACTCCATAATATCTCCTGATGAACAAGTTGATTTTCTACAGGGTAATTTGATTTCAATTTTTGATCTCCATGTTCCACTTAAAACTAGAACCATTGTGCATAGGAATAATCCTTGGTTCAATAATGAGATCCGAGAAGCTATTAACCGACGAAACTCTGTCTACGATAAATGGAAACGCTTCAGAATAGCCGAGGATCGCCAACAATACCGGCGGTTGCGAAACAGGTGTGTAAGTCTCATTGCTGCTGCAAAAACTAAATGGAATATGAAACATCTTAGTCTTTCACAAAATGGACGCAAGTTGTGGAGGAATCTGCGTGAAATAGGTATTGGTAAAGAGAGATATATTGATGCTGATAATGATGTGGACTGTGATGACCTAAATAGGGCATTCATATCGTCAGTTCCTCGACCAACATCGGTGTGTTCGCTTGATTCTCTGGAGTTTGATTCATCTCTTTTACCAACCTTAAATGCTTCTTTTCATGTTGAATGTGTAACTCCAGAGGATGTAGTGGAAAGCTTTATTTCTATTAAATCAAACGCAATGGGTTTTGATGGATTACATCCTTCATTTGTGAACGCAATACTTCCTCTTATTCTTCCATATATTACCCATGTTATTAACACAATTTTAACAATACACATTTTTCCTTCACAGTGGAAGGTTTCTAAAGTGATTCCTGTCCCAAAAAACCGCAGCAAAAAAGATTTTCGGCCGATATCCATTTTGCCCTTCCTCTCAAAAGTGGTTGAAAGAATTATGCACAAACAGATTTCCTTTTTTCTTAGTACTAATAATCTATTATCTCCCAAGCAGTCCGGTTTTCGACCACATCACAGTAGTACTACTGCACTCCTTGATGTGATTGAACAGGTAAGAAACGCTTTAGACGATGACAAAGTAACGTTTCTGGTTTTGCTGGATTACTCCAAAGCATTTGATACCATTGATCATACTATAATGTGCAGAAAACTCTCACATCTCTTCAATTTTTCTAACGGTGCAGAAAAACTAATTATGTCCTACCTTTCCGGGAGAAGTCAATCAGTTGTTTCAGGAAGTCAGGTTTCCGATTTACTATCACTGAGCTATGGTGTACCGCAAGGATCTATTTTGGGACCTCTTCTTTTTTCAGCATATGTAAACGATTTGCCACTCTCAATAAAATATTGCGAGACACGAATGTACGCAGACGATGTTCAGCTTATTAAAAGTTGTAATCTTGGCCTTATTGAAGATTGTGTAAGTGTAATAAATGAAGACCTGGATGCTATCTTCGAATGGTCAAATAAAATTGGTCTTGTTTTGAATCCCACTAAAACTAAATGCATCGTCATTTCCAAAAAGTCCCTTGATTTGTCTTATTTCCCTCCTGTTGAGCTTAATGGAACTTCTGTAGAGTATGTTGAGAAATCTAAGAATCTGGGAGTTTGCTTCAACAGAACCCTAACTTGGAATGATCACATTAATGCTTTGGTGGGGAAAGCCTATGGTGCCTTAAGAAATCTTTCAACGTTCCAAAAATTTACTCCGCTTAATACGAGAAAAATGCTTGCGAAATCACTTATAGTTCCTATTTTCACATATGGTGGTGAAATCTTCTGTAACTCTGATGCTGTGAGCCATAGGCGGCTAAACGTACTGTTTAACAACGTTACTCGTTATATTTATGGCCTTGGAAGATATAGCCATATCTCTTCTTACTCGAAAAGTTTATTTGGTGTAAGTTTTAATAACTTCCTAAAAATAAGGACTTTAATAACTTTGTTTAAGATTATTCATACGCAGAAACCTCCTGACCTGTATAATCAAATCCAGTTTTGTACCTCAAGTCGAACAAATCAAATCTTGGTTCCGCGATATACATGTCTCACTTCTGAGAGACAATTCTTTGTTAATGGTACTCGTTTGTGGAATTTGCTTCCACGAGAAATAAGAAGAATTGGGTCAATAAATGCTTTTGAAAATAAATTGTTTATTCATTTTGCGAGTTTGTAAAGCTGCCGATTTCATTTTACGTTTCAAATCATTAAATTTACAAACCTTTACTTTTACTTTCTTTTATTCTTTTTTTTTGTATTTTCTTCTTAAATACCGTCTTTTGCTGCACGACATGTATATAGTAAATTTTTTTCTATTAAAATTATGATTGAAACTCTTATGTATACAAATGTATTAATTATTAAAAACTTTAAATTCTTAATTCTGAAATTAAATAACTTTTAAATTATAAAATTTTCCAAAGAAAAGCTTAGTTATCAAAAGATGTAAATCTTAAAATTATGTTCCTTTTATAAATTGAATAAAATTGAAATTGAAACTTAAAATTGAAACATGCAGTTGGGGATTCTTGGTCTCATCCGGTGTAGTGAGACCGGTGAGGCTTTCGGCTGGGCAAGCAGCTGAGGGTTTCTAAGGTCTTACTCTGAGCAGTTAAATTAGTAACGTCCCTGTCTGCTTGCGGATGGGGATTTCGAAAGTTTTTCTGGAGAGGTGTCAGATGTGTTTGAATTGATTGTTTGAAGTGTGCTGCTGCTGGACTACTGTTGAAGGTCGCTTACTGTTTATATCATGAGGCTTGGTGGCATGGCTCCCGAGTGTACCATGCGTAATTCCCAAGCAACAGTGTGGTAAGGGGTTTTTGATGGTGGTTCTAGTTGTTGGTTCATGGATGATGATTGATTGATGTGTCAGAGGTGTAAGATGTGTTAAAAAGGTTTTGAGGTTCCGGTTAGGATACTAACCGGCGTCTTTCGTTGATAGCGAGAAGTGGACCGTCATCAAAAGTTCTTTCAGAATAAAGACTAGGAGTGTCTTTTCTAGCATGCCGTAAGGTGAGCGAAGACAGGAGCGTCTTTTCTTGTTTGCCATAAGGTAAACTAAAGAAAGGAGCGTCTTTCCTTGATTACCGTAAGGTAAACTCCTGGCTTGATTACCGTAAGGTAAACTAAAGACTAGGATGCACATGAGTTGTTCGTTGACCGCCCTCGACTTACTTCTCAATGTGTGTATCCTATGGGTTGACCGGCCCTGAGTTTTGCAGTAACTCATCTGGAAGTTCCGAAGCTGAGGAGGAACCTGCACTATGTCCGGGTTCAATTCGCCTAGGGAATTCAATGAAGTGACGATGTTGCGAAGCTCCACCGGAAGCTATATTCTGGAACCACGGGTGATAGTGCCCGGAATACTAAGAACAATTGTGCACGTCTTCTGGCGTGGAAGTTCTTTTTATTCTGCTATCTTGAGGTCGGCCCCCTAGTGGGAGATCGTGGTAGCTTGGTTTATTCCGAATGCGGAGACATATGGTTTTCAAGATTCTTTTCTTGAATTCAAGAGCTGTTGGAAAGACCTTGCCTCCAAAGCAAGAGGTGTGCATATGCTGCAACATATCACAACTTTGCGACCGAAATAGCTTGCTATGACGGGGTTAATGTACAGGAGTAAATCTGACTCCTATGGTGGTAGGCCACTCGTGGGGTAAAACCGGCAAGCGGTAGGCATCCACGTTAAACAAGGAACAGTTCTGACCACAGATATACATACATATACAGTTAGTCCCAAAATTGAGCGTAAACCAGTAAAAATCACTAATTTTGCTCTTTTAATGAAACAGATATTAATTTTCTATAATTTTTTTAAATTTTATTTTTATTTAAATATTTAAGAACTGATATTTGAAAAAAAGCTATTAAAACAATAAACAAGACAAAGTAACAATAATTAACAAACATCTTTTTGAAGGTAAGCTACTTTATAGCGTTGGCAGGTGTGGAAAGTCTCAATACGATCAATGGCTTGTTGTGCGGAAAATTCAAGAAAATCCAAAAGCAAGTGTTCCAAATTTTGCGTCGGAAATCGCGGAAGTCATAGAAAGAACCGAGAACGTTCGGAGTGTCCTACGCAAACAAAACTTGAACGGAAGAGTTGCCCGCAAAAAAACTTTTATTTCCTTGAGTAATCAAAGTAAACGGTTAGAGTTCGATACAAAGCATATTAATAAGTGCAAAGCTTCTGGAAAAATGTTTTGTTAACTGAATAAACGAAAATATTTTTTGTTGGTTCTGATGGCAGACAGATCGCTTAGAGACAGCCAAAAACAGAATTTAAAAAACAATGTGTGCACCACCTATAAACATGGTAGCTGTGGCATGTTGTGGGGCTCAATGGCTGCTAGTGGTGCACGAACTTTCGAGTATATCGCAAGCATTATGGATAAATGGTAGTTTCTTGACATCCTCAAAAGAATTTCAATGCGTGAATCAACGGAAAAGCTGAGTCTACCATCAGAGTTCTATTTCAAACAGGACAATGATCCCAAACACACATCGCTTGATGTAAGGAAATTGTGGCTTTATAACGCCAAGAATCAGCTTAGGACTCTATCTGAATTAACTGACCTCAATCTCATTGATAATTTGCTGAACTTAAAAATGTTAATGCAAAAAATAAAAACTAGTTGAAAGCACAGGTGAAGGATGTGTGGGAAAGTATTCCTCCATCCTTCACTAAAATTGGTGGAATCAATGCCTCGTCGTTTAAGAGCAGTGACAGATGCTAAGGTCGGTCACACAATATACCTATTGAACTTGAAAATTATACTGAATTTGTATTTTGTTTTTTAAGTTTTGTATAAATGTACGCTCAATTTTGTAAATAATGCATTTCTTAGTACCTATTTAAAATGTGACTTTGTTTTGTTTATTGTTGTAATTTTATTTTTTTTAAATCAGTTATTAAATATTTAAATAAAAATAAAATAAGAAATATCATTGAAAATTAATAACTATTGCATTAAAAGAGCGAAAATAATAATTTTGTATTGGTGTACGCTCAATTTTGGGAGTAACTGTACATATGCATGTAAATAACATCTCTTGCGTATCGCTTTTTGATTTTATTTTTTGAACGGTGCTCTAGTGAAATTGATAGTTGAATTCCACGTCTTTAATTATTGAACCGAAATACTCGATCCGCCTCGCCGTACGACACGTATGTGGTATGTGGAATTCCTTACCCGACTTCATCGTTATCTCCTGCCTATAATTCCTAGCTGGTACTATGTTAACATTTAACATTTAAATGGAAGTCATATCATAACTCCTGGAGTGTGTGTCTATTATAAAAAGCAAGTCAGCAATTTCCTCGTGGCATGGTGGTGCGGCGGCCGGCGGCGTAGTAATACAGCTGACGAATGAGCTCGTGGTGTTGAAAAAGGATGCGCTGGCCGCGCTTCAACAACGCATTAGAGGCAAAACTCCTGCAAATAATATATCTCCGCCAAATGACAGGAATTTGACAAACAACGAAATTTACCAATACTTAGAACAAATGCACGAAACAATCCTACGAACTATGAACAGAACAAAACAAAAAAAAAAAACAAAGAACATAATGCAACCGGCAAATACCGTAACGTGACTATTTACGCACTAAAGTTTACTGTCTCACCCGATTCGGAGCAACTGGTCAAAGAAAATCATAGATTATCTATTAATTTGTACTGAAACAATATGATTCAGGCCGTTGAATATAGGGACCCGAATATGTTTCCAGAAACAAGATACTTAGACGGAGTGATCAAAACGAACTTCTGTGTTTTAAACTCCAAACAGAAACCAGTACAGCAGGCATAGATCCAGAGAGGACGCCGCCGTTGTGGAAGATGACCTCTTTATTGTTGAAGATCCGCTGGAGAAAGTAGAAGCTGTGGACCCTCTCTCGAATGCAATTGTTCTACCCAACCACGACCTGGAAAACAAAACTCTATTCCACCACTTCTACCTTCGCAACGACATAACGCAATAATTATCAGAGAACCTCAGTTTACCCGGGTTCAATGAAGAACACTTGGCAAATGCCATCATGGCCGAGCAAAATTGGATCAATTCCCTGTTAGTTACGAAGGTGGAATTTTAGCTCATCTTCGAGTCACTATTTATTTATTTAATCCGTTAAAGTACTAACGTTACAAAACTTAAAACTAGATAACATTACAAATATGAATTTACTTACAATTATGTATTAAAAAAGTTTTCTTTAAATTTACTACATTTTAAATTGTCATTAACTGAAGAAATTAAAAAATTATACTTATTGAAAACTGAAATCAATTGATTTAAGGGACTGTTCATACCATAGTTTGTTCTGCTAAAGTTTGGATATAGAGACCGTTGATTTCTCAAGCTAGCTTGACTAAAACTAAAATTCAAGCGGCACAGAGCTGATGGAGATATTATTGATCCGTTGACTAATTTTATAATATAACATAGTTGTAGATATTGTCTATGTTTTGAGAGTAAAGGGAGATTTATTAAGATGAGTCTATTGTTATAGGGGGGCAGTGTCGATCTTTGTGACCAAGGAAGAAAACGAAGACAGAATCGTAAGAATCTCCTTTGGATTCCCTCAAGTCTGTTAATATGAACTGAATAGTATGGCGCCCAGACTACACAGCCATATTCGAGTACTGGTCTGACAAAAGATATGTAGAGAAGCTTAAGAACGTAAGGATCCACGAAGTCGCGGGAGAATCTTTTTATAAATCCTAAAGTTTTATTAGCTTTTTTAATAATAAAGTTAATGTGATTAATAAATGTTAAATTAGAATCTAGAATAATCCCTAGATCGGAAAAAACGGACACTCTACATAATGTAAAAGAATCTAACATATAGTTGTAAGTTAACACATTTTTTTTGCGCGTAAAACACATTGTTTTACACTTGTCAATATTTAACAAAAGACGGTTAGTATTGCACCATTCCCTGAACCTATAAATGTCTTCTTGAAGTTGTTCACAGTCGCTGATGGAGGCTATTCTTTTAAAAATTTTGATATCATCGGCATAGATAAGCACAGATGAATTTTTTATAATTGATGTCAAGTCATTGATATATAGAACAAATAGTAATGGGCCTAGATGGCTCCCTTGTGGAACACCTGAGTTGACCAAAAATTGATCAGAACGCTCATTACGAAAAGTAACACTATACCTCCTGTTTTCTAAATAAGATGATATCCAGACTAGAAAGTTTTCATTGAACCCTAAGCCAATTAGTTTATTAATTAGAGTTTTGTGACAAAGCTTATCAAAGGCTTTGCTAAAATCAGTAAATACACAATCCACCTGTTTTCGGTCTTCAAAGGAATCGATACAAAAAGAGGTAAAGTCAAACAGATTTGTAACAGTCGACTTCTTTTGGACAAAACCATGTTGGCTATCACAAATAATAGATTTACAATTAAAAGATAAGACGTTACAGATAATGGATTCAAATAATTTGGGAATTACAGACAATTTAGCAATAGGGCGATAGTTAGTTATATCGTTTTTTGACCCTTTTTTATGGATGGGTATAATGAAAGCACTTTTCCACATAGAAGGAAATATTGAAGAATTTAAAGATTCATTAAATAGAACATATAGGGGATAGGATAAATAAGATACACATTTCTTTAATACACTAGATGGTACGCCATCAGGACCAGGGCTAAAACAATCGTCGAGTTTCAAAATATTCTGAACAATAGATTCTTCACAAATAGAGAAGTTAATTGTGTTAAGGTGTGAAAAAATAGGGAGGGAAGGTGAAAAATCAGAGGGTTCGTGAGAACCAGACTCTACAAATGCATCTTTAAAAAAATTAGCAAACATATTAGATATTTCTCCAGAATCATGACTGGTTACGTTATTAAAAGACATAGAGTTGGGGTAGCCGTCAATTTTTCTTTTACTACTCACGAAGTTCCAGAAATTTTTAGGATTTCGTTTTAGATCATTTTCGATTTTTAAAATGTAATCGGAATATAAAATATTAGAGTAGTCAGAAAACATAGACTTCAGATCGGAGTAAGCGATATAATCTTCATCAGCTCTGGATTTGGAATATTTCAACCATGCTTTGTTTCTTCTATTTTTTAGATTTTTAAGCTCAGTATTAAACCATGGTGGATTTTGAGATCTACTGCAAGATTTACGTAGTGGAGTTGTTTCATAAAAACATTTAAAAAGGATATCATAAAATTTTAAACACATTTCGTTAATATTACAATTAAAAAAAACTTGATTCCAGTTAACATTACACAACAAATTAAATAATTGATCAAAATTACATTTTTTAAAGTTGAACTCAAGATTTTCATTTGATTTGTCAAAGTCATTGCACAGGCTAATGTTTAATGATATATCTAGAGCTGGGTGGTGCCGGTCTTCTTTTAATAGTATGATATCAGCAGGGGTTACAGATGTATCCGAATTTATAGTGTTCGAGAAAAAAACTAAGTCCAAAATATTGTTGAAACTGTTGAGAACCCCATTAAATTGACTAAGTCCACACGAGGCCAAACCATCAATTATTGAGAACTCATTAGCTGTGGAAGGGTTCGCAGGAGATACGATGTTGAAGTCTGAAGATATTTTCCATCGCAAGTTTGGGAGATTAAAATCGCCTAATATCAAGAGCTCGTCATTTGTATCCATTTGGTTATGTATGCTTTCAACACATTTAATACAACTTTCATACACATTGTTTATAGATCTTGGAGGTATATAGACAGAGATAATGTAGAGGTAACCAGATACCATTTTAATTTTGATACATATTATTTCTATTTCAGAAGCTTCAAAAGCATCAACCAAATTACATATAAAAGAATTCTTCACAGCAATTAGGATTCCGCCACCAACTGTTTCAAGGTCATTTGAGTGGTGTCTGTCACGCCTAAAGACTTGGTACGTTGTATCAAAAAGCTCAGTATCCAAGAATGAGTCATTCAGCCAAGTTTCTGTTATTACAATAATATCATGAGGAAGGTTATTGACATTTTTATAGATCGAATTGATCTTCGTTCTAAGTCCATTAACATTTTGATAGTAGATTAATATTTGTTGAAGCTGCTTCTTTGGTGATATAGCATTGTCGGCCCCAAGC
Organism: Philhelius festivus; assembly: GCA_963931855.1. Classification (NCBI taxonomy): domain Eukaryota; kingdom Metazoa; phylum Arthropoda; class Insecta; order Diptera; family Syrphidae; genus Philhelius; species Philhelius festivus. The sequence continues at coordinate 21,941,829 of OZ007555.1, read as the reverse complement.
GAAAAGGGTTATGATGATTTGAAGTTTGTCTGTTATTTTGTTTGTTTACAAATTCATGGATTATTATACCATTTGGCCAAAGTGATGATGAGTTGAATAAATGAAAAACTGAATCAGGAACTCGTATTTTGAATGAAGAGTACTTAGAATGGTTACGATGTAATAACTTTTCAACTTTTATCATTGCAGAAATTCCAAACTTTGATGAGAGGTGGGTTTTTATATCTAGTGCATTCGTTATGGGATCGAGCTTAGAAATAAATAAAGTTCTATAGCCTTCTACAACTTTTAAGCCAGACACTATTGGTGAATCTGAAGATGAGGAATGCAAACGAGATATGGATGGTTGAAGTGTCGATTGATTTTGATGAGATGGAGGAGTTGGTGTTGAAAGCTTACTGACATTCAATGTAGGTTGAATGTATAAAGGCATTGAAAGGGCAGATACCTTTGTTGCAGGTTTCTTTGTTGATGGATTTTGTGTTGAAGAATCTACATCTAGTTCATCACTTTTTCGTTTTGAAGGTGCAGCAGCACTTTGCACTGAAGAATTATTTACAGGATCTTCTTCCTTATCATCAATATTATTACATGTTTGCAAATTTTGTATACTTTGGTTATTAGTGCTTAGACTTTCTACTTTTTCAGTAAGATGAAGTAGTTGTGAGTGTAAATTTTCAAGATGTTTTGTATTTTTAAGTACGTCACGAGTAATATTTGCATATGCGAAGGGGTCGCATTCGTCACAAAAGTAATAAAACGACTTTCTTTCCTTAAATAGCTTAATGGTGCTAAACGGAGCGTCGATACATATGTTATGGAAAAGCTTGCGACAGTTGCCATGACACATAATGGAATCTATCATGTAGTCCGTATTTCCTTCACATATAGCGCAATTAGTCATGTTTTTTGATGTGTTGATGTTTATTTATTTTAAGTTGCAGACAATAATTTTGGTTCGTAGTGTTTTATTTTTGTTTGGGTTGTGTGATACGAAAAGAGGTTCGTGTCTTTGATAATAGTGGTGAAAAATATCAGCTGTTTCAATCTCAGAGGTGTTGTTTTGAATGAGTATTAGAAGAGATCAAATATATAAGTGTGAAGTATCGATATGGCTACGGCAGAACATCTACTAAGATTGCACTCACCAGGAAAGATGAGACAAAAGCAAAATATTACAAATGCTTGGTGCTGCGGTTGAAATATGACGACTTCCAAATGAATAAAATCCACAGCTTATGATAAGGTGTAGCGCACAGAATGAAAGATTATCCACAGCTTACGACGGGGCGGCAGCGCAGTGTTAGGTCATAAAACAAAAATAGAGAAAATCCCTTGATTTATGCAGTATTCAAATGTCTTGCTTCATTTGGCAGAACATATACAAAAAAATGCACTCACCACGGGATATGAGAAAGCAATTGTGTTGTAATAGTAAATTAAATAACGAGCGAGCGGGATGGGTGAAAGTTTATAATAATATCACTCAATTAATAGAAGAGAAAAATTGTGACTTTAATTTATTTTGTTAATAATTATATTTGTACACAAAAAGATCGCAATTAATAAAAAACTCTCGCATAGGATGAAATAATTAACAGATATAGTTAAATTATTAAAAACAACGTTTTATGAATTAAAAAATTAATAACTAATTAACAAATAAATCAATATAATCGCAGAGGAAAAAATTACGCAGCCTTTCGCACTTGACGACGATAGAGCTAAATAGAGCTCTGTCCAAGTCGGTCGAAGACAAAAATATCATACCGGATAATCAGCTCGGTTTTAAGGCTGACTAAAGCTGACCAGGCTTACATAGGTAAACCACTTTTGTATATGCTATGTGACATGCTCAATGGTAGAAAGTTTGTTGTAAAGAGTGGCAATGTAACTTTAACCATAGTCTCCAGCAAGGAGCGGTTAACTCGCCGATTATATTCAGCATTTACACCACCGATGTAATAGGTAGACTTACTCAGGCAATTGCGTTTGCTGACGATTTTATTGCGTACAGAACGCCTCCAAAAGCCGGGATCATCAGAATTCTCTTGCTGCGTGATTTCGACAATATTCAGCGAGCCCCAAGGGATAGGAAAAAGAACTGGCGCAAGCTGGTGATCGTGGGGCGATATGGACATCCACAGTGAAAATGTAGTAAAGTACCTTGCCAATTGGTTGGATCAGTATTTGTATTTCGACAAACAAATAAACGCTGCTCTGACCAGCGCTGGGGGAGCTATTACCCTGGTAAAATGGTTGTTTTATAGCACAAGCCCGATGATTGTTGTTATGTCGCTGCCTTGGATTACAAAGAACACCAAAGTCGGAGTACAAACGCAACAGAATAGATAATTTCTTACTTAAGCCGATTCGGAGTCACATTGCAAGGGCGATGTCCTCAGCTTATAGCTTAATCTTTGGGGCTTACTACCCCAAGAATGAATATTCCGAGAGCGTGCGTTTAAGTGGCTTTATTCCACCAAATGCATTCCTCTATTCAGACAGAGAGGATAGAGAGGCGGTTCCGCTTAATGATCGGGACGTGCTCGCTTTTTCTATGAAAAATGGACAGACTCGTGTTTTTCAACAACATATAAATAGACCAAGTGCCGATTTTAATTTTTGTTTCTTTTTGCATATTGAGTCCAACGCCGCCCTACAGAAGGCCGCCTACAAAACGTCTTGGACCTCGATATTTGTAATCAGCGTGAAATTCTTCATTTTGAAGTTATGGTAAAGTTATCACAACTATCTAGACTTATGAAAAAACTGCATATTTGATGAAGTATTACTCACTATTGCTTCCACTAGAGTATGCAAGAAGCTCACATTTGCAAATAGCTACTTAACGACTATCTAATTATACTAATTATTTTTTGTTATTAATCACACCCAAAAATTGCTTTGGGCTCTTAGTCTTTATCGAAGTGTTTTTTTGTTGGAAAAATAAAAATTGTGTTCTTTTCATTTGTCACTAAAATGCCACGGTGTTTCACGAAGTGTAGTAATGCAAATTTATGTTACGCGGTAACGCTGCTCAGAGTGTTAAATTTAACTATGCTTACCTTTTGATTGTGTTGGCTTCGGTATGAAGTTGCAGTGAAAAATAGGTAACAATTTGCAAAATTTTGTGCACTTCCATAAATGAATAAGCACAGCTCATGTATTGACAATTATATTAGAGCCATCCAACTAAGTGTGCGATTAAGGTCAGCTATTTGTTTAATGTTAATTTGTTTTGCGGTAATTTAACATCACATTATTTTGTGTGTTTAACTTTGATGTGGCTTTTTTCACAAAACAAATATTTATATATAAATTGAAACAAATACAAGTATAATGTGTTCGTGTATGGCAGGCTTATGCGTAATTAAATATATCAATATCACTCCGAGTACAAAACATGTAGTTTACCTTAGTAGGATTTGTGCAAAAATATTTTATTTATTTTAAACTACAGAATAATGAGAAAGATTGATTTTTTCGCGATGGTTACGTTCAATCAGAAATTTGTTGGTGTCTGCTAAAATGTCAGTGTTGAATGCATTACATCCGATAGGACTTTGTCAATGAATGCCATATCTTATTAACTTCCAATAGGGAGTTATTGTAATCGGTCCGATTTGTCAAACTGGAATTTTTGACATTTCTCGACGTTTCAAGGTCCCTAGAGGCTATATCAAACATTTTTAGAGAGATGTCTGTGTGTGTGTGTACGTACGTTCGTACGTTCGTACGTTCGTACGTTCGTACGTCCGTACGTTCTGGTTACATTTTTCGTCGTCGATATCTCAAGAACGAGTAAAGATATCGACTTCAAATAAATTTTGTTTAATAGATAATAACTTCGAAAGAGGCTGAAAGGGCGTTTATTAAAATTCAGTGAGTAGTTTTTTCACTATAACCGTTTAAAAAAAAAGTAAAAATTTTGGTTAGTTTCAAATATCTCACGAAAAAATAATGCTATTGATTTCAAATAAAATTTAATGTACTCATTATAAGGTCATACAGATTTGGTATGAATTTGGAAAAAAATAAACATACTGTTATTTTTTTAAATAAAAAAAAATGAAAAAAAAAATTTCATAACCCAGATATTCTAAGATCGGAAAACAATTTGAAACTCAAAATAATTTTATTTTACGAAAAATAATGTGTTTGAACACTTTACAGTTTTTTTTACAAAAGATAAAAAACTATATAAAATTCTATTGAAAATTGGTAAAAATTGTTTTTCGACTCAAATTTCTCGAGAACTAGTAGTGATATTGACTTCTAATTTAGTTTATTTTATACATAGTATAATTTTTTACAATTGGTAAAATGTTGACAAATATTGAATAAATGCTTTTTTTTTTAAATAAAAAAACTATCAAAAATTCTAGTGAAAACTAGTTAAAATTGTATTTCAAGTCGAATTTCTTGGGAATGAACACCGATATTGCTTTCTAAAGTATGTTGTTTTATGCATCGATACCTTCCCGTAAGAATGTATACTAAGCGACATTTCTAAAATTGTTCAGGAAACGAAAAAAACGAAGAAAGGTCTAGTTGAATCATAGTGTGCTAAGAGACAATTTTGGTTAAACTAAGTGACATCTAACAAAATTTTTTGTTGCTCACGACGACAATGAGATCTTTATTAATGTCGCTTCGCATAATTTTTTTTGGCGGATAATACAAATTTCAGGGGGCAACATTATTTTAATGAGAAAACATGGTAGTTGATAAATTTTTTTATTTGTACTCAGTTTCCTTTTCATGCATAATAGGTTGGCGAAACCCAGGCCAAAACGTGGCCGTTAACATATAGTAAATTTCCTCATCAAAGTCATTTTCAAAAAAAGTGTCGCTTAGTACATTCTTACGGGAAGGTATCGACATAATACAATTATTAACATATGGTTAAATTTTGACAAGTATCGAATTGACAGTTTTAACAAAAATATAAAAAAATTCTACTAAAAAGTGGTAATATTTGTTTTTCGACTAGAATATCTTGAGAACGAGCAATGATATTGACTTTGCCATTATTTAATTTTATACATAATACAATTTCTAACAAATGGTTTATATTTGACATATATCTAGTTTTAGAGCGGATATATTTTGTAAGTACCCTTCCATCAATAACCAAACCATATCTTTTATATTTGAATATTTCGTTTTAAAATTTTTTTTTTCAATTAAAATGTTTGGAACCGAAATAATAAAGTAATTTCTATAATATAATACATTTTGAAACAACTTTTACATCAACAATCTCAATTTCAAATCTCTTTAAATAATTAAAATGCTTTTCAATTTTAAAATAATGTTTGTTTGAATTTAACAGCTAAAGTTTGTTTCGCTGAAAATTTGGTTATTTGAAAAAAAACTAAATAAAGTTTTCAAGACCACAAATGGGAAGTTATCAGTGTGGGTCGCACCCAGCCTCTTTTTTTCCTTTTAACTCTGAGGAAAGCAATGAGGTTTCTCATACTAAACAGTATATCTATATGTACAATGACCTCTCAGGGATATAAGGCTGGAGCATTCAATTTCATACCATTATACAGGTATTTTTTACAAATATATTTATCAGACCAAAAACATAAATGTTAAAAAATAATAAGTGTAATAAGTTAGCCGTGAAAAGTACTGAGATCTAAAAGTACGCCAAGTTCCTACTTCATGAAGGTTTAATACCGAATATTATAAAGTAGAATAATGAAACAGCTACAAAGTAATAGAAAAAATTTATTATTTAATGATTACTGACTAAAATCTGATGGGTTCACTAGTCAAGTTTTTAAAGCCTTTCGAATTGGGCATACAAAAAAAACTTCCCAAGTAAGCCCATTAAATTTTACTCAGTAATCATTAAATAATAAAATTTCTCTATTACAATTGAAATTTAGTGAGGCGCCTGTGCCTGACTAGCTTAGCAAATATTCGGAATTTTAAGTTTCTGATTTCATTGGTACAGAAGATAGGGAGGGATCAAAAATCGCCTGAGTTTGTTCCTGTAAAAAGGGTATAGTGCCAGAACTTGCCTGGGCACTACCGTGCCCTTTGACAGCTTTCAGATAGTTAGTTTAGAGACTTTCTCTAAATAAAAAAAGGCACAGCATCACGCAGAGAACCTGCATGTAGGGAAATAGACATAACATAGTAGGTACATTATGTCCCTCTATAAACTCAGAGAACGATACCAGCTTAGATCAAATAGGGAATAACTCTTACCAATTACTGCTTCTTTGACCTCTCAAGCAACTGTAAAGTGTCTCTATGTATATAAGACACTAATTATTCATGTAGAGGCATGAACCTTGTCAAGTAAGGATGACGACGCATAAAGGTGTTTTGGTAGAAATATACTATATGTACAGCGGTCTGGCTAAAAATGTTAAAAACAACCTACTAAGGTCACTGGACCGGAAAATCTTTGAATGCAACCCCTGGGCACAGTAGAGGAATATCCGGAACGGACTCTAGTAGCGCGACAGAGAGACAGCTATCTAAGACCCGAAGCTTGTTGGAGGTTATTTTAAGGAATCGAGTCATATAGGGGCCAGAGTCATATAGTATGCCATCATATCAGAAAGCCTAGTAATGAGTTTGCTTCATGAATAATCTTGCCGATGTGTGCGAGAAATTTTAGCTCCCTATTACATAAAACATCAAGGTCTCGAATTGACCCAGCAATGGTAAAGAGAGGTGGAGAGAAGATTGAATATGTGTTCGTGAAAAAAATGATTGATTTGCATTTAGCAATATTAAGCTCCAAGCAATTTTTTAGTCTCCAGACACAGAAATTTTACAAATCAAATCAATGAAGATTAAAACCATGTGTGGAAGAAATGATCTTGAAAAACTTGATAGAGTGAGAAATGGGAATATATGATGAACATTTCAATATATGATAGTTAAAGGTTGGTATAAAAAGGAGAGGACATACGTAGCTGCCTTGAGGGAGCCCGAAGGCATCTAAGAAATCATTGCAGGAGGTAGATCTCAAACAAACTTTGTAGTACAATCTCAAGTAGATAAGTTCAAACCCAAAGGTTATGTTAGGTCAAGTTAAAGTAGCTACCATCGTTGGAGCTGAGATTTTCTTCCCTACTCGTTGAACCATTTGTATTGTAGGTTTGTCCTCTCCATAGCATCTTGTATCAGCATAATGTAACGATGGGTACACCTATTTCCCTTATCAGTCGTATAGTTTATGTTCAGCCACTTTTGGCGAGTTCGTCAACCAACATAAGTGAAGAAATCTTGAAAAAAAAGTCTATTTGCAATTTTGTCGAAGCCCTTGGTAAAATCGATTGAGACGACATCGGCTTCTTACCGTTGATTAAGGCTAAGCGGCAAAAGGATAGAAATTCAACGACGTAAGTCGTTGTTGACCTACCTTTCAGAAAGCCTTGTTGTCTAGGGTAAATGAGAGATTTACAAAAATTTACTTACTAAACTTAAAATTTGGAAATATGTAAAAGCTTATCAATTGGAAGATATTGGAAATTGTAACTTTGGGCCAATTTTTATATTGGAGTTACGAAAGAGGTCTTCCATAAGTGAGGGAATTCTCCTTGACATAAGAACAAACTGCAATTTTTGAGAAATATGGCGGGGATACCATCTGAGCGGGGAATATACTCATTAATTTAATTTTTTTTTTCGATGATGAGAAATGGGTCCATGGTATGAGGAAGAAATGGGCAGAGGGTGCAATTCGGTAAATAATTGAAATAATTATAATCAGGGAAAAATGAGTCATCGGAAAAGGATTGATTTAAAAAAGTAGCAAAAAAAGTTGACGATTGTTTCTGGTTCGTTTGAAGTTTCGTTATTGAAAAAGAGAGAGGAACCATTCGACAATTCGATTAAGTTGAAAAACCGGCCTTTAATATTATTGCTTTGGGTTTGAATAGAGAGTCTTAGGCTGAAAACACACCGGATAAAGCAAAACGTTTTTTATTCGATAGTCAAAAAAACATTTTTTATTTGAACACACACCAAGCGAAACAGAATAAAACAAAACAAAACATTTTGTTTTTTTGTTTCGTTTGGTGTGCGTTGAAATGAAACAAAATACGAACTATCGTTAAAGCTTAACTCCGGCTGAAAGATTATAACTCTACGGCAAGTAAATACAAATAACAATTTTTTGTTTACAAAATAGACATTATGGCGCAAAATTTCAATTGAATTAGTACGATGCTAAAGCTGTTTTAGTACGATACTAGGTTAATACAACGAATTTGCAAATTTTAATCGAATATAGCATCATACTTTCTCTACCCTTTTATTAAAGTTAAAATCGTCGAACACCTACCTAATTTTTTTAGTATCGTGCTAGCTTCATATGACTCTTTGATATTTGCAAACATCAAAAATGGTTCAAGTACTTACTTTTTTACACGAAATGTCATTGTTTTAGGTGTGTTCAGAAGCAATTTATTAAGAAAATTCTTTTAGTACGATACTAGTTAGAAAATGTTTAAAATTAAAAATGAGTTAGTAAACTACTATAAAGTTAGCAAATTGTTGTAGTATCATACTAATACCTTAATAATAGGCTGTTTAAAATTTTGCGCCTATGTTATTATTTATAAGAAAAGAGAAAAGCTTTTAATCTTGCCCATCTTCAAAAATGCTATAGTAGGAAATAGCAATCCACAGCTTATCAATAGTAAGTTTATGTTCCTTATTTTTATAACTATAGATAGGACTTCCTACCTCAATTAAAAAAAATCAATTTTTCTTCATCTACGTCCATATTTATTTAAAAATTTGGGTACAGGGTAAACGTAGAAGCAAATAAATCTGTAAAGTGCAACGAAAAAGAAAATAAAAAGAACGGAATCCAAATTTCGTTTTGCAAAAAACAATAGGTCAGCTATCGGCAACGGAACATGTTTTTCTGTTTCGTTTCATTTGGTGTGCGTTGCGCCATAAGAAAGTATGCAATTATCGTCAACGACCCTCGTTGGAAACAGTTTTGTTGCATTCGGTGTGTGTTGCGCGTATACAATAGCATGTATTTTCGACAACCACCATCGTAACACTTCAAAGCAAAAACATGTGTTTTGTTTCGTTTTCTTTGGTGTCTTCAGTCTCATAAGAAACAATGTTCTCTTGTTTCACGAAACAAAAAAACACGTTTTCCTTTATCCGGTGTGTTTTCAGCCTTAGACTTCGGAAACTACCAAAACAATTACAGTAGTCGGTTGGAGATCGAGCATTGGAGGAGAATTGTCCAAAACTTATTCTTGTGATGGTACCAAGGTAGGAAAGAAGACGAAATTTAACGTCTAGAAAAGGGTAGGCACATGTAGAAAAAAAGAATTAAATATTTCACTTTATAGGGAAATCATGTCAAAATGAAAATGAAGAGTGTAATAAAAGTGGCTATAGAAGAAAGAGAAGGGGACTGAGTGAGACTGACAGATGCCTGAATGTGCAAGGCTATCTATGAGCTGACATCCTTTTGCATAAATGGAATTATAAGCAACATACAACGATTCATCGTCAGATGAACTCCATTTTAGATTAGGGAGGTTGAAGTCATCGAATAGTAGGATATAATCATTCGGGTCACATAGATCTATTATAAGGTCGATTTCAATTTTGACAAGTTCATAGGATTCAATACGTATGTGAAGGCAAGATGTAGCAACATTTACCGAAAAGTTACTTGAGAGACAATTCCTGATTGCTAATAATAAAAATTAAATTTGTTTCCGTTAGTGTGAAGACTTTAAAGGGAAGACCGTGAATTTGTTGCAAAACTACTGATTGTCACCCCACATCAGTTATTATTAAATATTTCAATTAGATGTGTCATTCGTCGCTAACTGCCCAGATAAAGAATGTACACTATTATTCAAATCTTATTAATGAATTGTACGTATATCTCTAGTTTTAAGTTATTGAATGAATACAAATTAAATACATAATACATACATAAATACAGTGGTGCTAGAAACATTCCGGATTTTCTTGGTCAAGTTTATTAATTCTTGTTTTGCTACCCAAAAATGTACAAACAATTTCTTTTATATTTTCTATATTTTCTATAAAGGCATTAGATTATACAAAAATTAAAACAACTTAAAATAATCCATACAATAAATAATATTTAAAAAAAATTAAATAAATTCAGAAATTCGTCTGCTAAAAACTAACCGGATTTTTTTTTAAACCGTAAAAATTAATATTTTGTCCAGTAACCGTTATTTTTAATAACTTCTTGGCATCGACGAGGCATTGACATGATTAAATTGTCTGTAATAGAGGCTGGAATATTCTCCCACTCATTCTTCAAAGCTGCAAAAAGAGAGCTTGTTGAAGTGTTCGTTCTCTTTCCAACCCGCTTTTTTAAAATCGCCACAAGTTCTCGATGGGGTTTAAATCGGGAGATTGGGACGGCCACTCTAAGACACGAATTTTTTTGTTGCAAACCGCTCTTTTAGCAGCTTTGAAGAATGTTTGGGATCATTATCCTGCTGAAACACCCAACGCAAGGGCAGTTCTTCCTCAGCGTATGGCAGCATTGTTGACTCCAAAATATCCCTATATTGAAAACGGTCCATTATTCCTGCGATTTGATGTATAGGACCAACGCCTGCACCTGAAAAACAACCCCAGACCATCACCGAGGCGCCACCGTGCTTAACCGTAGGGAGTACATTTGCAGGCTTTAAACGTGTCCCTCTCGAGCGCCTTACTGTTCTTTCACCATCGAAGTAAAATAAGTTGAATTTGCTTTCAGCACTGAAAAGCACACTTTTCCATTGGCTTATAGACCAGTTCAGATGATTTTTTTGCAAATTCAACCCTGATTAAATATTTTAATTGAGAAATTGAAAGTCTTTCCTTAACTTTTTCTACGATGTTTTGCAGTAAGTAGTGGCTTTTTTGCTGGTCGAAACGCGTTAAGACCACATTCCCTCAAACGACACCTTACCATAGACGGCGCTATAGGCAAATTTAGATCCTCACAAATGTTTTTCGAGGACGCAAAAGGGTCTTTAAAGCACAAAATTCTTTATGCGCCTATCAGTTTTAGCTGTTGTTTTGCGAGGGCGTCCACCACGATGTTCTGCTTCTACTGACTTTCCGATTTTAAACTTTTTGATGATGGCATAAACCGCTGACGTTGGAATTTTCAGCATTTCAGCGATTACATTTTGTTTTGTACCGGCTTGATACTTTTCTAGAACTTTGTGACGAATTGCGTTGGTGTGACGTGTTTTAGCCATTTTATTAATGGAATTAGTTTCAATTTGCACAGCTCACAACCTGCTTAGTCTTTTTAATCAATTATGTGATCCAAGAGACAAGAAAAACCGTTACCTAAACATCAAGACTAGACGTTTTTATAAAATCCGGTTAGTTTTGAGCAGATGTGTTATGGGGTAAATTTATTTTATTTTATTTTTTGTTTACCATCAGATCATTTTTTTAAGGGTAATTATAAAGTATATCAATATATTTTTCAAATTAATAAAGAAATTTTATCCAGTTAAATTTTTTCTCCTTGATATTAAGGAAGACATTATACAAAGAAAAAATCCGGAATGTTTCTAGCACCACTGTACATACATACATACATACATATATACTGCATGGGTTTCACAGCAAAGATTTTTCACATTCTGCTAGAGAAGTTAAGCCTACTTATGAATGTACATAAATAAAAATGAATCACCTGATGTTTCACCTATCGAATTTTTATCGTTTTTCCGAAAATGCTTGGTAATTTAAAATGTTATCAAGTTTTTAAATTAACATTTTATTTCAAGGTGTAAATATGTATGTAGGTACATTTGAATTGATTTATTTTCTTTTATTTAAAGAATAACGACAACTTAGGTGAATCTTCACTAGATAAAATAGTCTACTAAGCGAACTGTACCATTATCATTACCAAGAGAGTAGGTAAGGATTCGAAGATTATCGGAGGCTCTTATGTAGAAAATTTTTGATTTCGACCTCCTAAGGACGGCCGATGGTAGACGAAGACCGTGATTCAGTTAGATCCACATGCAAAATATCATATATACTGCCCTATCCTTTATTAAGGAGAATATACATAAGGAATCTTGCATTGCTGAACTAGACAGCATTATTTCATAGCTTGGTTGCATTGCATATCAAACCTATTTCATGACGTGGGTTGTGTTATGTACAATCTCAGAATACAATTAAATAACTGGAATTATTAAGACTTTTGCTCCGGAAATTCCAATATTCCTTCCTCTTTTTCGAAGAAACATGCCATAAATTGTTGACTTGCACGTATGTGGGTTCGGAGCCATCGTTATAATTTGGAAACCTATGTTTCATTGAATTTTCTAGCTCAAGACTTTAATTTAATTAACGACCTGGTTGGGGACAAGCAGCACCTGCGAAAATCCATGGCCACCCGAGTAAAATGCGATCAAGGTAGTCATCACCTTAAATCGAACAAAGCAGTCGGAGATGATATTCTACAGGCGGAGTTAAAAGCTCGCTGGAGGTGATCTGGTAAGGAGCGTACACCAACTCGTAAACATGTCGGAGGAAAGTATATCTGACGAGTGGAACCTAAGCACCATCTTCCCGATTCATAAAAAAGATGATCGCCTTCTCTGTGTTAGTTGTTTAAACATTGCCTACAAGATCCTGTCAAGCGTACCTATTTTGTGAACGCCCGAAACTATTTAATGACGAAATGATTGACTCAGTGTGTTTCAGATTTGAAAAGCCTAACATTGAACAAATCTTCACATTGCGCCAAATCCTCGGGTAGATCCAAGAGTTAAATATCGATACAAACCACTTTTTTATCGAACAGGGATTAGCTATGTCAAGTTTTAGCATTTCTGTCAAACTAATAAGCTTTATCAGGATGACATTGAAATGATCGCTGCTCCCTCAAAAATGGAAGAGATTTTTCCGAAACCTTCGGAACCACCAAAGCACAGAGCTGCTTCAATATTCTTCTTGAGAGAGTGGTGCGCCACACCCAGGCCACCGCAACTGGCTCTATCTTTCAAATACATATCTTGGATATGACTTTTATGACTTCAACATAAAGGGTAGAAACAAACGAGCAGTTATGGGTGCCTTTTCTAGCAATGAATCAGAAGCGAGCAAAATGGGTCTTGTCATCAAATGGAGTCGATTCCCATCGCAGACTTCGTGAGAACGTGACTATTGATAGATATATCTTCGAAGGGGGGTCCCTGTGAATTTATGTATCTGAGCACTGCTGTGAACTCTGCAATCTAGCGTAGAATAGATCGCCTTTTTCTTTTGGCTCAGTAAGCAATTGATGAATAAGGCCCTATTGAGAATTACCAAGAAGAAGCTGTATACATTTATCTTCATAATCATGCCAGTCTTGAAGAAGCATGGTACGCACGATGTATGGCCCAGTTTTTGTGGATAGGCAAAATAACATTATCATTGCTAGAAAAGTAGACCAATAGGTTGATCGATATACGATGTGAGAACAGGACCTATGTTTAGTATAAAGTGAGCACCTGCCTATTATGGCTTCATCCCATGGAGAGCCTACTCTCATATTAGTCAGATTGAGTCCTGACCATTAACCCCGAACCAGCCGAAGCCGATTCAGTAGGAAAGTTGTGACATGTTGCAGCATGTGCACACCTCTTGCTTTAAGGCGAGGTCTATCTAACAAGGTCTATCTTCAAGCACGCTCGAAAACCATATGTTTCCGCATTTGGAGTAAACCACGCCACCACGATACTCCCACAAGGGGACCTACCTCATAGATAGTCTGAGAAAGAGAGGTTACACTATACAACCCATCTCTAACTCCTGGGCACTATCTCCCGTGGTGCCAGAATATAAATTGCGGTCGAGCTTCGCAACCTTGAGGTCACTTACAGATGAGTTCCTCCAAAACTGAGGGCCTGTCAACCCCAGATACACACACCCAGCTATTAGTCGAGGTAGAAACCATCAACCAAAAATGTGAGTTGTTACACACTCCTTAGCGGATTCCTACTTTAAGGACACCGTCCACGATGTGAAGAACAGTAAAAAATAAATTCCTTAATGAAAAAAGCGAAATTAAAGAAATAAGCTGTGATAAAAATATGTCTGATATAGCCAATAAGCTGAAATCATTTTTTGTTAAGAGTCCTCCCAACCCAACTCTCCAAGAAAAAATTCTAGATACGCCTCTGCCTCCGATAGGGTTGCTTACCTTATTCACACAAATGTTAATATCACAGAGTGGGTGGGAAAAAAATAAAAACCACCTATCAAACGAACTGGGAAACAAAAATTTAAAGTTAACATTCTGACTGACACACACAGACATCGACGATGTCAATTTAGAGTTAAATGCAAATGTTTTCAAAATATGACTTTCGGTTGCTGTTTAGTTTGGTTAACCTTACGTGTAAAAGATGCCTTCCTTTATGCCTTTACATTTAGGGACTGGGACTTGTGCGGTTGACAGCCTAAATAAAATTTGTCGGTTTACTGAGTTTGTGATGTAGTTACTGCTGCAGCTGACATATTGGGATCAAATAATACCACCTACCCTTAACCGATTCTACACAAATTGGGAGTCTTGTTGGAGAAATTAATTATAATACCGGTTATGTTTAGGTTGATGAAAAGTTTCTGGTCATGCTGCGTCTATAACTTAAGACCACTTAACATTTATTGGGTTTTATTTCCATGCTAGATTTTGGGCGAATTAAAGGCTGCTTTCCTTCAAATTTTATGTTTTAAGATAAATTTATTTTTTAATTGTTGAAAACAGTTTTCGTTTGAGAACCTGTCAATAGATTAGTACGCAGCATTTTCGTAATGGAAAATTTTGAACGTTTGTCTTCATCTAGAACAGCTAATTTTCAAAATGTTGAGATTTTCTTCGTGTTTGATTTAAATGATTTTCAGGACCGGGGCATTCGTGTTCCACATTAACCTTTTATCATCAAACCATCTCAGTCCCTAGGGCCTTACTCTTTTGACAAGGTCGATGTTGCTACACTTAATCGCGCCACCCAAGGAACTGTTGTCCAAGAAAACGGATGACTTAAGGGCATAGGTGGTAGCATATAGTTTGCTTTATAATACTGTTCATATCGGTGAGCAGTAAATGTACAAAATTTCCGTCTCAAAGGAAGTTTTTCATGTCGTCAAAAAGTTTTGTTCCCATTCCGACAAACTCGATAGAATCAAGAACTGCCATAAAGAAATTTAAAAATATTTATAAATATAGCGGTGGTTCAGTGTAACGAGTGATAGAATGTAAAGTGTGCTCATATCGAATATATTTTTAATTACAAATCTTTAGATAATGACAAATTAAAAAGTTTACTTTCCATACGTTCTTTTAAAAATTCTTTAAACGAATACAAAACGTGCCCAGTTTTAAAGAGAGTTGCAATCATCCATGCAAATTTGTTTTTAAAAGAACTTTGCGTTGGTGATTTTCCAACGATTAGACATTTTATTTTCCTTAAGTCCTTAGCATGCAAGACGAGGGAGGGATACTTTAGGAATTGTTCTGCCAGGAGCAATCGATTTGCTGGAATGAAAATAAATAGTGTCCTTTGCAATACAACCCAGTTTCATCCGCTTTGAAAATCGCAGTATAACTGAGTTTATTTTTTCACCAAAGTTTTTCTCAGGCGAACCTGTAATTCTCTTAGTCTAGCCGCGCATTAGCAATTTTTAGTTGCGAAACTGTTTGGTTACTTATAGAAAACAGATGAACTGTTTGGTTGAATGTCGGTGAATTTGCAGATAATTATATGTTCAATAAAATGGCGAACTTATTTTAGGCAATCGTTTAGTTTGTGTCAAAACACAAACTTTTTAGTTGCTCGAACCAAGCAGTTTCGCAACTAAAAATTGCTAGTGCGCGGCTAGCCTTAAGGAATTCGAATTTCAATTTTTTTTTAATTTCCGACTTTTTTGAAATTTGATATTTGTTCGTTGCTTACGACAAAATAACTAATGCACTTGAAAAATTGTTCATAATATTGATTATTCTTTTTTTGTCCTTCTTCCAGGCTCCAGTATAATACATACAGGATCCTTTTATGTTCTACGTAGTAGGAAACAACCCTACAACTTACTTTAGGAAATATCTCTACAAAAACAAAATATATCCAAGAGAACATTCCTAGACCTACCTTAAACAAGAACAAAAAATATGGTATTTCAATGACGAAATAAAACTCAAAGATTTTCTTAAAATTTTCTTTCGAAATGTTGAATACTTTATTCTCTTAAAATTATATTTAACATTTCACCCGAACACTAAAAGTAGTCTGACATAAACGAATTAACCTTTGAAACAAAAGAAACAAACCAACTTGCATTAATTGCACGTCTAAACCAGTCGCACTTAATTGCATTTTAGCTTTAAGCATTGTGTGCAAGGGTAAAAGTTAAATTTGGGTGGTGCGTTCAGAAAATGCAAGAATTGTGTTTCGAGCCGTCCCGTACCAAATATTTAACATCCGCTTCATCACATTTTCATCATGTTCCGCATTGGTAAAAGAAAACTGATCACGCCATCAGGCGTCCTCGTGGTTTTATTCGTCTACCAAATTTCTTTTCAACCCTATAGTCGTCGCGAGAAGTAGTTCCGTCTTCTAAACGCCGCGTGAGTTTCGATTATAATATATAATAACCCTTTATTATAATCAAAGTTATAATATCAAAACCACGGTAGACGAAAATTTCGCGGCCCTGCAACAAGTTAATTCTCGTCCCGGAGAAGGGTTGTCAACGAAGGACACCAAATTCACTCACCAACAGGTAATTTTATCGTAAAATACAATTGAACAATTGCATTATTAAAAAGGCATCATCCATTTCAATAGAAACGGATTCCCTCCTGTGGTGTTGGTCTACGGGTTTCTTGACTTCCCTTTTGGTCAAAACTACAGACAAAAAGAATCTTGTAGTCAGGACTTCAAGGAAATAACTTGCTTCCTCAGTCGAAAAAAATTCTGATGAGACAACTGCAATTGAATCAGTATCCTTTTAGAGAGTGGAATCAGTTGGCCTTCTCCAATGACCTTTCTCTACCCTTAACAGAGGCAAACGTTTTCGAAAGGCACAATATATTCGCATCAATTATTGCTAAGACCGATGAAAGGATTTTTGACCAGCACCTACCCGGAGCTTCATCGTCGACCTTAAGGTTATTCTACAGGAACCTTAACCATCAAATTCTAACTGAGGATAGCTATTTCAACGTTAAGTACTCGTCTGAGGCTATAAGTACTATTTTCAGAGCAAGAGTAGAACTCCTTAATCTGAATTATATCCCTCATAGAACTGATCTGCGGCAGAATTGTGACTTGTGCAACAGAAGAGAATGTGAAGATGTTTACCACTTCATTGGTGTTTGTCCTAAATTGCAAGAAATACGGCGCTTGTAACGGGTGATTTTTTTGAGGTTAGGATTTTCATGCATTAGTATTTGACAGATCACGCGGGATTTCAGACATGGTGTCAAAGAGAAAGATGCTCAGTATGCTTTGACATTTCATCATGAATAGACTTACTAACGAGCAACGCTTGCAAATCATTGAATTTTATTACCAAAATCAGTGTTCGGTTCGAAATGTGTTTCGCGCTTTACGTCCGATTTATGGTCTACATAATCGACCAAGTGAGCAAACAATTAATGCGATTGTGACCAAGTTTCGCACTCAGTTTACTTTATTGGACATTAAACCAACCACACGAATGCGTACAGTGCGTACAGAAGAGAATATTGCGTCTGTTTCTGAGAGTGTTGCTGAAGACCGTGAAATGTCGATTCGTCGCCGTTCGCAGCAATTGGGTTTGTGTTATTCGACCACATGGAAGATTTTACGCAAAGATCTTGGTGTAAAACCGTATAAAATACAGCTCGTGCAAGAACTGAAGCCGAACGATCTGCCACAACGTCGAATTTTCAGTGAATGGGCCCTAGAAAAGTTGGCAGAAAATCCGCTTTTTTATCGACAAATTTTGTTCAGCGATGAGGCTCATTTCTGGTTGAATGGCTACGTAAATAAGCAAAATTGCCGCATTTGGAGTGAAGAGCAACCAGAAGCCGTTCAAGAACTGCCCATGCATCCCGAAAAATGCACTGTTTGGTGTGGTTTGTACGCTGGTGGAATCATTGGACCGTATTTTTTCAAAGATGCTGTTGGACGCAACGTTACGGTGAATGGCGATCGCTATCGTTCAATGCTAACAAACTTTTTGTTGCCAAAAATGGAAGAACTGAACTTGGTTGACATGTGGTTTCAACAAGATGGCGCTACATGCCACACAGCTCGCGATTCTATGGCCATTTTGAGGGAAAACTTCGGAGAACAATTCATCTCAAGGAATGGACCGGTAAGTTGGCCACCAAGATCATGCGATTTGACGCCTTTAGACTATTTTTTGTGGGGCTACGTCAAGTCTAAAGTCTACACAAATAAGCCAGCAACTATTCCAGCTTTGGAAGACAACATTTCCGAAGAAATTCGGGCTATTCCGGCCGAAATGCTCGAAAAAGTTACCCAAAATTGGACTTTCCGAATGGACCACTTCAAAAAGTAAATGTCATGGACCAATCTAACGTTTCAAATAAAGAATCGATGAGATTTTGCAAATTTTATGCGTTTTTTTTTTAAAAAGTTCTCAGGCTCTTAAAAAATCACCCGTTATT
The DNA here is from genome assembly GCA_963931855.1 of Philhelius festivus. Taxonomy (NCBI): domain Eukaryota; kingdom Metazoa; phylum Arthropoda; class Insecta; order Diptera; family Syrphidae; genus Philhelius; species Philhelius festivus. Next base: position 21,923,144 of record OZ007555.1, on the reverse strand, counting down.
TCCAAGAAAGTTCTTTTTCACGCAATAGCTTGTACGAAATATTAAACGGTTGTCGTGGTTGGTGTGATTTATACAAATTTTCAAACACGCTTTAAATTAGCGAAAAAGTTGTTGAAATATGTATTCTCTAAATATTTCTTCAAATTATTACTTTGTATGTGGCAAATCATTAGAATCGCAAAAAGTTCAGGATTATCGCTCTACCATTTATTAAATCTTAGCTTAAACCATAAATATTCATAGTATCACTTTTCGTTTTTCTTTTAATTCTTTTTTTTAATATTCTTTTTTTTTTTTAATTTTTATATTTACCTACTCATGAAAAGTCATATCCGGCAGAATGTCATAATATGCCGTGTCCGTATTCTTAAGTTTAAAATGGTATCAATATAGAATCGGAAAAATAAAGCATTTTATCTATCTACATATCTATCTATCTCTGATTGAATAGTTTTTGAGAAATTAAGTTTTAAAGTTGAAATTTAGAAAAAAAGTTTTAGTGTTTCGTATTTTAATTGATTTTTTTATAAAATTTTTCATTATTAAAGACAATTTTTTTCTCAATATACGTATTCAATGGCCTGATAAATTTTTAGTCAAATGCTAAAAACCTCAATTCAATAAATATCATAGTTTCTAAGAAATGAGAAAATTCTGAAAGACCTAGAAAACCCCTTTTTTCCTTATGAGTGGTTTTACATCCCGACTTAATGCGGGTGTTCAAATTAAATACCGGCAACCCTCTAAATCCATCGATTTGAATAAGTAAAGTTGAACGTATACAAATAAATTTTTGCTTAAAATATTATACATACTTTCATTGACGATATCTATATCAACAAAATCACTTTTAAGATTTAAAAAAAGCACGCAGAAAACATCCCTTTTTTCAATCGCAAACAAACTCGTGATTCAACTAGTTCTAGTTGCAACTTGCAACTGATGGTGTCGCCAACGGGGTGACCAATTTATAGATCACAGGTTTAAGTATGGCAGGGAAAGTTAACAAAATTGGTTTTTGGCCACGTGTCAAGTCAAAATACCGCGCATCTACAGCTCGTCCCACGATGCGAATTTTACGAAAGATTTTTCCCGGCCGAATAATGTCAAAAAGTGGTGATATCGACTGGGCCACACGACCCCCTGATTCGACGCCTCTCGATTTCTTCTTATGGGAGTACTTGAAGGTATATACAAGTGTACTCCATGCTTAAGGACAACGAATTTGTTATGCTTAAAAGAGCTTTCATTTGCGCCGCGGCCAGTGGCACCCACTTGACCGGTGGTATGCAGAAGCCATTTGCTCAGTTTCATGAGACTGAGCTCTGAGAATGAGCTCCAGATAGTGAGACTGAGCTTTTGTAATGAGCCAAAACTCAATTTGGTATGCAAGAGACTTGTCTCATTTTATGTCACAGTCTCAAAAAGAAAACATTCATTTGAAAAATTTCTTCATCAAGTGAAAGTGACGGTAATAGCCCCTTAAAAAAAACTAAGGATACTAATAGCTTTTTTTTAACTTTTTAAAGAAAAATATTATGCTCAGAACAAAAAGTTAAATTCCGGAAGTAAACAAAAATAGAATAATAATGCTTTATTTTAAATCTAAGTGCGCAAAGAATTAGAAACACAATAGACGTGCAGCAAAGTGCTAAGAAAATACCTATTACAGTAAAACCCGCTTAAGAGAAACCCGCTTAAGAGAAAAAACCGCTTACCTGCAACACTTTTTTCATCCCCAAGTATTTTCCGACCAATTTCCCTTAAAACAATCCTAAGCGGATTTAAAAAAAAAAAAATTTTCACTTATCCGAACTCCGCTTAAGTGAAATTATTTTTCACTTAAGCGGGGTTCGTTTAATTGAAAAACCCGCTTAAGTGAAAGAAAGACTGTGACATTTTGCCGTTTCTCTTAAGCGGATTTTACTGAATTAAAAACAGATTCAAAGAAAGTGGAAAAAGTATAATGGGATTTGTTTAATAGAGATGGAGGCTCACAAAATCCAAATCCTGTACTTAATAGACTAGTAGGTCAGAAAATATTTTTTTAGAGCACATTTATTATTACTACATTACAACAATTTGTACACGTACAGTTAGTGTAGCCATTAGTCGAGACGAATCATCTAATTCCTTTGCAAGCGCAACGTAAATTTTGAATGCTAAAAAAAAGAAAACATGAAAATGTTGAATAAGAAGTTCAATCGAGATAGATGGATGAAACAGATAAACTTTCTCACCCCGATATTTTGCTTAAGCAAAATTTAGTTTTGTAATAGATATTGAAGTTCCTCTTCATAATTTTTTGTTCACTAGGTTTTTTGTGTAAAAAATATATTGAACAAAGTAAACGGTTTTGGTTTAACAAAAGTAGCGCAGTTTCTTTTCTCTTTCTCTTACATAAATTGAATCGAATCCTCTTTTTTATTTACTATTTTGTCTGCAACTTCTACAATTACTCTTGATGCTGAAATTTTCGACAAATCCACTTTGGAAACCAATATCTACGAATCGTAAGACAACCATCATTTAATTACTTTCGACTTTCCCGAATTTCCTCATTATTTGTAGAAAAATTATTTTTTAAGGCTTCAACATGGGATGGGGTAAGCCTGTACGGAGTTTTATAGTTCCTTGTTGGTTTAAAGGGATTAATTTCCAGGCTCAACATTTTAGTAGCTTTATCTCATTAGAATGAGATAGATCTCTTAAGTCAGATCAATCTCTTTTTTGACAGATTTGTCTCAGAATTATTCTGCATACGAGAGCTAGCAATTGCTCAAAAAAGTGAGATTTGAGACTGAGATAAAGCTTTTTGCATACCACCCAATGTTAAGGACCATAATCAGTCAAATACATATAAATTATAAATTGTATTTCATTTAATGGAATTAAAAAAACAACATCGACATAAGCCGCACCCTGTCCCTACTTCTTGAGTGAAAAGCTTCTTGAGATTTATTACCCATTCACGAATTCACAGTTTAAAATATTTGAATACAACCATGAGCTAAATAATTATTTGCTCTTTCAACTAAAACGTGTTTTTCTACTGTTAAATTCAATTGCATGCAAAATAACTGAATTTAAATAAGCTTCAGCAAAAAAAATACAACAGCAAAAACTTCATTATTGTTCCTGTATTGTTTGTATATCTTAATTGGACCGCAATTAAAATGCCATAAGCCAAAAGCTTGGTATGGTAAACGCTTAATGGCTTCGGATGCATTCTAGCCCCCAAAAATAATGCGATTTACATAATTGCTAATGACGTTTCGATAAGATAGGAATGTTTGCTGTGCTTTTTAGGGCGATTAAACTAACTTAATATTTTTGTAAGCTCGTTTACGATAAAAAGTGGGCATACAATTGGTTTTATTCGTGAAAATGATGAGTGAAAAATGATTTGAATAGTTCATCTTGCGGTTATTTTTAATTACATTAGTGCAGGATTCTGGTTGATAAAGCAGCGAAAAAATATAATAAGAAACTTGCCTGTACTATACAAAAGGTGTGCTTGGGCACAACTTTTCATACACTTTTAATCCTTAGTCACGGCTCAAAATTCTCAACTTGCAGATCTTCTTTACGAATATAAAATGCAGATAACTCCTAAGCCTTTAAACTTAAGATTAAATAAGTACAAGTTCCCTGAATGTAAGATACATATTTCTTTTCCTCCTTACCCTGGCAAAAAAAAAAAAGAAAAATTCTTTGATATGTACGAGATAGCTTTGAAAACCATCTCACTTGCATTTGAATTAAGTTGTGAATTATACCTATGAGTAGATCTTTAAATAAATGCATCTTTCTTCTTTATATCTTTTAACTACGTACTTTCATTTAGAATGAGGGAGAAGCAAAGGCACATAAAAGGGTAAATTAAAGGGAAAAAGGGATTTGGCTTTATAGGAAGCTATTCAGGTTTCAGGACTAATTTAGCAAAATATATGGAGCAAACAAATTACCAGATGTACGGAGAATAAATAACCTTTAAGTCCAGTAAAATATTATTTAATAGCTTTGTTTAAGGTTAAATGTGAAATAGCCTCATTTAGAAGATTTTTAATTTTTTTTTTTGTGATTATTTATAAGATCTTTTGTGAAAAGGATAATTTAAACTGAGACTGGGTTGATTAATTAAGGTGTCAGCTGTGTGAGACCTGTTACAATCTTAAAACGAGTTGTTTTAATTAAAAATATTAACTAATAGAAAATCCAAATAAATATAAATATTTGCGAAGAGTTCCAGATAAAAAAAAAAAATCATACTCGTAGGTAGCGTTGCCAGACGTCCCGGTTTATCCGAGACGTCCCGGATTTCAGACATAAATTCATCTGTCCCGCCGAGGCAGCTTTTTTCCCGGGTTTGGACTCAACTCAAAAAACTTATGCCTAATGAACCTAAATATCTTTCATTGATAAGTAACAATCGCTGCATTGTGATTTAACCTTCAGAAATTGCTTTCCAAATTTCAATCAAACAAACCTAACCTAACGAAGAATGTATCTTTGCAATGTTATATCTGACATTAAAATTGACAAAAGAAAAATATTTCACAAAAGTCATTTAATTAGTAATTAATAAAAGAATTTATTTATCTTCAAACACATTATAATTTTTTATTTTGTCCCGGGCAATATGTTGAAATCAGTGGCGGCTGTACCTTAAGTGCGCTCGTGCGCTGAACCACCAATTCAAAAGATTTAAAAATTACAAAATATTACTGCATCTTTATTTTTAGATTCCCATATTAATATTTTTTTTTAAACATACAAGAACACAAACAAGTAAAATTTCCAATTATGACGAAACAATGTAAGCGCTTTGCTTTACTATTAAACTTTCCCTGCAAGTAAAAATTCTCGTGCGCTTCGGCGAGCGCACGAGGACTGCTAATATAACTTGTATGAGTTACAAGCAAGTATCCCTGACGCGTGAGACAAAAGATATTTCATTGAAATGTATCGAGAAATTAGCATGCTCTCGTGCAGCGCACGAGAACCGAAGATTAACTAGAGCCGATGTTTGACTAGAATGCGCTGCGCCTGCGAATATGTAATGTTGTTTCGCTCTGTCCGTGACTGGTTAAATAGTGTAAGTTTGTAGGAGTTAGGTTAGTAATGGTTTTTTATTTTGGTTTTGGTTCGATTATGTACTGTGTACAGTGTGTGGTGTGGGATAAAATGAACAGTGATTAGGTATATTAAAGACAGTAATAAATCTTTTTAAAATAAAGTTACCTGAATCCACGATTTGACGCATTTAAGTGAAAAAATTAAAAACATGATTCCTTGCTAAATGTAATAAGTGTGTCAGTTTTATACATGGTTGAAATTCTTCGAGCAATTATACAAAATAATAAAAAATCGACATATACATGTAAATTGTTGTTTTTTTGCGATTTATAATCTTAATACCTACTTAGTGAGCAAGTAAAGTGCACCACCTGTTCAACAACCCACCAGCCGCCACTGGTTGAAATCCCGGGATTTTTCATGTTTTTTTAACCATTTTTCCCGCCCGAGTCGAAAGAAAAATCGGGCAACCCTACTCGTAGGAGATTAAGGGCATTGCTGTAGGGACTCGTAGAGCACTAAGAACGTCACAGCTCCGCTGGATTGTAAGCACTTGGTTTCATGAAACGATTATGATGGCCCAAGAAACTCTCCAACTATGTCTCCAAATATCCGACACTCTCTTTATTCACCGACTCTTTTCTGGTTCGGTTGAACACACTGCCGATGGTTGCTTTGTATTTAGATGAGGTAGATCAGCAAATCCAAGGTAGACCGAAGAAAGCTAAAAAACTGGGTTTTTGGTTGAACAGTTCAGAGCTCCAATTGATTCTCCAATTTTATTTTATTTAATAATCTTCCAATATTATAGCTTAAATTTACATTATATTTTATAAACTACTAACGGAAGAGTCCTCAGCCCTTGTCGAAACTAAGGCACAAAATACTGGTGGGATAGAGTCCCCGGCCTTATTCAGAATAGAGATGAAGGTACAAATACGACGGTTGGTGCTATCTACCTTTTTGTTTACTTGATTGGTACACTTCTAGAAAAAGACATTCTTTTTCTTAAAGATTTAACGATTTTTATTGAACATTTATATACAATTTGTGTTAACTTACAACTAAAAAAATACATTTAAAAAAATATTTAACCTTATGGCACATATAGGGAATAACCTTGTACAATCTGTTACTTTTTAAAAGAATATAAATTTATATTTTGCATGTAAACTTAACATTAAAAGTCGGGTGACTTTGATGTTCTCGGGGTGTTCCGTTACGGTTGTCCAGTGGAGGTTTGGATTGGGTTGGCAGTTAGCCGCGGCGCGCGGTAGGCTGACCCTGTGTCAACGTGGAAGGAAACCGCTGCTTCGTCGTTGTCCGTGGGTTTCCATCACACAGGGGCACCTCGGCTGGGGACATCGTTGCTCGGTGGCCATCCTTCTCATTAGTTGATTAGGTCGATTGACGGTGTTCTGCACCAGCTTCTTTAACGAATTTAGAAGGTATTTGTCGAGCGGTATTATCTTTGCTTTTCTGTAAAGATCCTCGTTCCTGTAATGTTTTGCTCGCTGTCGGTCGAAGTTGAGTCCGGTGCAGATTCTTAGCATCTTCCTCGCTAAGATTTGGAGTTCTTTCATCACTGTCTTTGAGACACCAGGCTGGGAAACAAAAGCTAATAACTGGCCTCAGGAGTTGTTTGTATACTTCTTGAGTGCGAGTTGAACCTTAGCAACTCGTTGAAGTTTATACCCAGGTACTTATCGTTCTTTTTGGCTGCAATGTTGGATCCATCTGGAATCTTCAGAGCTAAGTTTCTGCAGGTGATTGATTTTGATGGCCCATTTTTGTAAAAATCGAACAGTCTGTTGATATGAGCCTCTACTTTTCGGACTAGTGTAATTGAGGTTGCATATGTAAGTGAGTCATCAGCATACAGCAGATTTTCACAACCGGTTGGGATGGGTTGGTCTCATGTCATCAGACTTAGGAGGAAAGGGTCAAGTTTTGAACCTTGTGCGACGCCAGCTTTGACGTTCTTCATAGTTGATGAACAGTTTCCTAATTGTACAAAGAAGTTCCTGGAGGAAAGAAAAGAAACAAATATTTTTATTAGTAAAGGGAGTAGATGTAGCAGATGTATTTTGTGTAAAGAGCGTCTAAGCAGAAGCTAGCGAATGATTTTTTGACATCCAGAAAGCATCCGATGGTTACACGATGACTGTTGAGGGTTATGGTGATGTCATGCTGGAACTTCAGTAGAGGGTGTAGAGTAGAGTTGTAACGTATTTGCTGTTCCTACTCCACTTAAGAGCGATATCCTGCATTTCTAACTGATAACTTTGAACCACAGGATTCTCAAAGGTACCAGGGAACGTGGAGTAGGTTGTCCAGTGGGCAAAGTGCTGGTAGGCATGCTTGCAATCGCCATAGGCTCACTCGTCGGAGGGGTGGGATCTTGCACTTGCCGCTAGACTAACGTACCTCTTATACATGCCTAATATTAACAAAAAAATAACAAATTAAAACCACTAACCTATCTATTATCTTTTATCACCAAATCAATAACAACTTTCTTAATTTGAACTAAAGATGACTTTATAGTTCGGAGTGTAGCCCTCCCTCTGTTCACTACCACAGGTGTAGGAACTCCTTGGCTACCGTTCCACTCATGTTTTTAAGTCGGTAACCCCTATCGTAAAGGTAAAAAGATAATTTATCTGAGATTCATGTTCTCACCGTCGACACTTCTCTTAACAAGTTCCGATTCTCTGAGCACAAATTATTAAAATTATTCAAACATATGAAATAATTATTAGGCAATTACGCAAATTCATAACTACAATAATGTAATCGTTTTATTAAAAAAAAATAAATTCAAAAAATTCTTACATAGATGTAGGTATATAGAAAAAATTATATGTATAGGTATATATGTTATATGTATATTTAAATCCTGATAATATTGCCGTATCAGGACGTTAGAAAAAACCAGGAGTAAATGACTTCAAGTAAATATTAAATAATATTATCATCCATTGAAAGGTTCAATGACCTAAACTAACCCACTACGTTAAGTAAAACTATGTGACGTCATTAGATGATCTTAAGAGTAGAGACTAAATTAAAAAAAACAAGGCTATTTCGAAAACACTCAAGATCTTTCTTTAAGAGAATTTCTCCTTTTAATGCTTCAGATCTCACTCAATCTATCGACGACCTGCGGTGCCTTAGACACCCATTTCTCTTCACCCATATTTAGCAATCAATTATCAACAATTTAATATAACGACTCACCGAAAATTACTCTCCTCCAAAGAAGTTGTGCGCACTACTTGTTGGTGGGAAGGTTCCGGGGTGTAAGCTTTTCTCCGAGATGAACTCTTAGTCTTATACGTAGCTATGATGTTTAGGAAAAAGTATTAATAATTAAGAGCTTAAAATATGTATGAAGGTATGAACATGATTGAGTTTAAATTGTTACTTAGCTTGAGCGCTTTCGTTACATTGGATAGGTTACTTAATTCATAAACACATATTTTGTATCATCAGCTGTTAGATGACGGCTGACTGCTGATGAGCGCTGATCGCTGATGGACGTTGTTGGTTTGGGGATCAGGTGGTCCATGAGGTAGGGATGCTGGGTGCGAAAGGGTATAGTGGAGAGGATTAGTTGATAAAATCAGCTGAGACTACAGTTGTTGTTTTTGAGGCAGTAGTCGGTCTGATGGCCACGTAGATAACGAGATGGCCCGATACTATTCCGCTAAAACATTTACGCTGACTGCGCCGAACGTAGCAGTACGTTCTCAAGTATTACTTAGCTTAAGTATGCAGCGGCACAGTCAGCTGGATATATTGGCTGTATGGATATATTCTTCTGAGAAAATGAAACACATTAAAATAGTACTGTTAACACCAGCAGATCGATGATTTACCTGGGATTCGATTTTGAAATTAATAAAAATCGTGGATCTTATGTACCCAACGCACTGTACAACTCGAAGAGTGGCTATCGATTTTTACGTTGTGGAGTTTGAGCTTCTGGACGTCCAGTTTTCGATACTTTTTCGACACTGAAAAAGGTTTTGCTTTTCCAGTGATGAAATATTGAAGGCAAACACTGTTGAAACTCACGTAGATAGCTTGTGAAAAAAATAATTACCACGTGGTCTTTGCTTACGTGGTCTTTACGTATGTCGATTTATGACCTCGCCTGATTTAATGCTGTACCCTCGAGAACAAACGTGGTAGATATATGTATATCTAAGGGTATATAAATCAAAATTTTACGACATCACGATAGGTTTCTAAAAGCATCAATCACATTCTCATGTGGACACTTGCAAAATCTAGATCTGATGGCCAATTACCTGTCTTCAAAGATTTTTTTTTCACGATCGTGCAGATTGACTGCAGATCGAATCGCTTAGCGTGGACAATATTTCGCACTACAATTATGGGTTCGGTATTATCGTTTTAAATTTAATTTTCTTGTGAATGTATTAATATTTATTTAATTTAATGAGTTTAATCTCTGTGACACCAAATTCTATAAAATATCCGTCTAGTACCACAGGAGGTCCGTATGGGTCGAAGGTTGCCAAAGAAAAGAAGCGCAAAAGCCTCTTTGGAGGTTAATTCCGCCACTTTCCATCCGGTTCCAGTTGTACTTGTGAAAATTGAAATCGAAACGATTCTCGTATATGGTGTTATCGAAAAAAAAATTAGCCTTGTATGAATGACTGTGTTCAAAGTTTGCGTTTCGATAAAAACAAAAATTACAAGCAAAATTACAATTATAAGCAGTGCAAATACAGAGTGCTTCTCCATTAAGCGAAACTGCATGTCAGGTATTAAGTTGATCTCTCTGAAAAACTTCTTAAGTTTCCTTAGTATCAGCTCTTCCAAAATCTTGCTTAGGCTGCTGAGGAGTGATATTGGATTATGGTTAAAGATCATGTTCCTGACACCTTTCTTCGGGATCGCCACGATCTTTGCAGGTTTCCGTTTTATGGGGAAGTAGCTGTTGTTGACGCAGTTGCTCAAGATGAAAGTTAAAAGCATCAGTCTTGTCTCTGGCATTATCTTAATAATAAAGTTGGATATTCCATCTGGTCCGGTTGATTTTTTAGGCCTCTAGCTACTGATTATTTCAGCTATTTGTTCTGGGGTGCTCAGGTTTGGACTGCCTGTAGTGTACTGCGTAGCACAATGAAACGCAACCTTTGAGTTACAAACGTAGACTGACTTTATTCAGAATCTGTTGTATGTATATTATACAGGGTGATTGGCATAAGGTGTGACAAAAAGCTAGGGCGTGTAGGTTGGACTTAGACAAGAAAAAAATCGTATGGGAGGGGGTGGTCTATTTCCCCCCGTTTTTTTGAAAAAAAAAATGAAATTTTTTTTTTTAAACAATTTTTTTTCAAAATTTTACGTAATTAAGTATTATTTTTTTATTCAATATTCAATGCTCTTTTTAATTTTTGATCAAACACAAAAAACCGGATGTCAAAATGTTTTGTAGTTTTTGAGAAAATCAAAAATAACAAAAACTACTTTTGTTCTAAGAAAAGACTTTTATTTTAGATTTTACATTTTTGGATTCTTATGTAGGTGAATTTACGATTGAAAGGATTAACTTTCTTTTTACTATTCTTTTAATTATCGTCTTATAAGCATACAATAATGTGACAAAGTACTGGATTAACCATATTTCACACATTTTTTTATTGAGAACACCTGCGTGAGAGCATTGGATTAATATTGATCTGCGAATGTTTTTTAAATAATGCAGCGTTACACGCCCTAACTAGTGACAGAAAAATGTAATTGCGAAATAAGAACAAAAATGTTCCTGAATCTTGAAATCAATTAAAATAATAAATACATGCATATTTAGATAAAATACATAATTACTGTTTATTTAAAGTTTATCCTTTCTTTCGTAAATGCACCTAAGCCAAGCCGACCCCACCATAATAAAAAAGTGGCAGGTCAATTTCAAACCAATGCTCTCACGCAGGTGTTCTCAATGAAAAAATGTGTGAAATATGGTTAATCCAGTACTTTGTCACATTATTGTATGCTTATAAGACGATAATTAAAAGAATAGTAAAAAGAAAGTTAATCCTTTCAATCGTAAATTCACCTACATAAGAATCCAAAAATGTAAAATCTAAAATAAAAGGCTTTTCTTAGAACAAAAGTAGTTTTTGTTATTTTTGATTTTCTCAAAAACTACAAAAACAATTTTGACATCCGGTTTTTTGTGTTTGATCAAAAATTAAAAAGAGCATTGAATATTGAATAAAAAAATAATACTTAATTACGTAAAATTTTGAAAAAAAATTGTTTAAAAAAAAAAAATTTCATTTTTTTTTTTCAAAATTTTGATTTTGAAAATTAATTTTTCAAAAACTATTCACTCGAACAACTTTATTTAAAAACAAAATTAAAGAATGTATTTCTGGCTTTTCAAAATGCTATAGCATTACTCTGTAGGTATCACCGTTATTTTTTAATAATTTTTTTTCTGTTTTAAGTGATTTTTTTCTTAAATTGCCCCTCCCGCCTAAACGGGGGGAAATAGACCACCCCCTTCCGTACGATTTTTTTCTTGTCTAAGTCCAACCTACACGCCCTAGCTTTTTGTCACACCTTATGCCAATCACCCTGTATATATACATACATAATGCACACACGTACATATACATACAATACATCTCCCACCTCAAGATCTTAACTTAATATTACATAATTATAGATTTCAATATACAAATAAAGATTTTACATTATATTTATATATTTAATTCATTATTTCAAAAAAGTTTTTTTTTTTTTTTATATATATATATATAATTCATAAAGTAGGTAATTCATAAATCAAAGAGTAAGGAAAGATACTTTAAATATTTGTATTCAGTAATTTAGAAATATACTTTAGTGGTGCATATATCTATTTGGAAACTTAACTATTCTCCCAGACTTTGTTATCGTCACATATCGCTCAGAAACATCTTTCGATCTGCTGGAACTTACGTTTTCATCTTGAATTTCGCTTCTGATGTTGGCCCGTGTATTTTCTGCTATATTTGTTGCTGATGATGATGGTGGTAGTGTCTCCGTTGAGTCTGTTGTCAGCTTAACTTCGGCTGGAACGTACGGAATATCTCTGCGATTTGCTGGAACTAAATGAAAAGAATTCCTTCGAAAAGTACCTTTGTGAGTTTTTATGATGTAAGACCTTGGAGTATCAGCGAGTTTTTCAACTCTTCCCCATTCACTTATGTCACGAATCCAAACCACATCACCTATTTGGAATTCTGGTCTAGAAATCACCCCATGGTGTCTATTATAGTCTTTCGCTTGCCTTTCTTTAAGTCGTTGGTCTTTTCCTTAGCATCTTGTAGATCAGATCTGGGATATAGTTGGTTTTCAAGGATGGGTAAGGTCGTATTAATCTTTCTTCCCATCAAAAGTTCCGCTGGCGAAAAAACCATTTGCCAGCGGTGTTGCTCGATACTCCAGCAATGCCAGGTAGGGATCGGTATTTTTCTTTAAGAGTGATTTTATTGTCTTGACGCAACTCTCTATAAATCCGTTTGATTGAGGATATCTTGGTGATGAGGTCTCGTGATGGAATCCCCAGTCTTTGGCAAATTTGGCGAAAGTTGAAAAATTAAGTGTTTTGAATTGAGGCCCATTGTCTGACCTCACGACATCCGGAATACCATGCCTAGAAAATACAGATTTCATATGATTAATCACGCAATTGGTTGTTTGTTGCTCTAAGAGTGCTATCTCAGGGTACCGAGAAAAATAATCACTAATAAGTAAGTAATTTTTTGAGTTGGAATAAAATAAATCCACGCCCACAATTTGCCAAGGACGTTCTGGAGATTCGCTGCTTATTAGTTTTTCATGTCGTGGAATTACTTGCTGGATGCAAATCGAGCACTTTTGTATATAATTTTCGATGTCCTTAGTGCATCCCGGCCACCAAACAGATTGCCTGGCCCGAGCCTTACATTTTACGATGCCTAAATGACCAGCATGAATTTTTTCTAAAATTTCCGTTCGCAGCTTAGGTGGTATGACCAGCTGGTTCCATGCATGAGAAGCTTATTATTAATTGTAAGATTGAAACGCTCGTTGTAGTATTGTCTTAGCTCAGGGTTTACTTTGTATCGATCTGGCCATCCTTTCAAGCAGTATTCTGCTACTAATGTTAGTATTTTGTCATTAAATTGAGCATCAGCTATTGTCTTAAGTTTTGTTTGGGTAGCAGGGAGGCTTGAAACTATGTGATTGATAAAAGCTTGGGTTTCTTTGGCTAGATCATCATTATCATTTTCTTGTAAGGGATGCCGTGAAAGTGCATCAGCAGTAACCAGGAACTTTCCAGCCGTATAGTATATTTCATAAGCGAATTTCATCATTTTCATCCTGAACTTTTGTAATCTAGGTGTTAGGTCATCCAAATGTTTAGTGGAAAAAATAGACACCAAAGGTTTATGGTCAGTTTCAATACTAAATGTTATCCCTGTGAGTAGGTCTGGAAATTTCACTGTTGCCGCCCAAGTGATAGCGAGTGCCTCTTTCTCAATTTGGGCATATCCCTTTTCAGTCTCTGAAAGTGTTCTCGAAGCATATGCGACAGGACGTAGGTTACCATCGTCATCCACCTGCAATAAAACTGATCCCAACCCAAAAGATGATGCATCAGATGACAATATTGTTTTGTGTTCTGGGTTGTATAGTTTGAGGATAGGGGCACCGCATAGCATTTTTTTCAAATCCGCAAATGCTTCCTCTTGTGGGCAACCCCACTGAAAACCTACGTTGCTACGTAGAAGGCCGTTCAACGGGCTACAGTGGTCGGATAAATATGGGACAAACTTTCCCAGAAAGTTCACCATACCAAGGAACCTCTTTAACTCTGTTATGTTTGTTGGCTTGGGATAGTTTTTAATAGCTTTCACTTTAGATTCGCAAGGGCGGATGCCATTCTGATCTATTTTATATCCCAGGAATTTTAGTGTTGTGATGCCTATTTCGCATTTATTTTTGTTTAATGTGACACCATTTGCATGTAATATTTTTAAAACTTGTCTAAGTGTATAGTCGTGTTTTTCGATTGTGGGTGCAAAACCACTCAAAACCACAACAACCCAACCAAACCACAACACCACACAACCAACACAACCCCAAACCACCAACCAACCAACCCCAAAACAACAACACAACAACCACCAACCCCAAAAACCACAACCCAACAACACCCCAACCAAAAACCACAAACCCCACAACAAAACCCCAACAAAAAAAACAAACCAAAAAACACCCAACCAACCCCCCACCCCAACAAAAACCCACCCAACCCCAAACAAAAACCCACCACACAAACACCACCCAACAAAAACAACCCCAACCAACCAAAAACACCAACCAAACCAAAACCAAAACAACCACAAAAACCCAAACAAAACCAAACCCAAACCACAAACCCAAACCAAAAACCCCCACAAAAACCAACCAACACCAACAAAAAAACCAAACAAACCCAAACACAACCCAAACCAAACCCACACAAACCAACAAAACCCAAACAAACCAACAAAAACCCCCAACCAACCCAACAAACAAAACCAACAAAACCAAAAAAAAACAAACAAAAAACAAACACCACAACACCAAACACCCCCAACCACAAAACAA
>OZ007555.1:21728571-21908199 GCA_963931855.1 Philhelius festivus | reverse complement strand
GTTGAAAAATTAAGTGTTTTGAATTGAGGCCATTGTCTGACCTCACGACATCCGGAATACCATGCCTAGAAAATACAGATTTCATATGATTAATCACGCAATTGTTGTTGTTGCTCTAAGAGTGCTATCTCAGGGTACCGAGAAAAATAATCACTAATAAGTAAGTAATTTTTTGAGTTGGAATAAAATAAATCCACGCCCACAATTTGCCAAGGACGTTCTGGATATTCGCTGCTTATTAGTTTTTCATGTCGTGGAATTACTTGCTGGATGCAAATCGAGCACTTTTGTATATAATTTTCGATGTCCTTAGTGCATCCCGGCCACCAAACAGATTGCCTGGCCACGAGCCTTACATTTTACGATGCCTAAATGACCAGCATGGAATTTTTCTAAAATTTCCGTTCGCAGCTTAGGTGGTATGACCAGCTGGTTCCCATGCATGAGAAGCTTATTATTAATTGTAAGATTGAAACGCTCGTTGTAGTATTGTCTTAGCTCAGGGTTTACTTTGTATCGATCTGGCCATCCTTTCAAGCAGTATTCTGCTACTAATGTTAGTATTTTGTCATTAAATTGAGCATCAGCTATTGTCTTAAGTTTTGTTTGGGTAGCAGGGAGGCTTGAAACTATGTGATTGATAAAAGCTTGGGTTTCTTTGGCTAGATCATCATTATCATTTTCTTGTAAGGGATGCCGTGAAAGTGCATCAGCAGTAACCAGGAACTTCCAGCCGTATAGTATATTTCATAAGCGAATTTCATCATTTTCATCCTGAACTTTTGTAATCTAGGTGTTAGGTCATCCAAATGTTTAGTGGAAAAAATAGACACCAAAGGTTTATGGTCAGTTTCAATACTAAATGTTATCCCTGTGAGTAGGTCTTGGAAATTTCACTGTTGCCGCCCAAGTGATAGCGAGTGCCTCTTTCTCAATTTGGGCATATCCCTTTTCAGTCTCTGAAAGTGTTCTCGAAGCATATGCGACAGGACGTAGGTTACCATCGTCATCCACCTGCAATAAAACTGATCCCAACCCAAAAGATGATGCATCAGATGACAATATTGTTTTGTGTTCTGGGTTGTATAGTTTGAGGATAGGGGCACCGCATAGCATTTTTTTCAAATCCGCAAATGCTTCCTCTTGTGGGCAACCCCACTGAAAACCTACGTTGCTACGTAGAAGCCGTTCAACGGGCTACAGTGGTCGGATAAATATGGGACAAACTTTCCCCAGAAAGTTCACCATACCAAGGAACCTCTTTAACTCTGTTATGTTTGTTGGCTTGGGATAGTTTTTAATAGCTTTCACTTTAGATTCGCAAGGGCGGATGCCATTCTGATCTATTTATATCCCAGGAATTTTAGTGTTGTGATGCCTATTTCGCATTTATTTTTGTTTAATGTGACACCATTTGCATGTAATATTTTTAAAAACTTGTCTAAGTGTATAGTCGTGTTTTTCGATTGTGGGTGCAAAAAATTAAAATGTCATCTGTCTGACAAACTACATTTGATATAACTTTTAAAATATTTTGCATAAGCTTTTGGAAAATTTCTGGCGCTGAAGAAATTCCAAAAGGTAACCTTAGGAAACAATATCTACCGAAAGGGGTTAAGAATGTGGTGAACTCTTGCGAGTTAGATTTTAGTTGAACTTGCCAGAATCCTGAGTTAGCGTCTAGTTTGGAAAAAATCTTCGCTCCTGAAAGTTGGGCCAGGGTATGATCTGCCACCGGCATGGGATGAATCTCTCTTTGAACAGCTAAATTCAACTTTGTTAGGTCTACGCAAAGGCGAATATCGCCACTAGCTTTTGGTACTATAACCAATGGTGAACACCAGTTGGTAGGCTCATTAACTTGTCTTATAACCCCCTGTGCCACCATTTCGTCGAAACTCTCTATCGTTTGGGAACTACTTTCAATTTTAGCACTAAACATGCCAATAACATTCAACTTTACACCATCGGGGCCACAGATCACTTTATTAGGAGATTTTAATTTAGTGTTTTGGAAATTTTCCTTGTAAATCTCCTCTGAAATAGCGTCGACTGGCGAACCTGTATCGATCATAAACGTTATATTTTTGTTATTTACTAGAATACTAGCGGTCCAAGATGAAGTGGTTACGTTGTTAACTGTAAGCATTCCCAAATACTCTTCGCTGTTAGAAGAGATTTCGTCATCGCTGGAAGCTTCAAGCTGATTTATGTTTCGTCGCCGGGCGTTAGTTGTAATACACACACTAGCGAAATGGTTCAGTTTACCACATTTATTACACTTTTTTCCCCTTGCCGGACAACTTGATGGCTTATGTTTATTGTTTGACCCACACCACATACATTTTTTATTGTTATGGTATGTATTTTTCTGGAAGCTTTTTTGCTGATTTTGTGTTTTATTTGTATTAGTAGTTGTTGCAGTGGATAACTTATGTACTGCTGAGCTAGTTAATTCTTGCTGCTGTTTTCGTACGGCATAGTGTTGTCTCACTTCTCGGATTGCCTTCTCTAATGTTAAGTCACTCTCTAATTGCAGTTTTTCAGAAAGTCTACGATCGCGTACACCAACAACAATTCGATCCCGTATCATTTCATCTTTAAGATTACCGTAACAACAGTTTTCTGATAGCATGTATAGATCAGTTATAAAATCTTCAATTAATTCCTCTTCAAGCTGATTTCGCAAATTAAATTTAGCACGTTCGTAAATCACATTGGTTTTTACCACAAAATGTCTTGTAAATGCGTCTATTACTTTATCATAATTTTTCTTTTCTTCGTTTGATAAGGTAAAGTACAGAAAAATATTATCAGCCTGATCCCCCATTAAATAAATAAGTGTGTTAACCTGCTCCTCCTCAGACCTCTTATTCAATTTCGATGCGATACGAAACCTCTCAAAGCGCCTTTTCCACTTGGGCCATTCAGCTGAATTAGAAAAGGTAAAGGGATCAGGTGACTTAACCGTGAAGCTGGTGCTGCGGTTCAGAAGGTGCTGCTGCCGTCGGTAGTGGCATAATGTATTATGTTTTATTTATTTTTTTTTTCACTAAACTGCTTAAACTCGGTATTTAAAATGTAAAAAAAATTTCGAAAAAAAACCCCGCTGCCACCATGAAGTGTACTGCGTAGCACAATGAAACGCAACCTTTGAGTTACAAACGTAGACTGACTTTATTCAGAATCTGTTGTATGTATATTATATATATACATACATAATGCACACACGTACATATACATACAATACACTGCCAACTGGGTCACTCGCTGGATTGGAATCCTTCACTACATCAAGGAAGACTGGATCAGCAGATGGGTTAGTGATGAAATTTCCTTCAAAACATTCGGCTAAAAATGCAAATTATCAGCAAAATGACACCAAATCATATACACGGAAACACATAAGTGTGAACTAAGAACTGTAAACAAAATTCGTCCAATGAAATTTTTTTTTTTGAACACAAACCCCAATGTTTACACAAACTCCAATGTTTCGTCATTGCTTAAATTTGAATAACGGTTGATAAATGGATGAAGAACTTCGATTGATATTCCAATTTTTTAACGATTTCTTTAAAGGGCAATCCAAAAGTTAGAAACTAATACTACTTATGTACAGATAAGACACAGGCTCATCATTTTGTGTGAATAAAACAGCCCGAGTTTTTGAGGCATTTATATCAATTTTTCAATGATTCCAATAGATTTGAGGCATATTCAATGCAGAGCATGCAAGTTGATTTAACTTAAGGAACCAACTAAATCTTGAATGAGTCTGAATGCAAGTTTTCTCTGCAAAATGTTTTTCATCACAGTTTGCTAAGAAAGGAAAGTCATTATACAATAAAGAAGTAAAACATGACCCTTGAGGAACACCATTATAAGTTTCATAAAACCAGTCAACTCTAAAATTCCTATTCATCAAAAAAGAATTGAACAGTAATAAGATTTAAAACTAACATACACAATTTTTTTCTTAAAAATGTTTTAAAAATAAAACAAAAGTTTAAAAAAAAAACTACTCCAAAGATTTTACAATTTCTCTTCATGCCAGCCAAAATTCAACCAAACTAACAAATGAGTTGCTTAGGCCAATTCAAAGAATGAATTCCATGCTTCGGCAATTCTTGTTCAGCGAAATAGTTTAAAAGGCTTAGGACTATATTTTTGACGTATTTAATTTAAGTCCCACTTTGCCGACTTCAGATTCAAAGTTTGTGAATATTAAGAATTCTGTACCGAATCAAAGAGATCTCGTCAGCGTGGTCAAGATGTTTCAAATGAAGAAGTCATGCTAATGTTTCTATCTTACAGTGCTGGGTTAATAACATTACTTATCACCATCACCAAGAAAAAAAGCGGTGATAAAATGCAACCCTGACGAACTCAACTTTGGACTCGGAAAAGCTTCCGACAGCTTTCCATTATGTAGGGCATGCTGTATTGCACATTTGGTCATAACAGTCATGACTATCTCAGGAATACCTCTCGAGAGTGTTCTCGAAGCCGTTCGACTGGTGATCTGATAAGTGGAGCAGATCTTTACGTTGTTTTGGAGAAACTAAGATTATTGTGCTTTATTTTTCTAAAGCATTTGATAGAGTTTTAAACCAGGCTCTCTTATCGAAAATGCGTGTGTTTGGTTTCAATGAAAGCCTTATTCTTTGGATTAGAAATTATCTTATGGATAGTTCAACACATGTTGTATTGCACGGTCTTAAGTCTGTTCTTCACAAAATAAATGCAACTGTTTCCCAGGCGATTTTGCCACCGACTCTCTTCTATCTTCATTTTTAAGAACGATCTCATGTCTAAAACTTCTAATCCACTTCATTGTTTTGTCAACGATTCTACCCTCAGATTTTCGTACCCGTTGTCAAATTCACTTCCATCTACTTTGGAAGTGGAATTGTAATGGTATTGAACGTAAAGCTCATTAAAGTCGTTGAAGTTCAATGTTGTTTCGAAAACTAAATGCTGTCTTTTTCGTTGAAGCAAAATGTACCCCTTATTCCATTGGCCTTGAATGGCACTTGCGTTAAAGAAACCAAAAAGCTCTCAGTGCTCGGTATGTGTATCAACGATGATCTTCATTAGACGACAGCATTCTCGAGACCGCCAAAAACTCTGCTAAATTCTTAGGATTCTTCAATCAGTTTAAAAATTTTCCAGCCCTTCTAATTTGGTTTCAATGTATAAGGCGTTTATACGCCCGAGCATCGAGTATAACTGACATCTTTGGGCAGGTGCTGCACAAACTTCTCTGCATTTATTGGATAGAATTCAGAACAGAGCGTTAAAAGTTATAGGAAACAGAACTATCCTGGACTGATTTTCATCTCTAACATCGCCGTAATGTTTCATGTCTTTCGTTTTTTTATCGCAAGCAATCAAAGCTACAGAAGCAAATTGCAGTCCTACCTTTAATCAGTTCTCCAGTGATACCCGTTTTACTAGAAATGCTCATCAGTTCACCCACGATCTTAATTTTTGACACAACATTAAATACTGAGATTCGGTTTTTTAACCGAATGAATTATGAAAGAAAAATTATTAAGTCACCTTAGAAAGTTATTGCAATCCCGATCATAATTCAACAGAGAAGAACATGTGTCCATCTATATACTACCACGCGTAAATCAAGTTCAGATGTTGCTTAATAACAGATTAACCTTAATTCCCTAAAGCTTTCACTTAAAATTCTGACACCAAACAAAGAAAACTCAACTATCGTGTGGGAATAGTTTGACCCACTTTACATTTAGGGTTCTAACCTTCATACTTTATCGCCCTACTAAATAACTTAAGCATAATATAATAATCTTTCTTCTCTTATACCCAAAAAGGACTAACCATACAAAAACCCCAATCAAGGTTATAAAATTACATGTTTCCGCTAAATGTTTAACTTCTTCAATATACTATTTGAAAAGCATACACAACGATAGTCCCTGAAAAAGTGCTCCTTTCTCGATAACCACAGCCACAGCGCAGATGAATAACAAGGATCCTGTCTCCTCTTCCATGCACAAGCAGATTATCAGCATGTGCTCAGCACCCACATCGCCTTGTAGAATCTCGTCATTCGTTCCACCTCGTCTAACTTAAACCCAAAACTCTATCCTCTTAACCAAGGACGAAATTTGTTAAATTTTCCGTGAATTGCTTGTTAAATTGTAACAAACCACTGCGCGCTGCAGCAGCTCTATTCTGATGCTGGTCTATGTTATGCATATCAAACGAAATTTTAAATAGTAAATGGAAACCCAATCGGTATTACGGTACCTATCGTTATTAAATAAGTGAGGAATTCCTTCAGCGTGCCTTATGGTGGGATGCGGAACTACGTTGTTATGTGCGGTTAAACGTTTTGTGGTATTAGGTAATAGGTTCACATTCATTCATTTTTGTGTATAAAATATTTCATCGGAATCTACCGCATAAATGCCAGAAACAATAGATAAATCTAATTACGCCCCCGCATCGCAAGGACTCGACTCTTCTTCGGGTATAATCCCAAAATAAAGTTTTACCAACAATACAATTTGGTTGTTTGCACGCAAGCAATATTTTTTCGTTAACCATCCTCCTCCGAAAGTGCTGACCCACCGGACTTTCCTGGCCTGCCTTAGGCGGTGACGCTGACGACCTCGAGCCACTGTCCAGGCTTGAATTATGTAGGTCACCTGCTATTATCAACACAAATAAGGTAGATCCTTGGGCGAAGAATTTTTCCTTTCGAGGAAGACGCATGAATTGAATTATGCCTGGGGATAAGGAATATAATTTATTTCTTTAGTTCTCCCTGGTGCTTCATAAAGAGCAGGGAAACGAATAAAACCACAACGCAATGAGGATGGTGGCAACTTCTGTCGGCCAGCGCCATTGGTCGTCCTCCCGAGAATAACGCCCGTATATCCGGTGAATTGAATAATCGTTTAAACACAATTAATTGCAAGTTCGATAGGATTTTTCGTCCGTTGCTTTCTGTGATCCTTGAAAGTTTTTTTCCTCCATTGCATGTGGTACTGTAGGGCTTGCCCAGAGGAAGCATTAGAATTTCATAAATTAACGCGTGCTTGAGGAGTTGCGAACGGCAGGATGAGCATAAAAACATAACACAGCTAATAATTCTTGGCAACATTCTTATTACCAATAAATATATAAATTGTTACCATCAATCCAAAGGGGTGGCTGTGGTGGAGGATGAAACAAAAACTTCTGCCAGCCCACATAAAGTAGGTGTAATTTTACTTAGGGCAAAGAAGCATCCCTCTTTTTGAATGTGCTGGATATGATGAGAGTCAGTGTTAGGAGGTACCCGAACGAGTCACGAACTTTATCGCATTTAAATTGATTTACGAGCTGGTAGGTACTCCAAATTTGTGGTTAAGAGATAAGTTAACTCGGTTACGGTTTATTGTCGATATTGTTTACAAAACCGCCTACTTATGGTGTGTCAACTGTACTTCTGGGGATAGAGAGGAATTTTGTTTCGGCAAATGATAGGTTTGAAGAGTTTTGTCAAAAGAAGGTTTACATACGTGATGTACGAAACTGAATGCCTTTGAATACAAGAAACAAGCTTTTGAGTAAGTATGATAACTAAAATGTGATAAAGAGTTTTGTGTTATAGCTCAAAGGCTTTTAGTGGCTTTAAAGTTCATACAAATTACTATAGTGTAATGGTGTTCATTTGTGGAGAAACGGAAAATATCTGTTCAGAGAAGCAGCAGCACGTCAATTTAAGAAACTCACCACGAATGAACTACCAACAATCTACCAACACTTAAAATGAATTTTTATTGAATATTACATATACATGTAAACTGTCTTCCTTTTTATATTTAATGTTTAAAACCTAGCTTTCTTTATTGAATTTTAAATTGTATGAATTCTCTTTAAGTTTGGACATCATCGATAGAAGTTTAAATTTTAATACTTCAGCCTTTTTTATAATAAACTCTAAATTTGAAAACTTGCATTCATACCTACTTATTTCGATTTTTTCGTAGAGCAAATTTAATTAATTGCTAAAAATATCTGGCGTAAAATAATACCAGATCGTTCATTGGTGACCCGACGTGATAGTTATAGACAATTTCTTTCGTAGTACACTGTACAATTTATTACATCTTAGCATAATTCTGCATTTGGTGCATAATTAAATCATTTCGATCGCGTACAGTGAAACCGCATAAAAAAAAAAACTTTGGTATAGACATTCAACTTTACTTGCCCAATTTGTTCGTTATTAAAATCACCATACATATATCGTCATTAGTTGCTTATCATATGTACATAGATTTATCTACCTCCAAGTAATACGTCATAAAAGCTCTCCGCAACAGAACATTTTCGTTGAACAGTTACACATTTCGTTTCGAAACCGGTCTTAGTAATTAGAAAGATTATAATACTTGCGGTTCATTTAATTAGCCGTTGTCCATCTACTGCAATTCACGTGATCTTATTCTTTCGTCATTTCGCAATAATTTATTGATTAATCGAAAAATGCTCAATCAAGAAGATAATCCTGTGGAATCATTTTTTAAGCGTAAAAGTGCTTCTATTATAACGCAGCTTAATGATCTTAAAAAACTATTGACGCCAGAGTACCTAATTGAAATCGATGAAGCTAGACTTTTGGTAAGATTAGAATTAGTCGATCGATTGGAGAGAAACTTCGAAGTAGTCCAGAGTAATTTAGAACAAGAGGACCTGAATGAAATTGATAGCAACACACGCGGTTTGTTTTATGAGAATTTTGTTGAAGTTAAGACCGTGATTACTCGTCAGCTTAATCAACGTCGTGGTGTTGGAGCTCGACAATCTACCACCGTGAGGCAGTTCTCATTAGATGATCCTCATCCTTCGTTTATTGTAACACAGCCGAAATCGAGATTGCCAGTTCTACCAGTCCCGACGTTTAGTGGAAATTATGCAGAGTGGCCGGACTTCTGGTCAATGTTCCAGACAGTGTTTCACAACGACAACGACTTAACAAAAATAGAGAAGTTTCAGTATCTCAAATCAAGTCTTCGAGCACCAGCACTGGATACAGTAAACTCTCTAGATATTAGTGAACAAAATTATGATTTAGCTTTAGCAATGCTCAAAAAACGATATGATAATAAACGTTTGAGTTTTCAGATTCACATCAAGGACATTTTTGCGTTAAAGAAAGTGGAAACAGGTGCAGTGACCAGCCTCCGAGAATTAAGCGATAAAGTGAGCTCTCATCTTCGAGCTTTAAACACCATGGGAACTAAGGAGCAGTTGGCTGATGGCCTACTCATTCATCTTGTTAGCCAAAAACTAGACGTCGCTTCGCAGACCAAATGGGAGGAACAAACACCAATCAACAACATACCTTCTTGGGACTCAATGTCAACTTTTCTGGATAAAAGGTGTCAAACGCTGGAAAATGTTGAAAATGCTATGGTAAATGAAACGCCTAGCAGACAGGTGAGCAAAAACCCAAATCGTCCAAATTCTGTTCGTAAGGTATTTGTAGCTTCAAGTAGTAACAATGTTAAGCTGTGTGTTTTTTGCGACTCTTCCGATCATGATATTTACAATTGCCAATCGTTCAAAAATCTATCGCCAGTCAATCGATATGAAGAAGTTAAACGAAAGTCTTTGTGCCTTAATTGCTTGAAAAAGGGGCATTTAGTAGCTAAATGTCAATCTCGTTGCTGTAGCATTTGTCATTTTAAACATCACACATTACTCCACCTAAAAACTGTTGTCGCACCTTCGCCCAACCAAGATCAGTCGCCAATTTCTTCGCATAAAGCATTGATTTCGACCTCACTTAGTCCTTTGCATTCAAAGCAGAATCGATCTGAAAACTTCGTTTTTATTGCTACAGCTATAATCTTCGTTAGGAGTGGAGCTGGTCTGAATATACCTTGCAGAGCTATTCTAGATTCAGCTTCGCAGCTTCATTGTATTAGCACTCGATTTGCAGATCAATTACAACTAAGGAAAAGGAAATTTATCACATATATATCTGGAATAGGAGAATCAGATGTAGTTTCGAATGTATCGGTTGAAATATTTATGCGTTCACGGGTTGGAGAGTTCGAGACTTCACTTACAGCCATTATCGTTCCTACTATTACCGAAAACCAGCCGATCTATTCGATTAATTGTATCAACTGGAACATTCCATCTAATATAGAGCTAGCAGATCCAACGTTCTTCAAGTCGCAAAGAATAGACATCCTCATAGGTGCTGGCCTCTTCTTTGATTTAATGTGCGTAGGTCAAATTCGTTTGAGTGCAGGTTTGCCATTACTTCAGAAAACTAGATTGGGATGGATAGTTTCAGGTGGTGGTCAACAAAGTATGAGAAAATCTTCATGTCTGTTAGCAAGTGGAAGCCTTACTGAAGATACTTTTCATGAAGATAATCAGTTGCACGAATTAGTTAAGAGCTTTTGGGAAGTGGAAGATTGTTGTACAATTATTTCGAAATCTACAAAAGATGACTTAGATTGCGAAGCTCACTTTGTAAAAAACCTTTGTCGTTTGGAATCAGGTGAATATTCGGTGCATCTTCCTTTCAAAACAAGCCCAAACCAACTAGGGGATTCATATCATCAAGCACTTCGTCGTTTTTTAAACTTGGAGAAAAAGCTGCAGAATCAGCCTAATCTGAAAAGTCAGTATTCGGATTTTATGAGAGAATATGAGGAGCTTAATCATATGTCGCTGCTAGATTCCTTTCCAAGTCAAGTTCCCACGTATTTCTTGCCCCACCATTGTGTTTTAAAGGCCATTAGTTCTACCACCAAACTTCGGGTAGTCTTTGACGGTTCGGCAACCACCTCCTGTGGAAAGTCTTTGAATGATATTTTGTTTGCTGGTCCAACCATTCAACTTAAGCTATTTGACATCTTGTTGAGATTTCGCTCTTTCAAAATTGCATTAACTGGAGACATTTGTAAAATGTATCGTTGTGTTCGAGTTTCGTATCCTGATAATCATCTTCAATGCATCTTGTGGAGGGAAAAGCCTTCAGAACCCATCAAAATCTACAAACTAGATACAGTCACCTATGGAACAAAGACAGCCGCATTTTTGGCCATTCGTTCAATGCAACAACTAGCCTTGGATGAAAAATTAGCATACCCAATCGGCTCTAGAATCGTTAGAAGAGACTTTTACGTAGACGATCTGATTTCTGGTGGCAACTCAACTGAAGAGGTACTAAATGTTATGAAGCAAACAACAGCATTACTCGAACGGGGTAATTTTAAATTAAGAAAATGGTGCTCAAATGATTCAATGGTTCTTAGCAATGTGCCGAAAGCAGATAGAGAAACTTTTCTAAAATTTCATGATGGTAGTGATGTCACAAAAACGCTTGGTCTTGTGTGGGATCCAAACTCAGATGATTTCCTATTTTCGTTCATTCCATTTTCCGAAAATCAAACTATTACTAAAAGGATAGTGCTATCCTTTATTGCTCGATTTTACGACCCACTTGGTCTGATTGGCCCAGTTATTGCAAAGGCAAAAATATATTTGCAACTTTTATGGAAGGAGAAATTGAATTGGGATGAAAGCCTTCCACAATCATTGCAATCTGCTTGGATAGATTTTTGTGCAGAGTTCAAGTTAGTTGATAGTTTCAGTCTTCGGCGATTTGTACTAGTTCCTGGTTCTAAATTGGAGTTACACGCCTTTTGTGACGCTAGCTTGCTTGCATATGGTGTTTGTGTCTATATCAGATCTGAAATTGATGGCGTTGTACAATCATCTCTACTCTGTTCCAAATCAAGAGTTTCACCCCTTAAAACACTCACCGTTCCAAAACTCGAATTATCTGCTGCAACTATTCTTGCTGAGCTCACCCACGCTATATCTAAATTGAATATATTTAACTGTGAATATCATTGCTGGTCAGATTCAACAACAGTTTTGTTTTGGTTAAGAGAAGAGCCAACCAATTACAATGTTTTTGTGGCAAATAGAGTAAACAAAATTCAAACATTAACAAGTGGTATGACATGGCACTATGTTCCTTCGCTGATGAATCCAGCAGATATCTTATCTAAAGGTGCTACTCCTAAGGAACTAATTAGCTCATCGCTTTGGAAACATAGTCCCTTATTCCTTAGAGATCCTGAAAGCCAATGGCCTGTTTGTCCTGCTCTTGCTCAAGATTTGCCAGAAAAACGTAAAAGAGTTCTACTTTCAATGGTTAAAGTCATTGATTATACATTGGACTGTAAATATTTAAACTCGTTTTGGAAGATGCAAAAAATTTATGCCTACATCTATAGATTTACAACACCAAAGAGTGATAGGCTAAGTGGTGCTCTAAGTATCAACGAAATTCACCATGGAACCATAATCTTGTTGCGCATGGTTCAGAAAGTGCATTTAGCTGCTGAATATAAAGCGTTTGAAGCCAAGGAAAATATTAATTCGTCTAGCAGCACCTACTCTTTAAATCCTTTTCTCGACAGTAATGGTTTGATTCGTGTAGGAGGACGTTTACAGAACTCTTTACTGGATTTTGAGTCTAAACATCCAATCATCTTGCCAAAACATCATCCACTAACGAAGTCCATCATAGATTACTTTCATCAGAAGTTCCTTCATGCTGGCCCTCAGTCATTGCTTGCGTCCATAAGACTACAGTATTGGCCCATTGGAGGAAGAAAAGAAGTATCTCGTGTGATTAATAAATGCATTCGATGTTTTCGAGCAAAGCCTAAATTATTAGAGCACGTCATGGGAAGTCTACCTCTGGAGAGAGTTCAAGCTCATCGACCTTTTTTGGTAACAGGTGTAGATTTTTGTGGACCATTTTACTACCAGTCAGAAATAAGAAACAGGCCACCTATAAAATGCTACATTTGTTTATTTATCTGTTTTGCTACGAAAGCAGTCCACCTAGAAGTCGTAAAGGATTTATCGACCCCATCCTTCCTGGCATCGTTAAAGCGATTTATCTGTACAAGAGGAAAGCCCAAATCCATATGGTCAGATAATGGCACAAATTTCGTAGGTGCGAAAAACGAGCTAGATGATCTCCGAAAATTATTTCTCAGTGAGAATCATGTGCGTGACGTCCAACAGCAGTGCCTAGAAGATAGAATTGAGTGGCAGTTTATCCCTCCTAGGTCTCCACATTTTGGGGGCCTCTGGGAGGCTTCTGTCAAATTAGCCAAATATCATTTTTGGCGATCAGTAGCTAACAAAACTCTTAATTTTGAAGAGCTTAGGACTTTAGTTTGTCTAATTTCTGCAATAATTAACTCTCGTCCTTTATGTCCAATTACAGAAAATCCTGAAGATCTTGCCGTGTTGACACCTGCTCATTTTCTAGTTGGTGCTCCTTTCACGTCAATAGTTGAGCCCGATGTCACAATCCTGAATCTCAATCGCCTTAGCAGATGGCAGCAAGTGTCCTATATACAACAAGTGTTTTGGAAAAAATGGAGTACTGAATATTTGACAAATCTTCAGGAGCGAAACAAGTGGCGATCGTCATCATCGAACATAGCTATCGGTGATATGGTATTGCTGAAAGATGGAAACCTTCCACCCCTAAAATGGCCATTAGGAAGGGTGATCGAAATCATAAAGGGAGCTGACGATGTTGTACGAGTAGCAATCGTTAGAACAAGCAGCGGTACAACTAGACGTGCAGTTGCAAAACTTTGCGTTTTACCCATCGACAACAAAACAGTTGAACCCCTCGGCCTTCAACGGGGGGAGTATGTTCAGAGAAGCAGCAGCACGTCAATTTAAGAAACTCACCACGAATGAACTACCAACAATCTACCAACACTTAAAATGAATTTTTATTGAATATTACATATACATGTAAACTGTCTTCCTTTTTATATTTAATGTTTAAAACCTAGCTTTCTTTATTGAATTTTAAATTGTATGAATTCTCTTTAAGTTTGGACATCATCGATAGAAGTTTAAATTTTAATACTTCAGCCTTTTTTATAATAAACTCTAAATTTGAAAACTTGCATTCATACCTACTTATTTCGATTTTTTCGTAGAGCAAATTTAATTAATTGCTAAAAATATCTGGCATAAAATAATACCAGATCGTTCAATATCATTACCTGAAAAACATCCACAAAATTTTTACGATCATGGAACTTGGTTTAATTTTTCACTTTTCACTCTAACAAAGAATCAACAGGGTAAATAAAGGGTGGCCCCTCTAGTGGGTTATTTTTAAATCAAAGGTTATTTTGACACTGACAGCGGTTTCCCGCTCGAAATCTTCACAGAGTCCGTATCGCTTGAACAACGTTGGGAAATATTGAAAACTTATTTCCAAAGTGAGTGCTGTGCATCCCAAACGGTACGTTTTTTTAAAAGAAGTTTTGGCCGAAATGAAGCACCGACCGCGCCAGCTGTACGCAAGTTTGTGCAAAAAGTTCGTGGCAGTGATATGCTAGTGGACAACAGTCATGATCCCCGTCGTCATACGGTGCGCACAGACGAGAATGTGGCTGCTGTAGCCGATAGTGTGAGACTCAGTTCACGAACATCAACTGGCCATCCATCTTAACAGCTCAACATTTCACGCACTAGCCTGAGGAGAATTCTGCATAAAGATTCCGGATTATTCGCTCACAAGGTCCAATTGACACAGAAAGTGAAGGCGCACGAGTATCCGCTTCGTTATCGCCTCGCAGTTTGGGCCTTATAGCAGCTTGAATTGGACAACGATTTTGGGCGAACAATCAACTTTTCTGACGAGGCGCATTTTCATCTCGGCGGCTACGTTAACAAACAAAGTTGCCGCATCTGGGGATCGAAAAACCCGCACGTTATTTTATTGAAGCAAATGCACCCACAGAGTGACAGTTTGGAAGGGATCGTGAAGCGGTTGGATCATTGGACCATTTTTCTTCGAACATGAGGCTGGGACCAACGTTTCGGTAAACGGTGGGCGTAACAGAGCCATGTTAACAGGCTTTTTTTTTACTGAAATTGAAGACATTTATTTGGACGACCTCTGGTTCATGCAGGATGGCGCGCAAACACAGCCCATGCTACAATCGCACCAAATTTCTAAATCGTGTTATCATTCGTCTTGGCGATGTCAATTGGCCGCCTCTTAGCTGGGATTTGATGTTATGTCAACAATCCGGAAACAATTCAAGCACTTAAGGCCAATATCATCGAAGCAATCCGTGACCTACAGACGGAAACCATCAAAAAGGTCTTGGAAAATTGGATCGGCAGAATGTGATACTGCAAAGCCAGCCGTGGCAGCCACTTGAACGACGTTGTTTTCCATAATGAATGGGAAATATTCCCATTTGGTTTTCACATTAAATTTAGTAATTTTATTAAGTTTGTAATTTTCCATGTTACTTTTCGTAATGTTTAGAATTTGACTTTCGTTAACCTTTAACTACACAAACAAATTACTATATAAGAATGTCGAAATGAATAATTGAAATCAAATCGATGGTAATCTCTATGAAATACAGTCATACGTTTTTTCTTTTAATTCTTAACCATTTTTGGAAAGCTCCTTGGCCTACAATCAACAAACTCTTGTAACAAACTGTAAATGGAAGTTCCATATTTCATACTAAGCATGTAATATGCGAATTGTTCGCTTTGGAGAAACCAAAAATGTTGCGCTTGATATTTCTTAAGCATTTGATAGAGTTTGGCATGAAGCACTCTTATCGAAAATGCATGCTTCTGATATAATCGCTGGATTCAATACAAGTTGTTTTAGACAGTGTCAAGTCAGAAGTTCAGAAAATAAATGCTGGTGTGCCCCAAGGCTCCTTATTGTCTCCAACACTATTTCTTATTTCATAAATGTTCTCCTGTCTGAAACTTCTTGTCCACTAAACTGCTTCCTTGATGACAGCACTTCCCACCTCTCCGAATGGTTAGTTGAAACAGGAGAATATGTTGAGCTCATTAAACTTTCATATTGGGCCTTAATCGTGCGGATTTTAATGCTTCTTAAGCTCAAAGCCGTATTCAGTTGTTAAAGTGAAATATACCCTTACCCACTTTGCCGAGGAAACTGAAAAGCTTTCGATTTATGGTATGTGCATTAGTGAACAACGACAACATATCAGATATTGATAAAAATGCTGCGAAATATCTATTTTTTCTCAGAAGATGTAAGAACTTTTTCCCCTTCTGATAGGTAAACTATTTTTATAAAGCATACATACTCGTACGCCCAGAACAAGAGTATTCAACACATATGTGGACAGGAGCATTAAAAACTTCACTGTCCTTACTTCCTTACTGGATAGAATTAAGAAAAGACTTTTAAAACTGACAGCGACAGATTGATTATGGAAACATCGTTGGAACACCGTTGAAATGTCTCTTGCTTATCACTACTTCTTCAAACGTTGCTCTACTAAAACAGCCAGTTGCATTCCACCCCTTAAACAATTTCAGCTTTATAAAATTTCAGTGCTCTGCTAGAAATGCTCATCACTATGCCCTCGAGCTTAATTTCAGACATTCCGTCAAGAACGCACTGTGTTGAAACGTTGTAAGAGTAGTCAAAACGCCTTGATTGTGCGTCAATTATGAAAAAAGAAATTGTAAAAACTTGCTTATGCTGAAATTTCGGTTCAAGCCAATTCACTACTCATGCTTATTCAGGTACAACTTGTGGAAGTCTCCTGGGTCTATTTCTATTATTACTCGCTATAATTTATGATGTTTTATCATGTACACGTTCTAGAGAGATTCGTATATTTCCAATTGATATAAACATTTTTAATTGAATAAGAATATTATTATCGCTCTTTCTCAAGCCGATGGTGGAGGATTTTCTGTTTGGTGTGGTAAAAACGGTCTGTCTTTTGTTCCTGGAAGAATCGAACAATACTTTTTCAAGAAAACGACTAGTAAAAGTTTTTGATTTTACTATTTCATACAAACGTTGTCCCGTCCTGAGGTTCATGGATTCGAGTCTTCGCTTCGGCTCTTATTTATAATTCACTAAATACTTGCTTCCATGAAATTTTCAAAAGTAGTATTAAATAAATACAACATAAATTAATCCGCTTTGCTGTGAGGGGTCTAAATTCGGCTGATCCGTACAACCTTTTACCATTTTAACATCGCTACGCCACGGTTTTACTTAAATATAATTTCTTAATAATTGAAAATTGTGTGCAAATTAAGCTTATGTTTAATTCATTATAACATAAAAAAGTTCTAGAGCGGTGATTACATCCCACAAAACAACTATCACACATTACCCTCCCTAAAAAACTTTATTACGCCAAACTTTCTATATATTAACTTTATGTTGCGACGAGAAACTAAAGAGGTATTTTCAAATTGCCAACATATCGTACTTAGATAGATTTTCGTATATATAGTATACCTACTTGTTGTCTGGGAATTTACACACCTGAGCGTGAGCGTGTGAATATAGATCCTTGGATGTTAATTAATTTCCCGGAGTATAAAGTTCGTTACTGACATATTTTCGTAGGATAATTATATATTACTATCTCTCTGTATACAAATTTGTGCATTTAAAAATTCACTCGAGGCTTAGTAAATATGGAAAATGATTGAATTTAAGTAAAATTTTCAACTTGTGCTTTTAATTAAAACTGACAATATGTGGTAATGAAAATATTTTATAATAATAATAATATTAATAAAACCGTAGTTAATACTCGTACCTTGCAGGCAAGAACGTCCGTGGAACGAATGTGATTTTTTTAATTTTATTTCCATCAATCAGATAACAAACTTTTAACATAGCGAATATATGATTTTGTTCCTCAGGGTTTGAAAAAGGCACTGGTCGATCCTGTGCTAAAAGCTGGAAAAATAGCAGATAAGCCTGATAATTATAGGCCATTTTCCCTAACATACAATTTGGTTTTCGAAGCTATCATAGTACATAGTTTAAAGAATTTGCAACAATGTTTTAGAACATCGCTTGCGGGGACAGTCTACGGGAATGGTATTAATAGATATTGAATAAAATGCACAACTGGATCGCACGAGCATGCTCATATGTAAAAGTACGTTGGAATTAAAAATGGCGCAACATTTTAAATAGCCTATTATTAAGGTATTAGTATAATACTACTTAGCAATTTGCTAACTTTAAAGTAGTTTACTAACTCATTTTTAGTTTTAACCCTTAGCTGCACTTGTGGGGTCCAGGTGACCCCAGCGCTATTTAATTAACAATAAAACATACAATTTTCAAAAAATTGGAATTGTGGCTCCATCTGTTATTAGTTGAAGCATACCCATTTCCCCTGAAACCCATAGTACGATGATATGCGCGCTAGTATCGTTCTGGCAGTCGTTGGAAGTGGTGTGGTGCCATTTAAGACCCCAGTGTGACAGTTATGATTATTTAAGTAATTTTTTTTTTTTTACTCTGTTTTGGTTCTATTTCTCTTAAATAATCGTAAGTATAATATTTTGACTGCTCAGAATTTTTTTTACAACGTTTATAATATTTATATTAGTATATTTATTCGTTACCATTAGATGGCATACAATTTGCGCAAGAAATGATCGAGGATGATTGTAACAATGGCGTTGCTGAGAATATTTCGGATGCTAAAGTCGATGATGGTTCTGAGTCTGAATTCAACGTATCTGATAGTTCATCTTCATCGGAGTTAGATGTAGAGATGGAAGACGCACCTTTCGATCCACGTCTTTTACAGTATCGAGCACGCGGTCGACCTACGTCGAAGCTCTTCATAGTACAAAATAAATATACTTTTTTTCTAGGACAAATATGAAGTATTTTTTTTCTTGAAGGTATACATCTTGAGAGTATCTCATTAAATTTTTAGCTCAAAATATTAAAAAATGAAAAAAATAGATTTTTTTTGGTGAAAATGATCATTTTCACGACTTTTTTCAATTAACAATTTTTTTATTAATAATAAATATGAATATTTTTGTTTAAACCTACTTCATCTTATAAAATACATATTAATGATCAACACAGAATTTTTTCAAAAAAAAAATTTCAATATCTGGCTCACAATACGATTTTTTGTTGTTGGGGCATTTCGTACCCCAGTGTGGCAGCTATGTTATTCTACAGAAGTGTGGCAGCTAAGGGTTAAACAAACATTTTCTAACTAGAAGCAGGTATCGTA
The DNA here is from genome assembly GCA_963931855.1 of Philhelius festivus. Classification (NCBI taxonomy): domain Eukaryota; kingdom Metazoa; phylum Arthropoda; class Insecta; order Diptera; family Syrphidae; genus Philhelius; species Philhelius festivus. The sequence continues at coordinate 21,889,054 of OZ007555.1, read as the reverse complement.
CTAAACCAATTTCCATAATAAATTCCTTCTGAACACACCTTAAACAATGACAGATCGTGCAAAAAACTAAGTAAACAGACATTTTGTGGCGTTTGTAAATAGCACGACACTAAAAAAATAATAAAAGGGTAGAGAAAGTATGATGCTAAATTCAAATATAACTTGCAAAATCGTTGTTTTAACCATGTTTTAACATCGTACTAATTTAACTAAAATTTTTCGCCAATAATTTTATATAAGGATAATCAAAGATAATTTTTAACTGTAATTTCAACTGCGCACAAGTTGTTCGCCTTTCCTGCACACACAGAAACGGCTATGAATCGACTATACTCTGTTCAACAAAAATTGTCAGTACAGGGAAGATAGGACGTTTGCCTCTCACTCTGGTTTCATTGGCTTGCATAAGTGTGTTGCCTTTTAAAGCTCTCATAGGGTTTCCCTAGTTTACATTATTATAAATCGCCAACACTAAAAGTACTCTATTTCATAAAATTTGTTCTTTAAAGCTTCAAATCCCAAAAGCTCCTTAATAAAATCCACTGAATAAGCTCCTTGCTTGTAATTGAGAATGATCATGGTAACTCTGTTTTGATGTAGATAACAAGCTCACGATCGCATTGACTTGACAGTTTCCCTTGCCTTTCAGCAGTGGGAGACAACGGTCGTGCTGGGGTGTACAACTTTTTGCGAAGAATTACAATAACTATTCTTTGAGGAAAGTCAGTGGCTTGCTCTTTTTTTAAGTGGCATTTTTCCCAACGCGGTGTAGTGAGGGTGCATCAGGCGCCACTGCTTTGGAAAAAGCTCTCCCATAAGGCCTGTACTGACAATTTTTGTTGAACATAGTAGTCTATTGATAAGATTGAAACTGGGGATCTATCATTTATAAGCTGTTTAAAGATTATTGATTCTTTTTGAGTTATGCTAGCTTTAACTCCAAGGGTGGGTAGTCGGTTAGTGAAAGTTTTTGGAGCTTGATGAAGACTGTTAGATAGAAAAAACTACACCAAAGACCAAAGTATTTCTAAAAGATGAAATATATAGGATACTAATCCAGTGAGGCATGGCCGTTCTTTGTGTTTCTGGTTTCAAGTCCTGGTGTTTGGTTTCCAGTTTTCTCGTCACTGTTGATTCGGATTTACGAGTAAGTTATCGGTATCTGACATCGGGTAATCTTTTTTCTAATATTCTGGTTTTAGGCCTGTTTTCTGAAATCTAATATTTTCTAAGAGTTTAGAAGGAGAGTGGACGGTACTCGTACTATAGGTCCTTGGACAAAACATCAAACTAAACGCTCTGATAAATAAAATTCACCATGGTACTTCACCCTTGGTGAGACTCAAAGCAGCAGGATAAACACTCCAGTAGTAGTATTAGCAAGTACCAAAAACCCTTGGTGACAATTATAACATTCGAATTCGAAATAAGATCCTTTACCACTAAATGCCACTTTAAAGTAATTAGCTGGACAATCTCCACCTAAATTTCTCTCTGTCAAGACTCTCCCATTCCCTTGTACATATTTTCAGGAATGGAGGAGGAGCTCAAAACTTCACTTTGTTCGGTATTACTTTGAGAACCGAAAAGCTTACGAGACAAAATGCCAAAAAAAAACACTCCTGCTCTAACAACCCCCGGGACCTGAATGCCACTGCTACATTAGTCAATGTTTCGAAGTTCCAAATAATTGATGCGATTGAAGCTTAAAAAAACCACAGTTGAATGTTGAACTAAAAAGGAAACGCCTGTCTTTGCGAAAGATGACGTTACCAGGTATGTGCAATAGGTATTGAGCTCAAATTAAAACAACTGAAAACGCTTGGGCGGTCCACTTGCTGCCTTCAAGTGTAAACACAGAATTTTCTATTTCACACTAAACAGTCCTAGAAATTTAAGTTAAACTTCTCAAAAAACGTGCTTTTAAGCTCATGACGAGCCGTGTACCCATGTTTGATTATAAATTAACTAATTTACACAAGCTCGTTTGAACAAATCAACGTGTTTTATGATTTCTTACACACTTGGCAACCCTTGACAAGATGATCTAGGAACGCGGGATGAAAAACAACAACAACGAAAAATCTAAAAAAAAAAAAGATAAACTTGGGAAGGTACGAGTATATAGTAAACATCTTCCTTTTCATGGGATGTTTCTGGGCACTTATTTATTTATTATATTTTTGTATAGATTTATGTTGCTTTCAATTTTTTTCTTTTCTGCAATTCGTAAAAGAAACATGGAAATGCCCTAAAGAAACACTTTGCGAACTTTTTTGCAGTCCATAAAGTTTTGTTTTAGCTCGTTTTTCTTTCCTATGGGAGCTCGCATTGAAGGGGTTTCGCGTAACGCAACAACTCCCGCACCTTCATATTTTTTTTTGTTGAGTTTTCCCTCATTTTTATTTTACTATTTTTTACTCTATTATAGCGGAATAAACTTTCGCTTTTTGACCCTGCTTTTATCGGATTTCGAGGGAGTTAATAAAGTTGACTTTAAAACTGAAAAACAGGGTTATCGTATTGAATGCATTGCACGCACACAACATGTGAAGTGGTTCCCTTGTATTGTTGTGCTGGGTAATAAAAACAAAGTAATTTGTTGGCACTCAAAAAAGAATGCCATTTGAAAAGCTCGGTGACCGAAAAGAGCCTTGAAGAAGAAAAAAAATTGTATGCAATAGCTTTATTCGAAAGTTTCGAGTGTCTAAGCTTGTACAAATATACAATATGAACTGGCTTAAAATTGTTTAAAGTGTATGAATGTCCCGCGAATTATCTTTTTGTTAAAACTACTGCAAAAAGAAATAAAAAGAGTCTTACAGTGAATCGAGTTTTTAACAGGGGGAACATAAGTCTTCGAAATTAAACAGTCAACAATATTCCAGCTACTAGTACAAACTGCTAGATTTTGAAGAAATACGGAAGGGCGTTCATGTATATTTTATTCCCCGGATTTATTCATGCAGTCTACACTCTTGAAGACTATGACAAAAAGGAATCTCCCACGTCTCTTCCGAAAGAATTCATCTTGTGTGCGTAGACTCATAGACTCAATGTATTTCTCATTCCAAAAAGCAGCTTTAGGGCTAAGGCACTAGAGAGAGGTTTAAGTGGTGTAAGTGTGGAAAACATTTCGAATCCAAAGGTGGAGAGACTCATCGATACCAAATCCACGCATTTTCGATAAGAGAGCTTTATGCACAACTATATCGAATGCTTTTGAAATATCGAGTGTAATAAGGTTCGTTTGACAAAAATGATGTCAGGATTTTTCAACTTTTCGGTGAGATATGCCAGCAGATCACCAGTGATCATATTGGTATGATAGCCGTACTGCCGGTCATTAAAGAAAGAAGTAAAAATTTAGTTTAATTTTTAATTTTGGCGGGGCAATACCCCCATTTATTAGGCTTAATACAAGCTTTAGCTTAATCTAACTTAAAACTAAGAAACTTTATAGCTTCGAATTTTGATTAGTGGAGGAATTAATTCAAAAGACGGAGTTTTAGGCAAGGGCTACTAAGGTTAAAGTTTGGGTTTGAGTTGACATTCCTTAGCATACGTGAGACTGGTTCATTAGAGCCATAAGAGGTACGGTGGGTGGGTATATAAAAGAGAAGGGGATTTCGTATGTTGCGGGGTTGGTATTAATGAAGATAGAGTTATATAGAGTTATACAGTCAATAGAACCTGTAAGAAGACTATGAATGAAGAGAATTTCATAAATTTTTCTTCGTTCTTCTAAAAAATTTAGGTTGATTAGTTTAAGGCGGTCTAGGCAGGCAGGTAGTATTAGGGGATTGTTCCAGGAAAGTCCTCGAAGAGCAAAGCGAAGAAATCGACGTTGGATACTCTCAATTCTGGCGATTTGGACTTGTTGGTAGGGGGTCCACACCTGACAGGCGTATTCAATCAGGGGGCGGAGAAAGGTAACATAGAGGGATCGGGTCACATATGGGTTGGAGAATTCCTTGGACCATCGTTTGACGAAACAAAGTGCGGAATTGGCCTCGAGAATTATGTCGTCATAATGGGAGATGAAGTTAAGCTCCTGATCACATAATATGCCGAGATCACGTATCGAGTTAACGATAGATAGGGGTTGATTGTGAAGAAAATAGATACGGGGAGTAGATTTTAAACGTTTTCGTGAAAAGGTGATTGAGCGGCATTTAGTGATATTTAAGTCTAAGTAGTTTTTGAGACACCAAACTGAAAAATTATTGAGATCAAGTTGGATAAGGGAAGAGTCATATGCAGAAGAAATGGTTTAGACAAATTTAGTGTCGTCGGAATAGAGAGATATATGGGAATGTTTGATGACCAATTCAATATCGTTAATAGTAAGAATAAAAAGAAGAGGCCCTAAGTGGCTGCCTTGAGGGACTCCGGACGTGGCTAAGAAAGGATAAGAGGAAGTGGATCTAAAACGAACACTGTAGTAACGGTTTTCCAGATAGGAAGAAATCCATTTTAAAAGAATGGGTTCGAAACTGAAGGTGGATAGTTTGAAAAACATAAGTTTATGGGAGATTTTATCGAAGGCTTTAACAAAATCAGTGGAAATGACATCGACATCTTTACCATTCTCTAAGGCAGAGAGGGTAAATGACACAAATTCAACAAGATTAGTGGTAGTTGATCTACAGTTAAGAAAGCCATGTTGTTTAGGAGAAATGATGGATTTACAGTGAAAGCTCAAAATTTCATGAAGTATGCTTTCAAAGAGTTTGGGGATACATGAGAGTTTGGCGATAAGACGATAATTGATAACATCGCCTCTTGGACCCTTTTTGTGTATTGGAATTATAAAGGAACTCTCCCATATCTCAGGGAATTTACCTTGAGAAAGGGAAAGATTGAAGATTTTCGATAGAGGAAGGGAAAGTGATGATGAACATTTCTTTAGGAGAATAGCTGGGAGTCTATCCGGACCAGGAGAGAAGTCATCATTAAGCTGATTTAACTTATTTTCCACAATAATTGGATCGATGGTAGGTGGGGGAAATAGCCCAAAGGTTCAGGTTCAAAGGTTCAAAGGTATCATGAAAGATTGTTTGAAAAACGAGGCAAAGAAGTTGGCAATAGTTTGTGGATCATTTGATGTTATATTATTGAAGGAGAGAGAAGCTGGGTACCCATCGGATTTTCTTTTATGATTGACGAATTGGTAAGAGGACTTAGGATCATTAATAAGGTTGGCTTGCATCATATTTAAGTAACGCAGATATAATGAGTTGGAAAGCTCATTAAATTGGAGATACGTACCGAGATAGTTAGAATAATCTGTAGGAGTTCGCGTGCGAAGAAAAGTTGACCATAGTTTGTTTCTTTTGTTTCTAAGAGAACGGAGCCTTCAATTATACCAAGGTGGGCTGGTAGACGAAGTTTTGCGTCGTGTAAATAGTACAAACGTTAATGGACGTTAGTGCAATTGGTCGGAAATTGGAGGGGGAATAAGTTTCTGCTTTTTTAGTGACTTTTAAGAACTCTTACTACTGTGCGAGTTTGGAAAAAGATTTGTCCCATGGAATCATTTACGATATCATGTACAAGAGGAGTCATAATCCTCTAAGTCGAATTTACTGCAAAAACAAAAAGGATTTTATTATGAAAGAGTGTTGCGGTAAAATTTACCACAACAAGTCTCACCTACCTTTAATCATTTTTAGTTTCTTTTTCCGTTGCTGCTCCAAAATACTTAAAGAGTTAGTAGATACCTGGTGGCCATCAGCCAGAGACCTGCTCTTAAAGTATTTTGGAAAAGTAACAAATATAGGTTTCTGAGCTTTGCAAACGGAGTGGAACAGTTGGTTCTAAAACTATAAAGAAGACGGGCGGTATCCTTTTGATGTGCCAGCGGATGAGCTGAAGAAGTAATCGAGTCAGGGGACTTTTAGTTATCTCCAAAGAGGCCGAATAATTTATGAAGATTTCAGTAATCAAATTTACCGTTTATTAACGTAATCTATAATTTTTTTTTGTCAGCAAATGGGTTGTTAACGTGCTTCAAAATTCTTAAAGCCCAATTTTTGTTAAAATAAAAGATCTTTCAGAATTTACAACGAAGGAATATAACTAATTAGAGCTTAAAATTTAAAGAAACCTCGGTTTTAGTTTTGGAAAGATTGCTTCGCGCTTCGAATTACTCGCAAATAATTAATAGTAACTAGGAGAATGCCATTAGAAACTTTTTACTCAATTTTGGTTCTTTTGGATTTTCTCGAAAAATTTAGTTGAAAGGAGTCTGAACTCGGTCATTTGTATTCGGCAAGTTTTGGAAATACATCCAACAACTTGCTGAATCATTTAATGTCTGTGTGAGAATAAAGTTTCGATGAGATTCGACTACGGAGGAACGGAGGTTTTCGAAGAGAGTACGTAGCTTTCCAGGAAGCCGTGATCCCGGGACCGAAGATCTCGAAAACGATTGGCTGGACGTATGAATGTGTGAGAGAATGGAATGGCCGAGGAAGGCAATAGTTAGCTTGGAAAGGCAATCTTTGGAGAACCAGGCAAGCAAAAAGTTGATTTTTTTTTATTGAAGAAGTCGAGAAAAGTCTGAAAGGAGATAAAATTGAATAAAAGTATTTTGGAGAAGCTAGAGGAATTTTTTCTTTAAAATAGTGATTCGAGGCGGAGAAGAAATTTTGAGGACACAGGAAAATAATCGAGGTGATATAGAAAAAAGAGGCAGATATAAGATCCGTAGTCTTGAAAAAAAGACAAGTAGAGTGTTTGTTTTGTTTGTGCGTCAATTCTCAAAGAGATAAGATCATAGGCTTTGAAGCCCACTGTAAAAGATTTCTTGAAAATAAATAAATAAAATAAAATAAAAAAAGATATAAGAAGGTTTGCTAATTATTTGGCATTTTATCCCAGTTAATTGTGGGACACGGTTTTTTTATTTATTGGCTAACGGCCCAATTGCGTTTTTCGTTTGCTTTCGGTTTTGTTGTTTTACCGTTTTAATTTGTTAGATCTAATTTGTTTGAAAAAATTGTAAGCTTCGGCTATAAAGTTTCCCAAATAAAGTTTAATTTTTAAAGCCACCTTGTGGTTAAAACAAAAATCTTTGTTTTCTTTTTATTTTATTTATTTATCGTGATATATGTAGTTTGGAATTTTTCTATAGTTCAAAAAAAAAATTACTGGCGCCCATTTTCTGTGCAAGTACACCCTGTACTTAAATTTCATACATTCTCTATAGATGCTTTTATTTTGTTTGATTTAATTAATCCAATTGGATTAATTAAATCTCTGAACCCACTCCATCGCTGAGCTAGTGGGTGGCAGTACTCTGGATACTGCTTGTTGTGCTTTTTATCCTTTTTGTCCAATTCTGCAGGAAATTCGTTCGCAACAATTCAACGAAAGATTTCTTTCTTCAAATTGACTATTGAAAGCATATCTTCAATTTTCGTAATAGTTTCTTAAATTAAGTCATGAATTCAATCAGATATTGTAGTTTTTATATTCTTATTTGTGTTTCAAATAATTTCAAAATTGTTTAAGGATAACTCCAAAACATTATTGCAAATTGTTAATCTCTCATTTTAGAAATCGCTTTTCTTAAGATAAGCATTGATTTAAGCCAACTTGATCCAATGTTTGCTTTTACCTACAGCTAAAATACTTTACTTTTGTTGCGAAATGTCATTTCACACAAATGACAGAAATGCCATGTCCTTATTCTTAAGTAAAAGTATTGCAATTTTTTTCTTATAAAATCAAAAATTTGTCTATCTATCAAATAAATGTATATGTACAAGGTGGCGCAAAATTAATCGCCCAAATGGAAGATGCTATAATTTTTGAAAATAGGGTCGTACGTCAATCATATTTGACATTATTGAACTAGAGATCTGCAGAATACAAACAGACAAGTAATGGAGCGCTGCTAATAAGAGCCCCTAATAATTGTGTCGTTGGTGTTCTACTGGACTCTAACAGGCTGGAGCTCAGGAGACCATGCTGTTCGTGGCCACCAACGACCTTGTCGTTCGGCCGAGAATACCGCGGCTGTGGCTACCGATTTCGCTGAGAACGAAGAAACATCAACCACCAGGCAGACACTACAGCGAATTTTAGTGAACGACTTTCCCTGTACAAAGTGTAAACAGTGCATCAGTTAAAGCCTAATCTCAACAAGAAGAGGACGACTTTGTGTCGAAAGTCATTATGAGCGACGAGGCGCATTTCCACTTAAGGGTTAAGTCAATAAGCGAAATATTCGTTTTTCATCATCATCGGCTCGACAACCGGGTTCCGGTCTTGGCCTCTTTCAACAAGTCTCTCCACCTATCCCGGTCTCTAGCCGACGCCATCCAGTTGCGCACCCCAAGGCTTCGGGCGTCCTGGTCTACGCCATCTCTCCAGCGCAAACATTGTCTACCACGCTGTCGTCTACCATAGAATTTACCACAAAGAACTTTCCGAGCAGCTTCCTCTTCGCTTATGCGAGCTAGGTGCCCTGCCCACCGGAGTCTACCGAGCTTAATTTTTGTCACGATATCTGCTTCAAGGTAGATTGCGTACAGTTCATGATTGTACCGTCTCCGGAATCGTCCTTCCTCACATACGGGGCCAACAATTCTCCTTAAGACTTTTCTCTCGAACGCAGCTAAGAGGTCGGAGTGCCTTTTGCTAAGCACCCAAGTCTCGGATCCATATGTGAGTACTGGCAGGACCATGGTCCTGTACAGCAGCAGTTTTGAAGTTATGGTGAGATTTCTGGATTTGAAGAGCTTTGACAGAAATATTCGTTTTTGGGGCACTGAAAATCAGCGTGTCACAAACGAAGAGCCATCCTATCCACTTAAAGCTACAAGGTGGTGCGGTGTTCACGTTGGAGGAGTGATTAGGCCGTATTTTTTGAGGACTGCATCGGTAATGCGGTTGCTGTTACTGGCGAACCCTAATGGGCCATGATAAGGACAAATCTGTCGGATTTGGATTAGCGAGGCTAGGTGAACATGTGCTTTCAACAAGGAAGTACAACCCCAAAAACAGCATGAGCCACAATGGATCTTGTGAAGGAAGCGTTTCCTCCCGATTCGGCAGAAAGATCCCCCGATTTAACCACCCCGGACTTCTTCTTTGGGGCTACTTTCCATCGAGCCTCAGAAAATCACAGCCCTTGAGGAGAATATTCGATACTCATGTCAACAGTTATCGCCGGAAATATGGCGAAGTCATGGAAAATACGATATGACGGTCACAAATGTTTATCAACACTGGAGGGGAGCTACTTAACGGATATCACCTTTTCTACTTAACAATAAAAATTGTTTAGTCAAAAAATTTAAATTCGAAGATTTTATGTGTTACCTAACATAAAGGTTTACATCAGAATTATTAATAACTTCTACAATGTATAGAACATATGTAACCATTTTCCATCTTATTTATTCAATTTAACTCCCATTAAAGTTTAATTCATTAAATGCCAGACATAAATCCTAAAAGCTAAAACTGATTAATTTCAAACACAAAACACGTATCTCCTTAAATTCGAAATGCCCAAATAATCATTCATCGAAAAAATCAAAATTACTGAAATGGTGGTCACTGACAGGAATAAATGGTTACTCAATTTAATTCGTTTTACTTTCCAACGGTTTGTATTGCTGCCCTCTGGAACCCGTTTAAAGGTTTTACTCAAGAGCAAATTTTACTCTCCCCCCGACTAAGATGGCTAGAAATTCCTTTTTTTACTTTTAAGTGCAATAAGAAGAGGAAATCTCTTTAAACTGTCTGAGGATACATTTTTTCAACGTGGCTTTTAGGTTTGGACAAAGTCGTTACTATAGCCGCACAAGTTGACTTGCGGCTAACAATAGTAGCCATGACCCATGGCACCGGAAAAAGGGTTGTCATTGTGACCGGATCTAACCGTCTGTTTCACTGTGAACGACAATTGATTTTTACTGTGGAGATTGAGATTCCGTGCGATTTTGATTTTCTTTTATTTCCATGGGGCAAAAACTAAGAAAAAAAAGCACAGATGTGTCAATCAAAAAACTGAAAGCAAAAACCATTTCAATAGTTTCAGTTCGGACTGAAGTGTAGATGGAAAGTCAAACAGTTTTCTTAAATCTTTTCCATTTAAGTTTTATTTTTATATCTTTTCTGGGGTGTCATTCTTTTAGCATATTTTACACGACCACATGCAAGCTATATCCCTCGCAAAAAAAATGATTTTGTTTATTTGAATTTATTGTTCGTTATAAAAACTCTACACAAAATCTTTTGAACAAAGTCATATCTATAAAGCTACCGAAATTACATAATACCTAACAAAAGCCTTAAAAGAACAAATTGTTGTGTGCCTGAGAAGTATAATCAAAGCGGAAATCAGCAGACGGAAACAGTGTGTTATGAGTTTGCCAGGCCAGTTCGTGGAGAAAAGTTCTCGAACAGGGTTGTTATGCTATTATGTGATTTTATTTGAATTTTTAAAAATAACTAATTTTTAATTTATCTCTAGAGAATGTTTTTTTTTTTACATATTTTGCGGATTATGAGCGCCCTTAAAATTTTTGAGCACAGTGGGAGCGTTTAGGGAAGTAACCTATGCACATTGGTGTTGAATGTTTGAACATCGCAATGGGATGGAAATATTAGACCGGGTTAATCATTCCACATTGGTGTAAAGTGGACAAAAAAAAGAATCTCTTTTAACAGTACGTCTGAAATTCAACTCAAGGGTAAAATGCGGGGCATATCGTGAGGCGTAAGTTTAATTTTAATGACCATTAAATTCATTGAACTCTGTAAATGACCTTGAAATAGGTTCGTTCATATGGATATTAGTTCGTTATTCGATTGAAAGATTTCTTTCTCCTAGTGGTATCTATGGATAATGTGATCTGATAACACAAAAACTACATCATGAATACGGGATTTCAGCAACTGTAAGCCACTACATTCCTTATCAAACGAATCTGAACTTTATTAAATTCTATTTGAAAGAAATTGCCAAGGGTTTCTGATAACATCTACTAATTTAAGGTAAGATCTTACGTAGGAAGTGTGTTTAGAAATAACGTGTAACGGTAAGACAATACACTTGAAGTTCAAAAAGTTCGATTTTCCGATAAAAGCATCAATATCTGAGGCAAGTAAAACCCAAGAATCAAAGTTAATAGCTAATCTAGAGTATTTAAACATGTAGGTAATATGTTTTCTAGAGAGAGAAATTACGAATAATTTATTTACGCTGGAACTCAAAACATTTCAAAAAGTAGAACAGCACGATAAATTATTAAATTCAGATTGAAGTTTTAAAAGTTGTTATACTTACTAATAGTTAAAGATCGTCAGACTTTTTGATGATTACAATTAATAAATACAATTGGGACAAGGTGACTGTCCTGAGGAACACCAAAAAGGACATATACGGATAATAAGTCTTGAATTATATTTTTTAATTCCATTAAAGAAGAGACCTATTCTAAGTTAGTAACAGTAGGTTACTTTTAGCACTCGATTTGAAAATAGGGACCAAAAGAGATGATTTCCAACGTTACGAATCACAACGACAAATTGAAAATAATTGTCGGGGATAGGCACCTTTTGAAACCTTTTCATACCCCCAACACAATAAACATCAGGCTTCGTGTTTGGTTTAAGACCTTATAAGCCTTCTAAAACATCGCAGAAGTCTAGTTATATCAATCTTTGGTGAATTTGCAGAAGGAATGCCATAGGGTTTCTATAGGATAGTTTTTTTTTAATTTTTTTCGAGAATTTACTAAAAACGATAAACTATGTACGAATTTTACAAAATTTCAAAAAGTCAAGCAAATCGTTTTTTTAATTTTATAGGCACAAATTAACCGAAATCATTGGTTTTAAGAAATCCCTAAAAATTTACATTTACCTCCGCTTTATTATAATCACGAATAACAAATGTTTTCTGTTTTCTTTTCGGAAATATATATCTTATAGCGATACACCCAAATACACCTAGACCGAAACTGATTGAAAGGCATATTTGTTCAATATCGATGATACAAAAAGAGACCATTACAGCTCGAAGAGAGCCTAAGCCAAGTGACTTACCAGGAATAGAGGGGACGTACTTTCCGGAGGGCTTATAAGCTGAGCAGTACTTTTCATGACAACAGATGCGCTTGGAGATATGTATACTCCTCGCAAAAGGCAATACACCCCTGAAAATAATTTTTACAGCGGCTGAGAATCGAACCGCAGGCTTTTGCATAGTAATAGTTCTAACTATTGTGCCAAGGGGTACTACAATATCGATAACAGGAAAATGTATTAAGTTAAATGAAATGTGTGGGGAATGTCTCCTCCGCTGCCACTTACTTCTAGTATAAAAATTTAAAATAAAATATTAACTTATAATAAAATAACTTACCTTAAAATAATACTTACCCTATATCTTACCTATAAATAAAACTCTATACTTACCAAAAAAATAAAAATAATAATATAAATAATATATTTACTATAATAAAATAACTTACCTTAAAATAATGCTTACCCTATAAATTACTTACATACATAACTTATACTTACCAAAAAAAATAATAATTAATAGCTTCGAACAGTACCGCTGCCCACGCACCATAGAAAGAAAAAAAAATATATAAAGAACATCAACAAAAAAAAAAAGCCTCACTACACATAGCATATGAGTGGTGAGATGCGACCAACGGGTCACATCTACCCGTCACCGGTAACTTCTTCAACAAAAAAAAAGCCTCACTGCACATAGCATATGAGTGGTGTGATGTGCGAGTGGATTAGGATTAGAGAGAACGATGTTGAGTAGCGGTGCTGGTGAAGCTCAAGGCCAAGTGGCAGCGAGACAAGAGCTTTGGTTGAGAGATAAGCGTCAGAATTTTTAGTCTAGTTTTGGATTTTGTCGGTGATTCGGTCAACTATTTTTTTTTTTCCCCGTTGGTACTTGTTAGTCAAATATTACAAAAAAATAAATATCGTGTAAATTATAAAAAATTATAAAAAGAAAATGATACTTACCAGACTATTCTATAAAACGTGAAAATTATATAAAAAAAGGGGAATTTATACCTACCTCACTACCAAAATGAAATGTGAAAAGTGTTAAAAGAAAATTGCATATGCTTACTGTACTACTAAAATAAAATGTGAAAATTGAAAAAAAAAAAAGAAATACATTTACTTACCCTACTACTACAAAAAAAGAAAATTAAACTTCCCGAAGAAAATTATACTTACCCTACTACCACAAAAAACGTGAATAGTGTTAAATAAATTTTACTTACCCGACTGATCCAGAGAAAAGACTACAAAAAAAAAAAAAAAAACGAAAATTTATATTTATATTTACCGGACTATACCAAAATAAAAGAAGTGAAAATCCACCAAGCCCTATAACCTGGACCCGGAGAATTCGCAGCAACACACTACCGGAGCAACACCCTACAACGAAGCAACACCCTACGACGGAGCTGCACCCTTAAAAAACCCTACTATCCTTGTAAAAAAAAAGTGTGTCCCAAGTGTTCCTACCGAATAAATACCTACTACAATTTTGTGTTAACCCCCCCGTCCTTCCTTCCTCTTGTGCCTATAGTGTGTCGTTAGTGTTTTAGTTTATAAGGGATATGTAATATAAAATAAAATTATAGGTATTTATTAAAAAGTGGCCAAGTTTAACTTAAAAGGAAATAAATAAATATATTTATAAATAAATTTTTTTTACAAGTTTAGAGAAAAAAAAAAAAAAAAAACAAATAAAATTTTTTCAAATAAAAAAGAAAAAAAAAATGAAAGATTTGATAAAAAAAGGAAAAATAAATTAATCCACAAATCACAAAACAAAACAAAAAAAAATTAACTTAATAAAAATTTTAGAAATCATCTATAAGAACTCCAAAGCGGTGCACCTTGGCAGTGACGACAGCGGATGACAAAGTAAGTTCCTACATTTTGTTTTTTTTTTTTTTTGCCATTCCCATACTTACCCTTTGAACTTTGTTTTGATTTGTTGTGGAGAAAACAAATTATCTATTTTTTTTTTTTACACCTATGATATTACCGAGTGAACTACACTGAAAAAAAAAATAAATACTATTTACGTATACATAATTATAAAATGATAATGACGATACACTGAATAAAAAAAAAGAAATAATAAACAAATACCATACAATAACAATATAAATCAAAAATAAAAATTATTAAAAACAAAAACTTAAACAATTTAAAATTTAGGAATTTGGCTACGACTAGGGTTGCCACCCCTACCTAAAATTATTATTAAAGAACTTTTATTATTTTATTTTTTTTTTCGTAATCTTGCTATTTTTGATATAATTTCATATGCTTGGCCAAATTAAATAAATTGTACATGTAAATTGAATAATCGAAAGCGTTGCTTTTCTTTTGGATTCAACCTGCTATGGTTCCTTTTCGTAATGATTGAAGTTTTCTTGATTTTAGAAGGGAAGTAATTTCGAAATATTTCGTAGTGACTGAAATGGAGTCTTATACCTAAGACCTGAGGAGGAGGCGACACGAAACGGAGTTGGGCACCGATGATATGATGAAGTAAGATAGAAAAATGACAGATTAGGGGCTATAGCGAAATAAAGGAGGAAGCCATAGCCACGGAGGTAACTAGGTGTTACAAGGGTGGGAAAACCTCCTGAGGGCAGAACATCTAAGTCCCTCACCCCCGCACCGGAATCGCAACCATACACATACACATACACATACACATACACATACACATACACATACACATACACATACACATACACATACACATACATATACACATACCCCTACACATACACATACACATACACATACACATACACATACACATACACATACACATACACATACACATACACATACACATACACATACACATACACATACACATACACATACACATACACATACACATACACATACACATACACATACACATACACATACACATACACATACACATACACATACACATACACATACACATACACATACACATACACATACACATACACATACACATACACATACACATACACGTACACATACACATACACATACACATACACATACACATGCAAATACACATACACATACACATACACATACACATACACATACACATACACATACACATACGCATACACATATACATACACATACGCATACACATACACATACACATACACATACACATACACATACGCATACACATACACATACACATATATGTACATGCAACATACTCTATATAACAGTTTCGGCCTCGATATTTTAAAATTACAAATGGCATGAAAAAAATAGTAACCATGTCTAACCCGGGAGCAAGAACCCCTCCCATCCGACGAGCTACGACCCGTGCAATGCCAGCATGCCACGCAACCGTGGTTAGACACTGCCCTCAGCTCGATACGATTGCCTGGACCAGCCTGAGGTCGCTGTAAAGCTCAGGTTGTAGAGGTGGTTTAGAGTTGAGGCAGGGGGTATTCGTTACAGTTGGCGCCCAACGTGGGGCCCGAAAATATTGTTTTTATAAAACCATCTATAGAGTAAAAGGTAATGAAATAGTTTGAGTGTGGATAAGCTTATATAACGGTTAAAATTTTATTTTGCTATACCTTTTAGACAGACGTCCGCTAAATGAGTATATATTTCTACTTAGCTGTTGCGTTTGCCAAAATTGTATATTTTTGCCATCATTCTGGTTTTGATATTTTAAATCCTAAGTTTGGAGGATACAATTTCAGCTTCAGTTGTTTAACATGTCACTAACAGATCTTTCGTTTATATCGACGAATTGGGTAAAGCCTGACTCTCAGATTGGCGTTAAGACAATCGAGTATCGCAGGTAAACCTCGTTCGACCAACTTCTACAAATCATAAAATTTCAAAATTTTTATACGTGTTGCACAGACTGTTGTGATTCCACGAGGGGATATGTTGTCTTCCTTTCATCGGTCCTTAGCCTGCTTGTGTCGCTTCCATCCGGAATTATGAAGTATTGATTGCTAAGTATTTATAACGTAGTTTTTTTTTCATTCTTTTTTTTTATAAACCTTTTTTTCTAAATATTATATATCTATGAAATTTTTTTTATGAACTCGCTTTGAAAATATAACTAATTTACCTATTTAAGAGACAGAATTACTTTGAACTAGTAAATATATTATTTGACATTCATCGTTATATCGCTTGTTGTTTTGTTTTCCTAATCTAACCTTTGACCTTGACCTAACATAATGCGCCCACCGCCTCGTAGAAGGGTTACTCGAACTGGGTTTTCACTGCCCCGATCATTAAATCCAGATTCTTTTGCTGATCTCGACGCACCACCCGAAACTCTCGAACCAACTCCTCAACAACGATCAAGCCCAACGCCGGAAGATGCAGAGGGAGCAGCATCCCTTTTAGCTCAGGCACGTGCTGAATCTCCCAGGATACCGGTCCCGTCATTCACTCCAAGGCTTCGCGACTCACTTGGAGGAAATGAGGAAGAGTTATCCGGATACATACGTGATGTTGCCACTGCTGTAGTAGGAGCTAATAGAGCGGCAGATTTTAGGTTTTTCTCGGCGGAGATGGAAAGGACTAGAGCTGCTATGAGAGACGAGATAGCAGGCGTCGTACGTGAGAGCTTAGCTCAACGCCCTACTCCCGAAAATAATCGTCCTATTCCCGAAAAGAGAACCAGCGTGACCGATGCACCTCGTCGTTTTCCTCAGCCACATCCATCTCCACCTCGCAGACATTCTCCACCAAGAAACACTACTACCCATCGCCCACCAACCCCTCCCCGATGTAATCCAACGGCTGAAACTTCAAACATGGACGACTTTTTACGACAATTACAAGACATGACATTGAGTGATACTAACAACCCATTCCAACCTTCACCACGCCCTACAGGACTTAGATTACAGGCCTTTCATAAATGGGGTCTTAAATTCGATAAAAACCTTATGACCATCGATGACTTCATTTTCCGACTTGAAAGACTTAGGATCAGTTACAGAGCAACATGGGATGACGTTATTTTGAACTTTCACCACTTTTTGACTGGCTCGGCGGAAACCTGGTTTTGGAGATATGTCAAGATGAACCCTGGTGTAAACTGGCTAGGACTGAAAGCTGCGATGATCGAACAATACCGCAGCCTAGAAACCGATTCAGAGCTATCGCGGAAATTATACGATCGACATCAAGGACCAACTGAAAGCTTCGACGACTTTTATACAGCCATTCAACAACTGAATTCGCGATTGAGAACGCCAAAACCTGATCTGGAACTTGTTGACATTTTGAAAAACAACGTTCGTAGACAAATGGGTATGCTGTTAATAACGTTCCGTACCGATAGTCTAGCGGAAACAGTACACGTCTGTCGGAAAGTCGAAAAGTACATCCAGGACCGCGATTCCTTGAAATTTCGTCCGAGTTCCAACCCGCTACCCCGAAAAAATCCTGTAGCTGAGCTGGTTGCAGATGAAAGAGAGGAAGTGGATAACCTGGTGCCCAACCTTGAAGCGTTCCATCCGAGACGAGAGAAGGACAGCTCCAGCCTTTTATGTTGGAACTGTAAAGAAAAGGGTCACTCTTTCTACGAATGTCCTGAAGCCCAGCGAGCCCTGTTTTGCTACAGATGTGGGTATGAAGGCACAACCTGTCCCCAATGTCCCCATTGTACGGGAAACGACCCAAAGAGCAATTCGAAGACCCGGGGGAACTGCTCTCTGGAGAAGAACCCGGGATTTTAAACTCACGCGACCCACAAACCTTCCAGCCCAGACAGACAACCTCCGTACCAGATCCAAATGAATCCCCATCTTCACCTGGCGTATCCACTCCAACTATAATGAAGCGACCTCCTCAAGTTACTCCAACTGTAAACACCAGTCCGATGTCCCTTCGCGAACCACCAACCAAAACTCTCCACGAAAGGCTCCAAAATTATTTTGAAGTACGTAAACGAATCTTTGGCGTACAAAACACTGTGGTTTCGGATAAGATACTTAAACTTAGGAAGAAGTTTCGAGAGAAGAAGAAGGCTTATAAGGCCATAGAAGCAACAACTTTATGCAGCTCCGATGATCCACGCCCTTACGCGAACGTCCACCTTTTTGGAGAACCTGTCCTTGGACTTCTCGACAGCGGAGCCAGCATAAGTTGCCTAGGCGCGGGCGGAGTCGACTTTCTTCGTAAACACGGCCAAACCCCCATGAAACTTTCGACTGAAGTGAGAACTGCAGATGGAAAACGCCAAGCCATAGAGGGAAAATTAGCCACAGAAATCACGTACAAAGGGATGAAGAAAATGATACCCCTATATTTGGTTCCATCTCTGCAACAGAAGCTGTATTTGGGAATCGATTTCTGGAAGGAGTTTAACATCGCTCCCAACTTGATTTCAGAACTCTCGCCAATAAACATTCCTGAAAATGACCCGAATGCTCACGTACTTACTCAACAGCAATCCAGACGGTTAAAAGATGCCATCAGTAGGTTCCCGTCCTTTGCCCAACATGGCTTAGGAAAAACTACACTGGAGGTACATACAATAGATACAGGGGATGCCGAGCCCATTAAGCAGCGTCATTACCCGGTTTCTCCAGCGGTACAGAAACTCCTATATGAGGAACTGGATCGTATGCTGAAACTCGGAGTTATAGAAGAAAGCACAAGTCCATGGAGCTCGCCTGTAGTCCTGATTCGCAAACCCGGCAAGAATAGATTGTGTTTGGACTACAGAAAAGTGAATGCAAAGACGAAGAAAGATGCATATCCTCTTGCTCATATAGGAGGATTGCTATCGCGTCTTTCAGATACTCGCTTCATCTCAAGCGTGGATCTGAAGGATGCGTTTTGGCAGATCCCGCTGGAGAAAGAGTCCCGAGAAAAGACGGCATTTATTGTGCCCGGTATGCCCCTGATGCAGTTTACGGTAATGCCCTTTGGCCTCTGCAATGCGCCACAACGCATGGTCAGACTTATGGACAAGGTGGTACCCCACCAGCTGCGAGAAAAAATCTTTCCTTATCTGGACGATCTGTTAGTAGTATCGAGTACCTTCGAAGAGCATATCCAACTTCTAGAGATTTTGGCTGGTAGGTTGAAGGAGGCCGGCCTCACGATGAATGTTCAAAAATCGAAGTTTTGCTTCAAAGAACTTAAGTTTCTTGGATATATTGTAGGAGATGGTTGTCTGAAAATGGATCCAGAGAAAGTTGCAGCCATTGTAGATTTTCCAACACCGTCATCTGCAAAACAAGTTCGTCGATTTTTGGGTTTAGCGGGATGGTATCGGAGGTTTGTGAAGGATTTCTCCACCGTAGCCGCACCTATCACTGATACCTTGAAAAAAGGGAAAAAGTTTTCGTTCACCGATGAAGCAGTTGAAGCCTGCAAGAAACTTAAGGATGCCTTAACCTCTGAACCCCTCCTGGTACATCCAGATTTTAACAAGGAATTTGTTATACTTTGCGACGCCTCGGATTCTGGCATAGGATGTGTGCTGAGCCAATTGGACGAGAATGGTAACGAGCGCCCAATATACTATCACTCCCAAAAGCTCAATGCGGCGCAACGCAATTATAGTGTGACAGAACGAGAGTGCCTTGCTGCGGTTGTGGGTGTACAGAAGTTTAGGGCGTATGTGGAAGGACATGCTTTCAAAATTGTCACGGACCATGCGAGCTTGAGATGGTTGATGGGTCAGAAAGATCTAAGTGGCAGGTTGGCGAGATGGAGCCTTAAGCTTCAAGGATTCGACTTCAGCATTGAACATCGGAAAGGAACCCAGAATGTTGTGCCTGATGCACTCTCCCGAGTGTATGGGGTAGATGCTTTGGGTTTCGATGGTTCTGTGTTGACGAATCCGGATGATATTTTGCATATTGACCTTAAGGATCCTAGCTTTCAATCTAAGGAATACCTTAAGATCATACAAAACATCCAAGAACAAAATGATAAGCTACCTGATCTTCGAGTGTCGGAAAATTACGTCTACAAGAAGGTTAGACATTGCACAGGTGATCCTGTAGAGGATGACCAGGTATGGAAGCTTTGGGTTCCGGAATCGATGACTCAAAACTTGATCTCGCTGGCTCATCGACCTCCTCGGGCTTCGCATGGAGGAATAGCGAAAACAATTTACCGACTTCAACGACAATTCTTTTGGCCAAACATGGCCAGTCAAGTAAAAGCCTTTATCGTTAGCTGTGATATCTGTAAAACCACTAAAGCCTCAAATACTACTCTACGGCCTCCAATGGGTAAAGCGTTTTTGGTGGATAGGCCTTTCCAAATGATTTTTATAGATTTTCTTGGTCCGTATCCGAGATCGAAGAACGGAAACACCCACATCGTGATAGCATTGGACCAATTGACGAAATTTGTGGTGGTTAAGGCACTCCGAAGAGCTACTACAGAGGCAGTCCTGAAGTTTCTTCAAGAAAAAGTGTTCTGCGTCTTTGGAGTCCCGGAAACCATTCTATCGGACAATGGAAAACAATTTGTCAGTCGGGAGTTCACAAAGTGTTTAGAGACGTTTGGAATCACACATGTTAGAACGGCTGCCTATTCACCTCAAGCCAACGCAAGTGAGAGGGTGAATAGGTCGATCCTTGCAGCAATCCGGGGCTACATAGACGCAGACCAGAGAAACTGGGACCTGCATCTCCAGTCTATTGCCAGTGCCTTACGAACTTCGGTCCATACCGCCATCAACATGTCTCCCTACGAAGCGCTTTTTGGACAGCCTTGTATGGAGCATGGAGCAGACTATAAAGTTCTTCGTAATTTAAATGCCTTAAACAACTCGGGCATCAAAATTATCTCCAAAGCGTCTGCAATGAATATTCGACACACATACTTAAAGAATGCCCTTGCAGAAGCTCACAATCGATACGAAAACACCTATAACTTAAGAAGCAACAACGTAAAATTCTCTGTAGGAGATTTAGTCTACCGTCGAAACTTTGCCCTAAGCCAGGCGCGGATACAAGGGGGGGGCAATGGGTGCAATTGCCCCCCCCCTGGGCAATTCTTCGTTTCACAATTATTATAAAGTAAATTTTTTTCAATCCCAGCCTTAACCTATAACAACCAACACGCAAACGCTTACGCATCACTTTTCACTTTTCATGTTATTTATGTAGATACCTTTATTCACATTCTTGAAATTGCGTACAAAAAACCATAACACTCACGTTACTATTCCATACTTTTCGATGAGACAACGGATGTATCTCACCTTTCCCAGCTGAGTGTAATCTTACGATACGTTCATGAAGGTCATATTCGTGAGGATTTTGTAACTTTTGTAGATGCATTTGAGGAAATGACTTGTTCCAGAACTGACGAAGAATACGAGTCCGATGAGGAAAACTGGAGAGAAACCAGAAAAATATTATCTGCCGAAGAGAAGTTGGAGGGAAGTTCTACATCAAAGGAGGTGTCCTTAACTGGCAAAGCTTTAGGGCAAATTATCTTGTTCCAGCTAAAAAAGAAGCTCAAACTTCCTCTTGAATCATGTGTGGGAATAGGGACAGACGGGTGTGCTGTTATGCTTTCAGAAGTTCGAGGTGCTGTGAAGGTGATTCAAAAGGAAGCGAAAAATGCTGTGAAGACTCCATGCTACAGTCATAAGCTTAACAACTCTATTTCTCGAAGTTCGAAAGTACCTGCCATTCGAGACGCTGTGACAATCATGAAAGAGGTAATAATGTTCTTCAAATCGCACCCAAAGCGAAAAACTGTCCTCATGAGCACCTTGGGGTGTGCACTCACATCACTTTGTGAGACTAGGTGGGTAGACCGGCATGAAGGTGTACTCCAGTTTTCCTTAGACCTAGCCAAGATTGTGGAGACATTGGAAACGATTTCACAGTGGCGTGACCCAAGTACAGCCAGCAAAGCTTCCTCGTATGTAACAAGCTTATGCAATACCCAGTTTATTCTATCAGTATTGTGTTTAAGTGATGTGTTGTCTTTAACACAGTCCTTGAGCAAATTGCTACAAACGAAATCTCTTGACCTTACCAGCAGCGCTATGCTGGTGAAAGACACAATTTCCATTATTTCAAGTCGCCGGGAAAACATAGATACTAATTTCAAAAATATCTGGCAGAGAGCAAAAAATTTAGGTGATCAATTGAATGTTGAGTTGAAGATTCCTCGTATCCCACGTCATGGTGGACGCCAAATCTACCGAGTCAATTTTGACACAAATTCAGCTGAAGAATACTACAGAATATCTTTATATGCACCTGTACTCGACTTTGTTCTAACTGATTTGCGTGAAAGGTTTCAACCTGAAACATTAGATGTGTTTAAGCTCACGATTTTCATCCCAGAAAATATAATCAAATATAATACTGATGAGTTTGATACCACCGTTAAGTCCCTATTGGATCGCTTTGGAAAACTCCTAAACTTAAATAAAGATGTTGCCCTTTTTTTGCTTAAAGATGAGCTGGTGATGTGGCGCGAAAAATGGGTAAGAGAAAATGAGCAGAAGAACAAGCTTCCCGACACTGCCCTGGATTTAATTGACAAATGCAATAAGGATGTGTTTTGTATTATACATAGTTTCCTTCTTATTCTTGCAACGCTTCCAGTTACAAATTCTTCGGCAGAAAGGTCTTTTTCTTCGTTGCGGCGCCTTAAAACATATTTAAGATCAACAATGGCTGAAAACCGCCTCCGCGGTCTGGCACTCATGCACATCCACAGGCAAATCCCGATCGATGTTGAGAATGTTATTACTAGGTTTTCAAAAACCGGCCACCCAAAAAGATTAGAATTAAGTATTTAAGAACTATGCATATCATGTATAATAATGTATAATGTAATAATGTACTATAATTCCTTTATTTAAATTAATTAATTTATTTATTTTTTTTAATACGTACGAGTTCCTATTTAATACTTTAAGACATGCATACGAGTTCCTATTTAATACTTTAAGACATGCATACGAGTTCCTATTTAATACTTTAAGACATGCATACAGAGCATTATTAAAAGATGCTAAAGTAATGTAAACGAAGATGTTTGATCTACTATTTAAGAGTTATTTACATACGAACTTTATTATGTACCTGCACATGCTTTCCTTCAATTAAATTAAATTAAATTAATTCAATTAAATAAATTGCTATTTTTATATTCGATTGTGTTTATACCTTTTAATATTTTAAGACAGAAATGCAGAGAATCATTAAAAAAGCGTAAGTATTCGATGGACCATTTTTTTTAAAGTTAAGCAAAATATTACGAAAATTGCCCCCCCCTGAACGAAATCCTGGATCCGCGCCTGCCCTAAGCGATGCCTCAAAAAGATTCACAGCAAAACTTAGTCCCAAATTCCTTAAAATGAAGGTAACGAAAGTAATAGGCAACAGCTTATATGAGTTGGAAGATTTGAAAGGAAAACGCGTAGGAATTTTTCATTGCAAGGATTTAAGAAAATAGTTAAAATATTGACCCGGCTGCTAGTCTGCGCATGAGACTATACAAATAAATAATAAAATTGAAGAAAAAAAAAAAAAAAAAAAACAGTCACCTATGTAAAGAGAGTAAGCGTTCCTTTTCTTCTCCCTTTCCGTCAAGTGCATTCGGGAAAGGTAGAAGTTTTGTGGGGAATGTCTCCTCCGCTGCCACTTACTTCTAGTATAAAAATTTAAAATAAAATATTAACTTATAATAAAATAACTTACCTTAAAATAATACTTACCCTATATCTTACCTATAAATAAAACTCTATACTTACCAAAAAAATAAAAATAATAATATAAATAATATATTTACTATAATAAAATAACTTACCTTAAAATAATGCTTACCCTATAAATTACTTACATACATAACTTATACTTACCAAAAAAAATAATAATTAATAGCTTCGAACAGTACCGCTGCCCACGCACCATAGAAAGAAAAAAAAATATATAAAGAACATCAACAAAAAAAAAAAGCCTCACTACACATAGCATATGAGTGGTGAGATGCGACCAACGGGTCACATCTACCCGTCACCGGTAACTTCTTCAACAAAAAAAAAGCCTCACTGCACATAGCATATGAGTGGTGTGATGTGCGAGTGGATTAGGATTAGAGAGAACGATGTTGAGTAGCGGTGCTGGTGAAGCTCAAGGCCAAGTGGCAGCGAGACAAGAGCTTTGGTTGAGAGATAAGCGTCAGAATTTTTAGTCTAGTTTTGGATTTTGTCGGTGATTCGGTCAACTATTTTTTTTTTTCCCCGTTGGTACTTGTTAGTCAAATATTACAAAAAAATAAATATCGTGTAAATTATAAAAAATTATAAAAAGAAAATGATACTTACCAGACTATTCTATAAAACGTGAAAATTATATAAAAAAAGGGGAATTTATACCTACCTCACTACCAAAATGAAATGTGAAAAGTGTTAAAAGAAAATTGCATATGCTTACTGTACTACTAAAATAAAATGTGAAAATTGAAAAAAAAAAAAGAAATACATTTACTTACCCTACTACTACAAAAAAAGAAAATTAAACTTCCCGAAGAAAATTATACTTACCCTACTACCACAAAAAACGTGAATAGTGTTAAATAAATTTTACTTACCCGACTGATCCAGAGAAAAGACTACAAAAAAAAAAAAAAAAACGAAAATTTATATTTATATTTACCGGACTATACCAAAATAAAAGAAGTGAAAATCCACCAAGCCCTATAACCTGGACCCGGAGAATTCGCAGCAACACACTACCGGAGCAACACCCTACAACGAAGCAACACCCTACGACGGAGCTGCACCCTTAAAAAACCCTACTATCCTTGTAAAAAAAAAGTGTGTCCCAAGTGTTCCTACCGAATAAATACCTACTACAATTTTGTGTTAACCCCCCCGTCCTTCCTTCCTCTTGTGCCTATAGTGTGTCGTTAGTGTTTTAGTTTATAAGGGATATGTAATATAAAATAAAATTATAGGTATTTATTAAAAAGTGGCCAAGTTTAACTTAAAAGGAAATAAATAAATATATTTATAAATAAATTTTTTTTACAAGTTTAGAGAAAAAAAAAAAAAAAAACAAATAAAATTTTTTCAAATAAAAAAGAAAAAAAAAATGAAAGATTTGATAAAAAAAGGAAAAATAAATTAATCCACAAATCACAAAACAAAACAAAAAAAAATTAACTTAATAAAAATTTTAGAAATCATCTATAAGAACTCCAAAGCGGTGCACCTCCTTGGCAGTGACGACAGCGGATGACAAAGTAAGTTCCTACATTTTGTTTTTTTTTTTTTTTGCCATTCCCATACTTACCCTTTGAACTTTGTTTTGATTTGTTGTGGAGAAAACAAATTATCTATTTTTTTTTTTTACACCTATGATATTACCGAGTGAACTACACTGAAAAAAAAAATAAATACTATTTACGTATACATAATTATAAAATGATAATGACGATACACTGAATAAAAAAAAAGAAATAATAAACAAATACCATACAATAACAATATAAATCAAAAATAAAAATTATTAAAAACAAAAACTTAAACAATTTAAAATTTAGGAATTTGGCTACGACTAGGGTTGCCACCCCTACCTAAAATTATTATTAAAGAACTTTTATTATTTTATTTTTTTTTTCGTAATCTTGCTATTTTTGATATAATTTCATATGCTTGGCCAAATTAAATAAATTGTACATGTAAATTGAATAATCGAAAGCGTTGCTTTTCTTTTGGATTCAACCTGCTATGGTTCCTTTTCGTAATGATTGAAGTTTTCTTGATTTTAGAAGGGAAGTAATTTCGAAATATTTCGTAGTGACTGAAATGGAGTCTTATACCTAAGACCTGAGGAGGAGGCGACACGAAACGGAGTTGGGCACCGATGATATGATGAAGTAAGATAGAAAAATGACAGATTAGGGGCTATAGCGAAATAAAGGAGGAAGCCATAGCCACGGAGGTAACTAGGTGTTACAAGGGTGGGAAAACCTCCTGAGGGCAGAACATCTAAGTCCCTCACCCCCGCACCGGAATCGCAACCATACACATACACATACACATACACATACACATACACATACACATACACATACACATACACATACACATACACATACATATACACATACCCCTACACATACACATACACATACACATACACATACACATACACATACACATACACATACACATACACATACACATACACATACACATACACATACACATACACATACACATACACATACACATACACATACACATACACATACACATACACATACACATACACATACACATACACATACACATACACATACACATACACATACACATACACATACACATACACATACACATACACATACACATACACATACACGTACACATACACATACACATACACATACACATACACATGCAAATACACATACACATACACATACACATACACATACACATACACATACACATACACATACGCATACACATATACATACACATACGCATACACATACACATACACATACACATACACATACACATACGCATACACATACACATACACATACACATATATGTACATGCAACATACTCTATATAACAGTTTCGGCCTCGATATTTTAAAATTACAAATGGCATGAAAAAAATAGTAACCATGTCTAACCCGGGAGCAAGAACCCCTCCCATCCGACGAGCTACGACCCGTGCAATGCCAGCATGCCACGCAACCGTGGTTAGACACTGCCCTCAGCTCGATACGATTGCCTGGACCAGCCTGAGGTCGCTGTAAAGCTCAGGTTGTAGAGGTGGTTTAGAGTTGAGGCAGGGGGTATTCGTTACAGTTGGCGCCCAACGTGGGGCCCGAAAATATTGTTTTTATAAAACCATCTATAGAGTAAAAGGTAATGAAATAGTTTGAGTGTGGATAAGCTTATATAACGGTTAAAATTTTATTTTGCTATACCTTTTAGACAGACGTCCGCTAAATGAGTATATATTTCTACTTAGCTGTTGCGTTTGCCAAAATTGTATATTTTTGCCATCATTCTGGTTTTGATATTTTAAATCCTAAGTTTGGAGGATACAATTTCAGCTTCAGTTGTTTAACATGTCACTAACAGATCTTTCGTTTATATCGACGAATTGGGTAAAGCCTGACTCTCAGATTGGCGTTAAGACAATCGAGTATCGCAGGTAAACCTCGTTCGACCAACTTCTACAAATCATAAAATTTCAAAATTTTTATACGTGTTGCACAGACTGTTGTGATTCCACGAGGGGATATGTTGTCTTCCTTTCATCGGTCCTTAGCCTGCTTGTGTCGCTTCCATCCGGAATTATGAAGTATTGATTGCTAAGTATTTATAACGTAGTTTTTTTTTCATTCTTTTTTTTTATAAACCTTTTTTTCTAAATATTATATATCTATGAAATTTTTTTTATGAACTCGCTTTGAAAATATAACTAATTTACCTATTTAAGAGACAGAATTACTTTGAACTAGTAATAATATTATTTGACATTCATCGTTATATCGCTTGTTGTTTTGTTTTCCTAATCTAACCTTTGACCTTGACCTAACATAATGCGCCCACCGCCTCGTAGAAGGGTTACTCGAACTGGGTTTTCACTGCCCCGATCATTAAATCCAGATTCTTTTGCTGATCTCGACGCACCACCCGAAACTCTCGAACCAACTCCTCAACAACGATCAAGCCCAACGCCGGAAGATGCAGAGGGAGCAGCATCCCTTTTAGCTCAGGCACGTGCTGAATCTCCCAGGATACCGGTCCCGTCATTCACTCCAAGGCTTCGCGACTCACTTGGAGGAAATGAGGAAGAGTTATCCGGATACATACGTGATGTTGCCACTGCTGTAGTAGGAGCTAATAGAGCGGCAGATTTTAGGTTTTTCTCGGCGGAGATGGAAAGGACTAGAGCTGCTATGAGAGACGAGATAGCAGGCGTCGTACGTGAGAGCTTAGCTCAACGCCCTACTCCCGAAAATAATCGTCCTATTCCCGAAAAGAGAACCAGCGTGACCGATGCACCTCGTCGTTTTCCTCAGCCACATCCATCTCCACCTCGCAGACATTCTCCACCAAGAAACACTACTACCCATCGCCCACCAACCCCTCCCCGATGTAATCCAACGGCTGAAACTTCAAACATGGACGACTTTTTACGACAATTACAAGACATGACATTGAGTGATACTAACAACCCATTCCAACCTTCACCACGCCCTACAGGACTTAGATTACAGGCCTTTCATAAATGGGGTCTTAAATTCGATAAAAACCTTATGACCATCGATGACTTCATTTTCCGACTTGAAAGACTTAGGATCAGTTACAGAGCAACATGGGATGACGTTATTTTGAACTTTCACCACTTTTTGACTGGCTCGGCGGAAACCTGGTTTTGGAGATATGTCAAGATGAACCCTGGTGTAAACTGGCTAGGACTGAAAGCTGCGATGATCGAACAATACCGCAGCCTAGAAACCGATTCAGAGCTATCGCGGAAATTATACGATCGACATCAAGGACCAACTGAAAGCTTCGACGACTTTTATACAGCCATTCAACAACTGAATTCGCGATTGAGAACGCCAAAACCTGATCTGGAACTTGTTGACATTTTGAAAAACAACGTTCGTAGACAAATGGGTATGCTGTTAATAACGTTCCGTACCGATAGTCTAGCGGAAACAGTACACGTCTGTCGGAAAGTCGAAAAGTACATCCAGGACCGCGATTCCTTGAAATTTCGTCCGAGTTCCAACCCGCTACCCCGAAAAAATCCTGTAGCTGAGCTGGTTGCAGATGAAAGAGAGGAAGTGGATAACCTGGTGCCCAACCTTGAAGCGTTCCATCCGAGACGAGAGAAGGACAGCTCCAGCCTTTTATGTTGGAACTGTAAAGAAAAGGGTCACTCTTTCTACGAATGTCCTGAAGCCCAGCGAGCCCTGTTTTGCTACAGATGTGGGTATGAAGGCACAACCTGTCCCCAATGTCCCCATTGTACGGGAAACGACCCAAAGAGCAATTCGAAGACCCGGGGGAACTGCTCTCTGGAGAAGAACCCGGGATTTTAAACTCACGCGACCCACAAACCTTCCAGCCCAGACAGACAACCTCCGTACCAGATCCAAATGAATCCCCATCTTCACCTGGCGTATCCACTCCAACTATAATGAAGCGACCTCCTCAAGTTACTCCAACTGTAAACACCAGTCCGATGTCCCTTCGCGAACCACCAACCAAAACTCTCCACGAAAGGCTCCAAAATTATTTTGAAGTACGTAAACGAATCTTTGGCGTACAAAACACTGTGGTTTCGGATAAGATACTTAAACTTAGGAAGAAGTTTCGAGAGAAGAAGAAGGCTTATAAGGCCATAGAAGCAACAACTTTATGCAGCTCCGATGATCCACGCCCTTACGCGAACGTCCACCTTTTTGGAGAACCTGTCCTTGGACTTCTCGACAGCGGAGCCAGCATAAGTTGCCTAGGCGCGGGCGGAGTCGACTTTCTTCGTAAACACGGCCAAACCCCCATGAAACTTTCGACTGAAGTGAGAACTGCAGATGGAAAACGCCAAGCCATAGAGGGAAAATTAGCCACAGAAATCACGTACAAAGGGATGAAGAAAATGATACCCCTATATTTGGTTCCATCTCTGCAACAGAAGCTGTATTTGGGAATCGATTTCTGGAAGGAGTTTAACATCGCTCCCAACTTGATTTCAGAACTCTCGCCAATAAACATTCCTGAAAATGACCCGAATGCTCACGTACTTACTCAACAGCAATCCAGACGGTTAAAAGATGCCATCAGTAGGTTCCCGTCCTTTGCCCAACATGGCTTAGGAAAAACTACACTGGAGGTACATACAATAGATACAGGGGATGCCGAGCCCATTAAGCAGCGTCATTACCCGGTTTCTCCAGCGGTACAGAAACTCCTATATGAGGAACTGGATCGTATGCTGAAACTCGGAGTTATAGAAGAAAGCACAAGTCCATGGAGCTCGCCTGTAGTCCTGATTCGCAAACCCGGCAAGAATAGATTGTGTTTGGACTACAGAAAAGTGAATGCAAAGACGAAGAAAGATGCATATCCTCTTGCTCATATAGGAGGATTGCTATCGCGTCTTTCAGATACTCGCTTCATCTCAAGCGTGGATCTGAAGGATGCGTTTTGGCAGATCCCGCTGGAGAAAGAGTCCCGAGAAAAGACGGCATTTATTGTGCCCGGTATGCCCCTGATGCAGTTTACGGTAATGCCCTTTGGCCTCTGCAATGCGCCACAACGCATGGTCAGACTTATGGACAAGGTGGTACCCCACCAGCTGCGAGAAAAAATCTTTCCTTATCTGGACGATCTGTTAGTAGTATCGAGTACCTTCGAAGAGCATATCCAACTTCTAGAGATTTTGGCTGGTAGGTTGAAGGAGGCCGGCCTCACGATGAATGTTCAAAAATCGAAGTTTTGCTTCAAAGAACTTAAGTTTCTTGGATATATTGTAGGAGATGGTTGTCTGAAAATGGATCCAGAGAAAGTTGCAGCCATTGTAGATTTTCCAACACCGTCATCTGCAAAACAAGTTCGTCGATTTTTGGGTTTAGCGGGATGGTATCGGAGGTTTGTGAAGGATTTCTCCACCGTAGCCGCACCTATCACTGATACCTTGAAAAAAGGGAAAAAGTTTTCGTTCACCGATGAAGCAGTTGAAGCCTGCAAGAAACTTAAGGATGCCTTAACCTCTGAACCCCTCCTGGTACATCCAGATTTTAACAAGGAATTTGTTATACTTTGCGACGCCTCGGATTCTGGCATAGGATGTGTGCTGAGCCAATTGGACGAGAATGGTAACGAGCGCCCAATATACTATCACTCCCAAAAGCTCAATGCGGCGCAACGCAATTATAGTGTGACAGAACGAGAGTGCCTTGCTGCGGTTGTGGGTGTACAGAAGTTTAGGGCGTATGTGGAAGGACATGCTTTCAAAATTGTCACGGACCATGCGAGCTTGAGATGGTTGATGGGTCAGAAAGATCTAAGTGGCAGGTTGGCGAGATGGAGCCTTAAGCTTCAAGGATTCGACTTCAGCATTGAACATCGGAAAGGAACCCAGAATGTTGTGCCTGATGCACTCTCCCGAGTGTATGGGGTAGATGCTTTGGGTTTCGATGGTTCTGTGTTGACGAATCCGGATGATATTTTGCATATTGACCTTAAGGATCCTAGCTTTCAATCTAAGGAATACCTTAAGATCATACAAAACATCCAAGAACAAAATGATAAGCTACCTGATCTTCGAGTGTCGGAAAATTACGTCTACAAGAAGGTTAGACATTGCACAGGTGATCCTGTAGAGGATGACCAGGTATGGAAGCTTTGGGTTCCGGAATCGATGACTCAAAACTTGATCTCGCTGGCTCATCGACCTCCTCGGGCTTCGCATGGAGGAATAGCGAAAACAATTTACCGACTTCAACGACAATTCTTTTGGCCAAACATGGCCAGTCAAGTAAAAGCCTTTATCGTTAGCTGTGATATCTGTAAAACCACTAAAGCCTCAAATACTACTCTACGGCCTCCAATGGGTAAAGCGTTTTTGGTGGATAGGCCTTTCCAAATGATTTTTATAGATTTTCTTGGTCCGTATCCGAGATCGAAGAACGGAAACACCCACATCGTGATAGCATTGGACCAATTGACGAAATTTGTGGTGGTTAAGGCACTCCGAAGAGCTACTACAGAGGCAGTCCTGAAGTTTCTTCAAGAAAAAGTGTTCTGCGTCTTTGGAGTCCCGGAAACCATTCTATCGGACAATGGAAAACAATTTGTCAGTCGGGAGTTCACAAAGTGTTTAGAGACGTTTGGAATCACACATGTTAGAACGGCTGCCTATTCACCTCAAGCCAACGCAAGTGAGAGGGTGAATAGGTCGATCCTTGCAGCAATCCGGGGCTACATAGACGCAGACCAGAGAAACTGGGACCTGCATCTCCAGTCTATTGCCAGTGCCTTACGAACTTCGGTCCATACCGCCATCAACATGTCTCCCTACGAAGCGCTTTTTGGACAGCCTTGTATGGAGCATGGAGCAGACTATAAAGTTCTTCGTAATTTAAATGCCTTAAACAACTCGGGCATCAAAATTATCTCCAAAGCGTCTGCAATGAATATTCGACACACATACTTAAAGAATGCCCTTGCAGAAGCTCACAATCGATACGAAAACACCTATAACTTAAGAAGCAACAACGTAAAATTCTCTGTAGGAGATTTAGTCTACCGTCGAAACTTTGCCCTAAGCGATGCCTCAAAAAGATTCACAGCAAAACTTAGTCCCAAATTCCTTAAAATGAAGGTAACGAAAGTAATAGGCAACAGCTTATATGAGTTGGAAGATTTGAAAGGAAAACGCGTAGGAATTTTTCATTGCAAGGATTTAAGAAAATAGTTAAAATATTGACCCGGCTGCTAGTCTGCGCATGAGACTATACAAATAAATAATAAAATTGAAGAAAAAAAAAAAAAAAAAAAACAGTCACCTATGTAAAGAGAGTAAGCGTTCCTTTTCTTCTCCCTTTCCGTCAAGTGCATTCGGGAAAGGTAGAAGTTTTGTGGGGAATGTCTCCTCCGCTGCCACTTACTTCTAGTATAAAAATTTAAAATAAAATATTAACTTATAATAAAATAACTTACCTTAAAATAATACTTACCCTATATCTTACCTATAAATAAAACTCTATACTTACCAAAAAAATAAAAATAATAATATAAATAATATATTTACTATAATAAAATAACTTACCTTAAAATAATGCTTACCCTATAAATTACTTACATACATAACTTATACTTACCAAAAAAAATAATAATTAATAGCTTCGAACAGTACCGCTGCCCACGCACCATAGAAAGAAAAAAAAATATATAAAGAACATCAACAAAAAAAAAAAGCCTCACTACACATAGCATATGAGTGGTGAG
Organism: Philhelius festivus; assembly: GCA_963931855.1. Lineage (NCBI taxonomy): Eukaryota > Metazoa > Arthropoda > Insecta > Diptera > Syrphidae > Philhelius > Philhelius festivus. The sequence continues at coordinate 21,856,021 of OZ007555.1, read as the reverse complement.
ATGCGACCAACGGGTCACATCTACCCGTCACCGGTAACTTCTTCAACAAAAAAAAAGCCTCACTGCACATAGCATATGAGTGGTGTGATGTGCGAGTGGATTAGGATTAGAGAGAACGATGTTGAGTAGCGGTGCTGGTGAAGCTCAAGGCCAAGTGGCAGCGAGACAAGAGCTTTGGTTGAGAGATAAGCGTCAGAATTTTTAGTCTAGTTTTGGATTTTGTCGGTGATTCGGTCAACTATTTTTTTTTTTCCCCGTTGGTACTTGTTAGTCAAATATTACAAAAAAATAAATATCGTGTAAATTATAAAAAATTATAAAAAGAAAATGATACTTACCAGACTATTCTATAAAACGTGAAAATTATATAAAAAAAGGGGAATTTATACCTACCTCACTACCAAAATGAAATGTGAAAAGTGTTAAAAGAAAATTGCATATGCTTACTGTACTACTAAAATAAAATGTGAAAATTGAAAAAAAAAAAAGAAATACATTTACTTACCCTACTACTACAAAAAAAGAAAATTAAACTTCCCGAAGAAAATTATACTTACCCTACTACCACAAAAAACGTGAATAGTGTTAAATAAATTTTACTTACCCGACTGATCCAGAGAAAAGACTACAAAAAAAAAAAAAAAAAACGAAAATTTATATTTATATTTACCGGACTATACCAAAATAAAAGAAGTGAAAATCCACCAAGCCCTATAACCTGGACCCGGAGAATTCGCAGCAACACACTACCGGAGCAACACCCTACAACGAAGCAACACCCTACGACGGAGCTGCACCCTTAAAAAACCCTACTATCCTTGTAAAAAAAAAGTGTGTCCCAAGTGTTCCTACCGAATAAATACCTACTACAATTTTGTGTTAACCCCCCCGTCCTTCCTTCCTCTTGTGCCTATAGTGTGTCGTTAGTGTTTTAGTTTATAAGGGATATGTAATATAAAATAAAATTATAGGTATTTATTAAAAAGTGGCCAAGTTTAACTTAAAAGGAAATAAATAAATATATTTATAAATAAATTTTTTTTACAAGTTTAGAGAAAAAAAAAAAAAAAAACAAATAAAATTTTTTCAAATAAAAAAGAAAAAAAAAATGAAAGATTTGATAAAAAAAGGAAAAATAAATTAATCCACAAATCACAAAACAAAACAAAAAAAAATTAACTTAATAAAAATTTTAGAAATCATCTATAAGAACTCCAAAGCGGTGCACCTCCTTGGCAGTGACGACAGCGGATGACAAAGTAAGTTCCTACATTTTGTTTTTTTTTTTTTTTGCCATTCCCATACTTACCCTTTGAACTTTGTTTTGATTTGTTGTGGAGAAAACAAATTATCTATTTTTTTTTTTTACACCTATGATATTACCGAGTGAACTACACTGAAAAAAAAAATAAATACTATTTACGTATACATAATTATAAAATGATAATGACGATACACTGAATAAAAAAAAAGAAATAATAAACAAATACCATACAATAACAATATAAATCAAAAATAAAAATTATTAAAAACAAAAACTTAAACAATTTAAAATTTAGGAATTTGGCTACGACTAGGGTTGCCACCCCTACCTAAAATTATTATTAAAGAACTTTTATTATTTTATTTTTTTTTTCGTAATCTTGCTATTTTTGATATAATTTCATATGCTTGGCCAAATTAAATAAATTGTACATGTAAATTGAATAATCGAAAGCGTTGCTTTTCTTTTGGATTCAACCTGCTATGGTTCCTTTTCGTAATGATTGAAGTTTTCTTGATTTTAGAAGGGAAGTAATTTCGAAATATTTCGTAGTGACTGAAATGGAGTCTTATACCTAAGACCTGAGGAGGAGGCGACACGAAACGGAGTTGGGCACCGATGATATGATGAAGTAAGATAGAAAAATGACAGATTAGGGGCTATAGCGAAATAAAGGAGGAAGCCATAGCCACGGAGGTAACTAGGTGTTACAAGGGTGGGAAAACCTCCTGAGGGCAGAACATCTAAGTCCCTCACCCCCGCACCGGAATCGCAACCATACACATACACATACACATACACATACACATACACATACACATACACATACACATACACATACACATACATATACACATACCCCTACACATACACATACACATACACATACACATACACATACACATACACATACACATACACATACACATACACATACACATACACATACACATACACATACACATACACATACACATACACATACACATACACATACACATACACATACACATACACATACACATACACATACACATACACATACACATACACATACACATACACATACACATACACATACACATACACGTACACATACACATACACATACACATACACATACACATGCAAATACACATACACATACACATACACATACACATACACATACACATACACATACACATACGCATACACATATACATACACATACGCATACACATACACATACACATACACATACACATACGCATACACATACACATACACATACACATATATGTACATGCAACATACTCTATATAACAGTTTCGGCCTCGATATTTTAAAATTACAAATGGCATGAAAAAAATAGTAACCATGTCTAACCCGGGAGCAAGAACCCCTCCCATCCGACGAGCTACGACCCGTGCAATGCCAGCATGCCACGCAACCGTGGTTAGACACTGCCCTCAGCTCGATACGATTGCCTGGACCAGCCTGAGGTCGCTGTAAAGCTCAGGTTGTAGAGGTGGTTTAGAGTTGAGGCAGGGGGTATTCGTTACAAATGGCATAGGCAGATCACCTTTACGCTCACCCACAGTAATACAAAGGTGAAATACAATGTATGAATATGAGGATTCTACAACTCTTATATCATAGTCAAGTTATTTCAAATACTCTTCAGGAAATCATCATTTATATAATACGATGGAGAGACAGAATTTATTATATTATTCTGGATTCCTCATTCTATAAAGTGGTTTTTTGGAATTTTCGAATCCTGATTCCACACGGCCAAAAAGTTGAATTTAAAATAGAATTTATAAATTCAACAGGAATTCATATTTAAAATGATAACATATTTACACAGCACATAAATAATACTTCTTTAAATTTTAAATGTAACTGTTTATTAAAAATGGAGCTAAGTTCAGGTCTTCGATTAAAAAAAAATAAAAAAATTAAAAAGTATATCTTTCATTTTCCAAGGAAACGCACAAGTATATTTAAAATTAATTTATATATAAATTAATTAATATTATTTAAAAAAGGCCTCAACGGAAGTTCCTTCAATGGAAGTTTTGTGCTCTGTGTAACATGAAAGCCAGAGAATATTTCATCTAAAAAGCATATATGACCAAATTTAAGCAATATACTCGTAGACAATGTTACTTTGAAAAATATATTCTTACAATGGAGGAGACAAACCGTATTTTGAATGGATCTAACTGAAAGCGATTTTCCTTTTTTAAAGAAATTTGCACATTAATAATTCAGCTTATAACAGAATATGCATATATGCATAACTATAATTATTAAATAACAAAAGTGCCTAAATCAAATGAAAAGAAATATAAATTTAATTTTGTTTTTTTTTTTTTATTAAATGTTGCCAGTTGAGCTGACGACAATGGAAGAACTTAAAAATTCCTAAAAATCTATATAGATCTAAAAACATTAAATTGTCAATTAATCAATTCTTTACTTTACTTACTTCCTCATTGACTTTAAAAATACATTTAGTTTTTATATTTATGATGGATAAACTCTGCACAGAACAAAGAACCAAAGTTATTCAATTTTATTTTGAAAGAAAACATTCAATTATTCAGACACAAAGATCATATAGAAAAGTTCTTAAGGCCACACCCACCAAACCTCCATCACAAATGATCATCACGTGCTAATGATAAAACTTTATTATCAAAATGAGTGTTGGTTAGTGCAAACTTTGCGCGTTGTCTCTTATTTTACGCTAGAGGCGGTGGCCCTTCACAGTCAACTCTTCAACTTTTAGTCGCCACATTTGAGACGAACGATTCGGTTATCAATCAGCAGACATCCGTAGGTCAAAGGAAGATAAGATCGCCCCAGATCAGCACCGCAGTCAAGTAAAGTGTCGATTCCTAGCCGTACATGGGCCGTACTTAGCAAATTTTGTGTCGGGACTGGGGCCAATACCCGTATAGATCATGACTGTAGACAACTCCTTTTGTTCGTTGACTGGGCTTCGGAGCGTTTGGAAGCTCAATCAGCTTTAGCAACGAAGCGAATTTTTGGATGAATGACTGTGCTAACAAGCCAAATAGAAATAACACACACGAGGTTCATGAGGTTCAGATCGTCAAAAAGTCAGCGCTTGGTGTAGATTTTGGGTCGGTGGCGTCGTTGGTCCTTAATTTTTCAAAAACGACTGGTGATGTGGGCACCGCCAATGTAGAGCGCTACGAAACGATGGTAACAAATTTCTTATGCTCTAAATTGAACCATATGGACCATAACGGCAGGTGGTTCGAGCAGGACAACGCCAGGATTGACATTCTGCATTTGAGGAAAGATTAAAGGGTAAGGTTATCTCCCGCAGAGGACACATGTATTGTCCCCCCATTCAACCCATTAAGCCGCAATCAACCTATATCTTAAAATACATTTTAAGTGAGCAAATTTCAAATTTTAGCTGCTCTTTTCTCAAAAGTTGTTTTTTTTTCAAAAAAGAAAATTTTATATGTAATGTTTTGATGAATAAAGATAAAATTTATAAAAACAAAATTGTTTCCATAATCCTTTCTAAAAATAACTTACATAGGTGGAGAGAAATATTTAATAACTTGATTTTTAAGTTCACGCAGACGATACTTGTAGAAGTATGTTCTATATAGAGAGAGAGCTTACAGCAAATTACAGTGGGAGCAATAGCGCATTAAATATGCAGTTTTTTCCAAAGTCTACATAATTGTGATATTAACTTTACTATAACTTCAAAATGTAGAGCTAAGCGCCCTGACTGCAAAAATCAAGGTCCAAGACGTTTTCCAGGCGGCCTTCTGCATGCAAGATGTACCCTATTCTTATCGCGTCTTGCAGGCACTAGGCTGCCTGTAAAACGTCTTGGACCTAAATAGGTATTTGCAATCAGAGCACTTAGCTCTACATTTTGAAGTTATTGCAAACAAGTATTTAGACTTTGGAAAGAACTGCATAATTGATGCTCTATTATGCACTATTGCTCCCACTAGAGCATTCAAAACTTTCACATTTGTAAATAACTACTAAAGACCTGTTTAATTATGCTAATTATTTTTTGTTATCAATCACACCCAAAAATTGCTGTGGGCTCTTAGTCTAATCTCTTTCGATAATGAAAACGATAGAAGTTTTTGTATAAATTTGGGTATAAGCATTTCAAACAGCTTATTATCCGTCGCCTCATCCATGTGGAGAAAATTTTAAAAAATATTTTGTGAACTTAATTTCAGTTTATAGATTCTCATGTATAGGCTCGCTTTGTTCTTTCAGCCATTCCTTCATCCGCATCCATTTCTTCCGGAACTTCCGCTTCTTCTTCCACGCTAGCTCTAGTGCCACACCGATACAGCAGTCGTCCGTGTAAGTGCGTTGGATTGTCATCCAGAGGGCCTTGGGTTAGTTTCTCAACCGCTGCAAAAAAGGTTTCTTTTTTTCAGGGATGTACTACATCTTGCGATGAATTGACAATTGCACCAAGTGTACTTATCGTATGCCTTGTCATTAAAAAGTGCTTTACATTAAAAAAATTGTAGGTCCCCTCTATTTCTCCAAACTGCACAAACAAATGGTTATGCGTTGTAACTTACTTGGCTTAGGCTCTTCATGAGCCATCACGGCTACTTACTTATTTTTTTATTTACCTATTTTTCATCTATTTTTTTTTAATAATTTTTTTTTTTTAAATATAATTTACACTTTATATAACAACACTGTTCAAAAGACTTAGATACCTACCTACCTATACTTACTATGGGATTAAGTTCTTCTTGTTTAGTGACACGTTTTCTTGTCTTGAGACAAAAAAAAATATTGTTCCCGTAAGTTTATCTTTTCAAGAATATATGTATACCTAATAGTGACAGGACGAGTTTTTAAAGATATTTTTTCCGGTCAGAAATGTAAGTTATTAGAATGATTTTTCATCACAAGACAGAGGTAGGTAAACTGCAAGTGACATGTGTGTTGGTATTTAACAAAACACATTGATTTTACAATTCAAACACATAATTTGGGCGTTTAATATAATTGAACTGCTGTTGAATATGTTTAGAACACTACTTTTGTGTGTGTACATCTTCTCCTAATTAGTTGGTAGGCACTAGATAAACACAGTCTTTTTGAATAAGGTGGTCTTTTTGCATGCATGTATGTGACATGACTTATAGCCTAGACAACTGAAGCGGTTGTCTTCAAACTTTGTATTTAAATGCATTTCTCCCTATAGAAAGAACGGAAATTTGTCTATCTCTTAAGCTAAAAACACCTGACTCCAGATTCACATCCTTTTCCTCATTATATTTAGATTTCGACATCATTCTTATATGGGGAACCATGAGCCACTTAGAATTTAATGCTTCAAAACCTTAATGCTGTCTTCTGTCGTTAAAGCCGCTATCCATAAGCGCCACTTGCATTGAGGAAACCGAACAGCTTTCAGTTCTCGGTATGTGCATCAGAGACCACCTTTTGTGAAATGGTCACCAAAAATCCTGCCAAGGTTTCTTTTGCCGATGCAACAAATTTGTCACCCCTTCCGATTAGGCTGTAATCTATAAAGCCTATATTCGTCTAAAGCCTGAGTTCAATTCCCATATTTGCGCATACGCTCCAATTCAAAAAGACAGCTTTTAAATTGCTAAGTAATGAACTAAAAGTAAGATCGATTTGTTTTAATGAAATAGCCAGTTTCCTCCGTTTAACAATTGAACTGTAATGCTCGCGCTTGAGGGAATGACCATTAATTTAACATTGAGCTGAACCTCAGACCTATTCTTAATTTCAGAGATTATTTCTTCAGCCAAACTACACGAATGTGGAATGTACAATCAGTAATATATTGGTTACAATTTGTTGTTTTTTGAATTATAACATAGATCGTAAAAATTAATCGAAAGAAAATTTTTTTATCAAAATTCAAGGTTTAGTTTTCCAGAAAAATACGATTTTCGAAAACCATTTGTGAACAGCTTTACCAACAAAAATTTTTTTCAAAAGCGCTTATACCGTTTTTGAGAAAATAAAAAAAGTTTTATTTATAAAAACTTGTATTCATATAATTAAAAAAAATATTTTTGGATTTATGGAAAGAAATGAAATGAAAATTAAATATTTTGAAAGAGAGTTAAGTAGATACTTAAAATTTGTATCCCAATTTCTTTCTAAGAAAAGTAAAAGAAACGATATTTTTAATTTTGTTTGCATAATTTTATTTTTTTTATTTTTGAGCTCTAACTATTTTAGGAATTTTTTGATTAATACATTGAGAATGGAAAATTTGATGAACCTATATTTTGAATAAGGTTCCTGCTCACCCCGTCCATAATTGTTTTTTTTTTTTTTTTTTTTTTGCATTTTAAACATTTACCAATAAGAATAAGAACTAAGCATTAAGCATTTCATTGTAAAAATTCACTAAAAAGATCGTTTTTGCTTGCTGCTTATGAAGAATATGTTTTTTTATATTATGCCATATTTCAAGAACTAAAGCTTGAATTGAATGACATGTGGTTTCAACAAGACGGTGCCACATTCCACGCAGCACGCGCAACAATGGACCGATTGAGAGGCGAGTTTGATGACCAGTTTATTTCACGTTTTGGGCCATTCAATTGGCCGCCTACAACGTGCGATTTAAGGCCTCTAGACTATTTTGCGTGGGACTATGTTAAGGCTCATGTCTAAAGCGACAAGTCCGCTTCGATTGATGTACTGTAAGCCAAAATTGAAGCATTTATTCGTGAGATAACGGTCGAAATGTTAGAAAGAGTATGCCAAAATTGGACTAAGCGGATGGACCATTTAGGCAGGGGCGTATTTACTCTAGGGCTAAAAGGGCTACAGCCCGGGGCGGCAAGGCTGCTAGGGGCGGCTTGCGTTAATTTATAATATTTTTTTGAAGCAATTGAACTTTCAAAACATTCAAGCAGAAGGATGTAAGCTGCCCCTAGCAATTGGACATTTTATGATATTTTTTTGAAGCGATTGAAATTTCAAAACATACAAGATGGCAAGCCGCCCCTTAAAATTGTCTAATTTACAATATTTTTGAATGATAAACAAAAAATACAAAGATTTAAGAAGAAGCAATTTTTTTGAGTCTTTCAAGCATGACAATTTTTTCCTGCTGTGAGAGAGTTCACTGTAACATGTCACTCAGTTTTTTCACCATTCACTATTCTTATTTTTTATAAATGATTTTTTATAATGAAAATTCATAATAAAAATATTTACAGACATGTACCTACCTATTCTTTGGAACAAATCCCAATAAAAAGAAAACATTATTAAAAAAAAACACTTGTTGCTATGTAGCTCTAAAAAATGGGCTAGACAAACTTTGGCTGGACGGATTTAATTTTTTGATTCTAAACCACCTACAGAGTCCCTTTTTATAAAAAAAAATATATTAAAATCCTTCAAGCCGGATTCTAGATATAAGGTCACGCACAACATTTTATTATTTTTATATACCTAGCAAATCATGCCTCATTTTTTTTTTAGTTAGGCTGTCTCGTGTCCCTATATACAAATACCCTTCCCTTCGTCAATAGTTTTGAACGACTTAAGAAACAATATAATGATTGGTTTTTATAAAATAGTTAATAATGATGGATAAATAAAAGGATAGGTATTATTTTAAAAACTATTGGCGCAAAATATTAGTCGAATTAGTACCATGTTAAAATTATTTTAGTATAATACTAGGTTAAAAGGACGATTTTGCTAATTTAAACCAAATTTAGCATCATGCTATCTCTAACATTTTACTAAAGTTAAAATCGTCGAATACCTATTTTATCTTTATCTAACTTCATATGCCTCTGTTCAAAAGCAATATTAGAAAACTGTAAATGTGCACACATCGACAAACTGGCTGAAACCAAAAATCAAAGCATTTTGATTTTGCTCGCACCGAGACTCACACGAAAAATTGGTGCACACACTAGCCCACACACGCAGCACACATTTCAATACACCGTCACCGATGCGTGCGCATCTGTGGTGCTAATGGACGGCTTAAGGGTGGTTGCCTTTAAAACAAAGGGTGATACATTGACAAAGCAATGATTTGAAACCACAGGACGTAGATATTAATAGGTTCGTTCGTTGAATTTTACCCAGAGTTGACCCAGGTTTTCTTGACAACCCTCAGAGTTGTCAGCAAAAACTGCGGTTTTCGGTTTTCAAAAAACACCCAAGGGCTTTCAACTGTTTTGTTGACAGATAAAAGCAAGACAAAATCATTTTGTGATCTGATAAATTTTTAAATTTGTTATAAATTAGTTTTAAAAATGAACGAAAACAATTTTGCGTTGTTGCTGAATGTTTCATCCGATGAGTACAACAAACATTTAATGCAAATAGTTACAAGCAATAACATGCAACATGCGAATCGCCAAACGACAAAAAAAGAAATACATATGAAATCTCATATGACTTTTGACAGTTTGATCGTTACCTGAACTCGCCCCAGCAAAATACCTAGATCTACTTCATGGCGAGGACAGGGCGACCCCAGGTCTCAAAAAACACAGAATTTGCTCACCAGGGTGACTTCAGGTTTTTCAAAAAACTTCAGGGCTCAACGAACAAACCTAATGTCATTCCCCATTGGAGCGTATGTTATGTTCTAGACAGGCTTAATGATCAAAAAACGTTCCATTGGCTGTCTGAAATTGGTTCGGTGCAAGCATTTGGCTTGGACCAGTTTTTCTGTTCAAAATTTATCCGAATAATATCCAAGTTATTGCCATATCGCTCCTAAGAAAATTTTACTTCAAAAATTTTGTAAGCAGTGTGGAAAAGAAGAATAATTCGACTCCTACGTTTCAATAGAAGTTTTATATATTATACCTACAAATTATTTTTTTTTGTTTGACACCCTGTTCCTCGTTTTAAAAAGGTCTTCTTTTCTTATAGTTTTTTCAAATAACTTTTTTGACTAACATCTACATATTTATCGTGTAGAGTGACATAACGGTATCCTTAAATTATAAATTCTGCTTTTATTTGGTATTGGTATTTAATATAAATGTAACTCTTTTAACCGTAAGTTACTGAAGCGTGTAAATGCTTAGGTATTTCTCAAAATCGATGTCAAAGAACAAATTTAGCTATGGGTGTTAAGAAATTGTAGTTGTCAGCAAAGGAATTTCTGATCACTCCGATTTATAAGTTGTGCAAACTAGAAGCGTTTTCTATTTTTTTTTTATAAAATCTACAATTTGTTTTCCATCGTGTTGTCCCAAACAAATTATATTTGTGTTGTGTAATTGATTCTTTTAGTATATACACTATTTAGAAGAAACATTAGCTGAAAATTTGTGTCTTCTTTAAAGCGGTTCTGTACTTTTTTCCTTGTGAATTGTGTTAAAAACAAACCTAGCCTATCTTAAGCTAAACTGAGCGGCAGCGCTTACAGAAAGAAAGTCTCAGAAAAAAAGGGCGGCAAAATTTACCAGCCCGGGGCGCCAAATCCTTAAATACGCCTCTGCATTTGGGGCGCAGCCGCGGCCAACATTTGCATGAAATAATCTTAAAACATTAAATTATATTAATAAGATTTCAAGCATTTTCAGAATTTTATGTGTTTTTTTTTTTTTTAATTTCTAATAGCTCTTAAAAAATCACTCGTTACGTTTTAGCCAAACAAAATTTCAACGTACTTTCAAGTTATTTCTTAATTTATATTGCTTTTCAATTTTGTACGAATAAATCTGTTTCTGAAATTAGCGTTTTTTTAGCTGTTACATTCGTTTGATTTGTATAAATTGTTGATAGATATCCAGTTTTTTATTCAATAAATTCAAGCGTTTGTTTTATTAAATATTCCAAATAAATTCAAGGAACGGTAATGTGTATACGAACTTTCATAAGGACTGTTAATGAAAAATAACTCTCTGCTAATTTAATAACAAATCAATGGCATCTGCTTGATAAACATGCTTGTTCCGGGAACAATAATTAAAACTTTTCACATAAAACTGGCAAGTAACATTGGCACTGTGTTTTGCGAAATGAAAATTAATTATCCTATGATATTGTTGGAGCAATTTGAATGAATAATTAAAAATACATGCATGGATAATATGAGTTTGTTGAATTCATTTATTTTTTCGTGTTAAGAACGAATATCTAGCTACATAAATTAGTCTATATTTAGAAACTCAAATAACTATTCTTAGAATCCACATAAACTATTTAAGTTTATTTAAATTAAAAAGTCCAATTGAATAGTGTTAAGCCTTCAAGTTGGGTTTTTTATTTGAATTATGAAATTTATATTATAAAGAGAATTTTGTGAAGATAGTAATTTGTATTAAGCGTTTTAATAATTTTATCAAAAATAATTGAATTCAGACGTGTTACATAGGTAGAATGAATCAACAGTGTATAAAACAGAACATTTAATTGAACTATTCCTGAAAAAGAAGAGGTGCTGGATGAGCAATTGGGCCAACGCCATTTCCGTGTACAACTGGCATCGGATTAGCCAGCCTGCTCTACTAAAGAAGAGCCCTTTTCTGTACGTGAAGTATCTTATGAATTTCTTTTAATTAAATGTGTGCTACAGTTTTTTTAACAGGCATTTTTGGTTTCTAAAAAAATTACTTATTTCGTCTTCTTTATCATAATAATGTCAACTTTGTTGAAAATGTCGAGCTTGATTGTTTTTACGAATTCATAAATTGCCACACAGTACTTCTGGTTCCTAACTAGTATAATTACACACTTAATTAAGGCTGCGCGGTAATATTAGATAAAGTTAGGCTTAGATTTATTCGACGAAAAAATTTTGTGTAATTGTTTTGAAGCCTGTAAAGGCTGGCCTTGTAACATGAGAACAACTTTTGAAAAATAAAATAAAAACTAAGAGTATACATACTCGTAAATATATACTTAAAAGTCTTTTGTCATTATTCTCTTTCTATTTATATTAATGATAGTTTGAACTTGTTTAATTTTAGCCAATCTTTGCCATTTTAATGTGTCGAAAACTTTTAATCGGTTAAGGAAATTGCTCTGACATATCTGTCGACGTATGTACACCAATATGGGACATTTTTTATGAATTATAGTCCACATTTTCGTAGGTACAAGGAACAGTTAATAGCTAAATCGTTTCTATGGGGTATGAAACAGTGGCAGTTCTTCTTTTGCTCAAAAGATCAGTGAAATTTTGTCGGCATTTCGGCGGTCGTTGAAAAAATTTGCTTGCCCTACACTATGTCCGAGTTTTTTTTGTATTATTAATGAACACTCTAGGGGTTATTAATGCCCTTATAAATTATTATAAATAGCACATCGCGAGCAGTTAGGAAATGGGGAGGGGATTTAAAAGGAGACGCCGCCGATGCGTCAATGAGGGGGAAAATCGAATGTGGTAAAGCATTTCACATTCGGGTAGTACAGCTAAAGAAAGAATCTCTGTATTTTACAGTACGTCCAAATTAGGCTTAAGGGTAAACAGATGAGCACTCTTAGCAAGACGAGTATTACGGCGAACTTGTTTCAATGGAGGAATGCGGGCTATATCATTAGAGTACTGTTTATAGAAGAAGCGATAAAATAAACTAAGATCAGAGACATTACGAAGGTCTTCGAGAGAAACAAAAGTTTCCTTAATAGAACTTTCTCCAATTAGTCTGATTGCTCTGTTTTGGATTCTATCTAAGAGGTGTAGGTGAGCTTCCTCGTGTAGCGAGTTTTCTTGCTTTTCCAATGTTATCAGCTCTTATTTTTGAGTGGAGACATTTAAGCAAAGTATCCACAGTTTCTACGTTCCAATGTTACTCACACGTAAATCAAAAGGAAGCGGACATTTTTCTTAGATTTAACTACGCGGAAAGGTACTTTTTGAGCTTTTATCGTAGTTGCTGTACATTAATTTGATGATGTATTTGTATTTTTTATGAGTACCATTTAGTTATTTTTAGTTTTCGGGAGACGGAATTGGCGTTTCAGAAATAATCTTAGCAGTTTTTCTGTGGTATCAGATCTTTGCAATCCACACGATATGCAGATCATAAAGCATAACTGCTTCCAATACAGCTGTAAAAACTTTATACTTTGAAACTCTAAAGAGTGTCCTCTTCCATCCATACACTCTTTGCCAAAATGTCCCAATAGCATTTTGGAAAGCCGATCGATTTTTTTTTTTCAGGATGCTTTCCCAAGGTAATGTTCTTTGTTATGGTAAAACAGAGTTACTGCTACTCTTTTACTGTTTCTATTTGGTCCTCTTCATAATACGAGTATGTCTTTCGTTTGTTGCTAAACACCATGCACCTACCCGGAAGAACATAGTTTTTGGCCTTCTTATGTTGACGGTCACAATCCACTGAAAACAATAGCCACGCAATTTTTTGATCATCAGTTGAAGAGACTCAGAAGATTTTGCCAATAGCATCAAATCATCCGTGTAAGACAGAACTTCAATTTGAAGACCATCTAATGAGAGTCCATATGGCATCATTTTCAGCAAATCTTTAATAAATAAAAGAAGATCAATGGACCTAAATTGCAGTTCAATGCGTTCAACCCATTCCCTCTGACGACAATGCAGTATCTCCATGAAATTTTTTAGAGCAATTCCACGATACCTGGAGGGTTCTATACTTGATTCCTTTTTTAAGAGCGGAAAATGATTGATTTTTTAACATTTGTGGTGTCAATTGAAGTAGATCTTTTTTTCAAACACTACATAAACATTTCAGGAACTCGTCTGTTGCGTTTTTGAAAAATTTATTTGAAATTCGGTCAATACCAGGAGCGTTATATCACTGTCCAATATTTCATTTTAGTAAGGAGATCTAACGTATATTATATCTTCAGCCAGGAGCTCAGAATTTGCAGGTTTCTCAAAATGTTCTCGAAGTGATGAGATGGATATCAGCAAAAATTTAATTGAACTGGATTCCTTTAATATTTTTAATGGCTATCCAAAAGTCTACGGAGCTTTTACAGTTATGCAAATTTTTCCAGTTGCTTTCTACCATAACTTCATATTTTTGAACTGCATAAGACTTTGTAGAATTTGTTAGCTTTCAATCCTTCAAACATGTAGTATTTATCTTTTGAAGAGTTTGGCTGCGATAAAAGAATTCTAGACGGAGCCTCTCCGGACTACGGGGAGTTTAATGCTTGGGTAATAAAATGCACGACTGGATAGCACGTTCTTGCTCTAACATATCTATTTTGGAGTAATTTTGAATTTAAAAATTATATAGAGATGTAGAATCATGGTTAGACAAAAATGTCGAAATGCATATTTGATGAGTTCTGGAAAAAATATGATTTTTGGCAAACAAAATTTAAAAAATCGTTACAAGAGTTTTATTAATAAATTATGTTTTCATTGACGAAATTTCTTTAAAATTAGAAAAAAACATGGTTTTGTAATTTAAAATATTAAATATTATATTTTTTTTATATAATTTTGAGAAACAATCACCCGTATTCAAGATTTTAAATGTTTATTGTTTTTCAAAAATTTTTAAAAATTTAATTAAAATAATATTTTAAAATAAAAAAACCGTTCTATTACGGGTAGATATAGATTAGCATTTTGTCTTAAAATTTTAGTTGGCCAAGACATAGACCACACCTTAAATAGTACACGTATTTTTTTAAATCAAAGACGTGAGAGTAGTTTTCGGCAGGTAGCATTTGTGTCGGAGCTACAGAAAAAATTCACTCCTTTAGTGAAACAATGAAGAGGAAGTACAAAGTTTGAAGAAATCGCTTAAGCGACTCGGACTGTAGGTTGAGGAGCAGACATTCGGAACTGCGGGACCTACTGTTTTCTATTCTCTGTCATTGCAATGTCAAGTTTGAGCAAAATCTCGAGATCGTCTTTTTTTCTAAAATTATGAATGTCCACAAAACAGTTACATACTCGTATAACGGCTTTCAACTTAAAGACTTTGCACGTCTCGTAAAACGAGGGTAAGTATAACTAGGTTTTCAGGGCAAATCATCAAACTATTGCGATTGGAAAAAGCAAGCCAGATGACTGGTTTATCAGCTTCATATGCCCATCTGCAAAATGGGACAATAGTAGGCCCTCCCAGAATTACGAAGGCTCCTGCTAAATATCGTATATAAGATACTACCCAACGTGAACATTTAAAGCAATTCTGCAAAGCTTATCCACATGTAGAACTTCTGGGACGACAAATAAAGTATAGAACAGATATTAAAATTTCAAATCTAGATGATATCAATCACTGATCGTCGAATGGTATAGACGAACAAACTCGGAATGGCGGACAAACTGTGTCGCGTGACATTGAAATGTTAACCCTCAGAACAACTCCAAGCAAACTCAAGTTTCAGCAACAAGATCCACTATCATGTGATTTTTCCAACCTAGTTTGCACCCAGGGCATTATCTTAATCAAATCTGTTCCGCAACAGAATTAGAATTAGAAAAATTTTTATTCATTCTTTTTTCATTTCCAACTTAAAACTAGTACAATCGTAATAAGAAATAAATAAAATAGTTATCATTCTTTAACTTGCAAGTTAGTATTGAATGATACATTTGTGAATTAATTTTACAATAATTAGAAACTGTTGTGGGGTAACAATCAGCAATATAATAATAAACAATAATTCAAAAAGTTAAGCGGATTGATAAAGATTTCAGAGATAGTTATAACTGATATATAAAAAGAAATACAAATTCATCAAAAAATTCAGAAGAAAATAACAGCAGACGATTTATGATTTTAAAATTATGATACAAATTTCAACAATAGTTTTCAATAGAATTTATGTCAATTGTGAAAAGCCAGTCTTTTACTTTTCTTAAGAAAGAGTTTAAGTTTTGAGTAGTTCTGATAGACAGAGGTAATTTATTGAATGACTTTGGTGCTGCGGCAGTATAAAAGTTAGAGAAATGAGTTTTGCAGTTTTGTAGGCAGTGGGTTCGTTTGCAAGGTGCATGTAGTTTATTTTTAAATTATTATAGGAAACGACCTTTTTGAGATGTTAAATATTAAATATATTTTTAATCACTCATACGCCCCAGTGTCCAATCAAGAGAATTATACAGGGTGATTTGCATAAGGTGTGACAAAAAGCTAGAGTGTGTAGGTTGGACTTAGACAAGAAAAAAATCGTATGGGAGGGGGGGTCTATTTCCCCCCGTTTAGGCGGGAGGGGCGATTTAAGAAAAAAATCACTTAAAACTGAAAAAAAATTATTAAAAAATAACGGTAGAACCTACAGAGTAATGCTATAGCATTTTGAAAAGCCAGAAATACATTCTTCAATTCTGTTTTTTAAATAAAGTTGTTCGACTAAATAGTTTTTGAAAAATTAATTTTCAAAATCAAAATTTTGAAAAAAAACATGAAAATACTTAATTACGTAAAATTTTGAAAAAAAAAAATTGTTTAAAAAAAAATTTTCCCCCCTCCCATACGATTTTTTTCTTGTCTAAGTCCAACCTACACGCTCTAGCTTTTTGTCACACCTTATGCAAATCACCCTGTATAAAACACTAGAAAATGTTGTTTATAGATACGACAAAACGCTCTATGCAATGGCAATTTCGTGAAGAAATCTTTAGTTTCATGTGACTTAGAAAATTAAGCGATCAGCATTGTGTTACTAGCATAACGTTGGTAATGTAGATTTTTCTATTAAAATAACCAAGTTTCAATTGCCACGTAACCACTCACTTCCGTTTTTTAACCACTTCCGTGTATTCCATGTCGTATCGCCATGGATTTTTGATCTTCTTACTTCTTTCTGTCTGAGCCGTCGATGGAGCAAGTCAGCTCCACTAAGCCTTGTCCGTCAAAAAAAAAAAGAAAAGAAAATTAACAATTAATTCGCGACAAAGAAAAACGAAAAGTATTACAAAACAAAAGGAAAATTAAACGAGGATTTTTAATTTTAATTTTTTTCTTTTATCGATTTTTATTCGATAATTTCATCGATCGGCCTAAGTAGCAAACGATGCTCTGCAAAAACGAAAAAGAAAATGTGTATACATATAAGAAAAAAACTTGAGAAGAATCATCTTTTAACCACCTTGCACGATCCTGTAAGCTCGAAGCCAGTCAAAAACAAGAAAGAAGAACTATTTAAATAGGTTTGATCAGAATCCAAGATTGAGAAAGAGAAACAAAATTAAATCAAGTGGGAAAGGGAGACACAGGAGTAATCCCGTAGTCCCGTTTGCTCTTCAGGCCGTCAAGAGGCCGACATCAAGTCTGAAACAGGTGCAACAGACAGAAGAACAAGAAAAAAAAAATAGTGCGAGAAAAAGAAAAAAGTAGTAAAATAAAAAACAAAGAAAAAATATAGTTCGACGTTAAAATGAGAAAGAAAATTAAAGTTAAAGTAAAAGAAAAAAAAGAAATTGAAATTAAGTTCTACATATAAAAAAAAGAAGAATAAGAAAAGTAAACAAAAAAAAGAAAAAAATTAGATTTCAATGAAAAGTAGGTTTTTTTTAATTTACAAATAAAGAAAATTAAAAAGGAAAAAAAAGTTCAGAAGAAAAATTTATAAAATAAGAAACAAAAAAATTAATTTCGATAAATGAAAAGTGTGTAACATCCTATCCTTCGCTATTCAATTTTGTCTTTGCTTCGGAGCAAGATACTCGTATATAATATTAATCGGTCACATCATTCATTGGTTTTAAATTTCATTCAGTGTATGTATATGTTTTTTTTTGTTTTCATCAATCAACGTTTAGCATTCACCGTCGCTACCAGATGCTGTGCACAACATATTGGAGCTCGGGTAAGTGCATTAGTATTTATAATTTATTTTGACTTTTTTGAAGCATATAAATATATATTGATAAACTAAAAGAAATTTAAAAAAGAAAATAATGAATTAAAACCAAAAAGAATTAAACATAAAGAAATGAGAAAAAAAAAGAAATCAAAAAGGTACCAAATGAAGAACCAAAACAAAATAAAGAAACACAGTAAACAAAAGGAAATTTAAAAATAACGAGAAGTGCACTCTAAATAAAGCTAGAGCGACTTCGTATCTTATGTTGTTTGATATTTTTTTTTTTTTTTTGTGGAGATAATAATTTTTGAACGTAAATATTTTTTTTTTTTTGAAACGATGTATGGGCATGCGAAAATACAAACTAAAATATTTTTTATACGATGTTAATATAAATTAATAAAAATAATTTTTGAATTACATTAGTATATACATAGATGATACATTTTTTTTTTGATGGTTAAATATCCTGGGAGACATCTTTTTTTTCTCGCATTGTTTTGATATTGTTTTTAAGTTAAATATGACGGTTTAGATTAAATTTTTTTTATGGGAGGTGAGTGAGAGGAAATGAAGCGTAGTTCCTAAATTTATCTTAAGGGGGAGTTTATCGCCCCCTTCTACATTAAGGGCTATTATAATAACTTTTTGTTTTGGTGAGCAGGCTATAATAGCATAGGAACGTTTCCTAGATGTAAGTAAGGGAATGTTTTATAGGGAGGGTAATGAAACTGCTCTGATGACTTGGCCATCTATGTCCTCCTTTACGTGTGTGTGTTAAAATCGGTTAAAGAGATTCGGGTTCCACTTCTTTAAGAGAGGGAAAAATTACACGATCGAATACTATCTTAGATCTAGGCCTTGAATAAAAGTAACAAGTCCATTAGCGGATAACAAGATCCCACCCCACCCTCGACGAGCTAAGCATGGTATCTAATAGGCCTAACTAGTTATCGACGCTTTTAGGACAACTCTTCCGACCACTGCCTTTATTGAGCGATGGATCTGTAATCGTCGTTTGATGGGAGTAGTAGATTCTGGGGAGCAATATTTAAACTCAATGTGCAAATGCTGTCGAAAGGCCAATTAAACGGAGCTTAAAAATTGAGTTTATATAAACAAGAAAAAAACAAAGGGCCGAGTACAGATCCCTGAGGTACTCCATTTTTTTTAAATTGAGCCTTACTATGTGTACCGTTTACAATGACTTTTTGAACTCTTCCTTTTAAGTATGATTGCAACCATTGAAAAATTACTCCTCTAAATCCTGCATTATACAACTTACGTAATAGTAAATCATGGTCAACCATGTCAAATGCTTTTGCCATATCGATGAAAAGACCCATTGTATATTTATTATTATTTAAGCTGCCATAAAGTTGACTACATAGCCTAAGATTTGCATCTTCGGTTGATTTACCTGAACGGAAACCAAATTGATTTTCGCTAAAAAATCTGTTTTAATTTAGGAAAGAAGTAATTCTCTTGATCATAAGTTTTTCAAATATTTTTGAAAAAGTAGGAAAAATAGAGATAGGTCGGTAGTTAAGCATATTTTTCCTATCTCCCTTTTTAAAGAGGGGAATAACCTTA
Source organism: Philhelius festivus (assembly GCA_963931855.1). NCBI lineage: Eukaryota > Metazoa > Arthropoda > Insecta > Diptera > Syrphidae > Philhelius > Philhelius festivus. The sequence goes on along the minus strand of OZ007555.1, from coordinate 21,836,394 downwards.
GCATACTTAAATTGTTCTGGAAAACAACCTTGTTCAACACTTAAGTTAAATATATAACTCAACACATCTGAAACGTAAAACGCAGTTTTTTTTAAGTAGGTTACTCGATATTCCATCTGAAGTGCAAGAATTTTTATTTTTCAGAGATAAAATAGTTTTGTAGGTTTCAAAAGAGGTGATTGGACTAAAAGCAAAGCTATTTGGTTGTATGTAGTCAACATCCAGACAATGTTCAGTATAACATTTACAATTACCACCGGAATCAATGGATGGCTTTAATGTATCAGATATTTCTGTAAAATATTCACACCAATGTACAATATTTTTGAAATCTTCAAACGAAAAAAAAAATAAAACTGAAAAGAAAAAAATCCCATTTGTAACCCAAAATATTAATAGGTAGCACTTACCAAATATTGTTGGATGTTGCCAAATTTTTGCTGGTCACAATCTTAAAATGAAAATTAGGTCACAGTTAAACAACACGATATTCATAATGTACACAAGAATCAAAATCAATCGATCTCTCTTCGAATTCCATATACGAAAAATAAAAATAAACGAGTTTAGATAATTCACTGAACTGTATAAGCTTTTGACGGAAACTAATTTTACAATTTCAACTCTCAAAGTGGTTTGGGGTCCGTCCCATATAATTCTACACGTCGAAATATAAATCATGAATATTCTGTGATTTATTCCTATGCAAAAATTAATTCATCCTTTTATTGCAAATTGGAATACTCATCATTTCTAATCAAAAGACTACTAGGTCAAAAAGAAATCAGAAACGCGACAGAGAGAACGTTAACTTCTTTCCTAAGGAGTACTGTGTGCTGAGGTTCTAATCTGCACAGATTAACCTAGCATAATTGGCGACCATTTTTTCTCTAGCCAAGTCACGTCCGCAAATTCCACTGTCCAAGATCCTATTCTCTTGATCAACGCACATCATAAACCATCAGATCAGTGATCATTCATCCCAAAAGTTTCGAAGAGGCTGAAACAAACACATGGTACGGTGACGAAATTTTCTTCCACCTCGTCGAAACGTAATCAAAGAGCTAAACCTATAATAAAATCAACACTAAACCCTAATTATTAAATGTGTAAAAGCATTTGCTTGAATCAAAAATATAAAGTGCTAAGTAGATCTTGTTACCGGTCACTAGTTTTTATTTATAATTAAATATAATTATGTGTTCTTTTCACTGACTTGGAAAATGCTTGGTATGATCATAAGAGGCTAAGCTCGTCGGAATGGGGGGGATTCTTTTTCCAAAGCCAGGAAGTTTTGACCAAACAAATACAAAAAAATTTAATACCAAGACTTGCAAAACTTATATCGGACAGACAGAACGTTTATCATAAAAATATTTATTTTTGTTTTTCCTTTTGCTGACAGATGTTATGTCAGTTGAGATGCACTTTACCCTCCCTTATTACAAAATTGCAATTCTCCTTTGATAACTATTGCATCATTAGTTTGTAGTTATCCCTAAATGTACTTACGCGAGTAGGTATTTAGCGCATTGAAGAAGTAGAAAAACTGGAATGAATTATGACCCCACAAATAAAATTTCTTACAATTTCATATTTAATTCACAATTTGTTTATTTTCATATTATAATTAAGTTAATAAGTGTTAAAATCATTTTTTTGTTTTTAATTTCATTAAAAAAAAATCTTTAGCTTTAATTTATTTTGTATGATGAAATTGTTAATTTAAGGTTTACAAAGACAAAAAATTAATTTAAGTAATAAAAAAAAATTTATTTAGGAATAAAGTTAAGTTTAAATTTAATTTATACTAGATTTTTATTTTATATTTAAATGGAAAATACAAAAAAAAAATAAGTTAAATGTTAAATATTTTAAGTAAGATTAAGTAATATTTTAAGATAGATTAGGATAAAAAGATAGATGTACGCAACGTATTTATATTTTAAAGATTGAAATTATTTAAATTTTAAGAACCAGTAAAAAAAAATTAAAAGAATCAGTTTTAAAGTGTTATATGATTATATCAGTGTTATTGTGTCAAAAAAATTAAACCAAAAGAATAGGAAACTTACAGGCTTTAAATCTCTGGTTCCGATGATTGTGCGCACAAACTCGACGATCCAGTTCACTATACCTTAATTTATTTTTTTGTTAAAAAGAAATCACTGATATTTTCTTCACTTTTTTTGAAATTTTTAATTAGAGAAAAAAAAAGAAAATATTGATTTAAAGATTAAACAAAAAAAAACACTGCGATACCTATAGACATAAATTAGACTTATAAAATTTATGAAAGTTAACACTATATTCTATATATTTTGTTCATTTTATACCACAGATCAAAAAAAATTGTTTAAATGTTGTATATTCTTATTGTTTACTGTTTAAACACTGAAACTGTTTTGACACTATTTGTTTCTTTATATAGTTTTTGTATTTTTCACAGCAGGAAATGAGATAATAATTCTGTTCGATTTCTTCTTTTCCAAAATATATTATTTTGCAATGAAACTAAAAAAAATTGGATAAAATAGTACATTTTTTTACATTTCTTTTTTTTTACTTATGAAACCCACCTGAATATTTCTCAAAAATCTTGTCTAGCCTTTTGTTTTTTTTTTGGAATTTCAACCAGGATTGGGGATGCTTTGGGAAGACTCCTTTACTCTTCTAAATCTCGATACAAATTTCTTGCTTTGTTTTGAGGAATATTTATTTAAAGAAAGCACTTTCGCAAAAACAAGAAATAATCCAATGGAATTCGTTCTAGGTACATTTATACACTCACTTCACTATATTGTATACACATTTACATATATAATTCTATTTTGTTTGTGAAAGCTATTTATTTAAATTTGTTGTTTACTCCTTGACTTTTAGATCTATAATAACCCTTAAATATTGATTTTTATTCTCACGAGCTAATATTTTTTTTTCCAGTTAACTTGATCAAAAAAAAAATCTCTACAGTAGGTATAGTTCTTGACAGTAGATTCTGCGGATTATTAGAAACTATTCAAAAAAAAATAAACAACTTTTGTTTGAAGGTGGACATCCGTAACAATCTTTAAATAAAAAAATGGTTTATATAAGACCTGCCACACAGAAATAAATTAAATTAGTTGTGGCCACAACATTCACCGCATTGGGAATATTTAATATGATCCTGGACCATTAGCCAAGGCCTTCTTCTAACTTCTGTTTGACAGAATAGTCAAAACGAGAAACGCCAGTTATCCAAATGGAAATGGCCAAGAGCCCAACTCATAAAACAAACGGCCGAGAGGAGAGCCCACCATAGAGTGTCAGTGTCAGTTTCAACGAAGATGATTTTGTTAGGTGGTTCTTCCAATTGCCCAAATGTACAAGAAGGTCTACGGATTTAAGGAATTGTAACTTTTCGCGTGAAATAGACCATTTAAAAATGACAATTGGTGGAAGTGCGTCTGCCAAAGATACTTCTCTTCATCTTTTGATTTTTCGTTTAACTTTAAACTGTAGTGCAATTGGACGGAGGTGAGCTGAATTCGTACATTGAGCTTTCTCCATTGTGAATGATCCTGTTCACTAGGGATTAGAGTTAGAAATGATTCTGTGTGAGAACGGATCGTCAGAAAAGTTTTTATAGAGGAGCGAAAATGCATGTAGACATAGGTCGCCCAACATCCTTCATTTCACCAGACCCCTAAGTAACAATGGAAATCATTCAGGCTTTGGTGAAAAATTATTTGTTTTAGTGAGTTTTGATATTTTGGATTTTAACACTCAGAGAACTTTGCCAAGCAAACGAAATGAGAATAGAAAATGATACCCCTACGTATTGGTGACACGACAAGGGCATACTTTATTAAACATCTACATGCATGCATCCCAAACACAGGCTAATCATATTGTGAATATTGCTGGGCATTTAAGAAAATATCGATAACATTTTAAACTTGGCTTTTTCTTCTGTCAGAAATGTCAGTTAAATGTTTTCCTTGCAGAATCATCAACATTTATTTTCGCCCATTAAACTCAGTTAATACTGGCTGTCAAATATTCAGCAATCTAAGTTTCTAAATAGATCTTTACCGGAGCTCTGCCAAATGATATAACAGTTGGCAAACTTATAAAGAAAAACTTAATATTAAAACCCTTTCCCTCAATCGTTCTAGAAGAAAACCCAAAAAATGAACTCGATTCTGAAGCAAAAAAAAAAAAAACACAGAATAATACGCATGGACAAGTTTTGAAGAGCAGTTCCATGTTGGGAACTCCACCAATTTTCGTTTCATTTGTTCGGAAAGAGGAAATGTTAAGTGATTTTTCAATGTGTCAAAAGACTTAAAGAATTTTACGCGAAACTTTTGAATGAAGTTCATTTTTTTTTGTACTTAACTTTATTCTTCAACGAGTAGATAGGTTGGAAGTTCGTTTAGCAAGAAAAATTAAATTCTGAATAAAAGTCTTTTGTTGGTTTTACGAATAAGACGATGGATGGAGGGAAAAAGTTCAAATAAATGTTAAAAACTTCAGTTTATCCTTGCTTGTTTTGACGAATAAGATGATGACAATGATGAGGTCAAGGATAATTTGTCACTTTAAATAAATCGAAATTTGTCAATGAAGAAGGCAAATGGCTGAATGAAGCAAACAATAATATTGGCTAAGAAAAAAACATAAAATTTAAAGTTCATGAGATTCAAGTCTATCCTTGCACTGCGGTTCAATTTTATTGTTATGAGTCCATGGGGTATCTAACTTCAAATCATATAGGAACATCTATGCATATCATGCAATAAAATAACTTTGGTCTTCGTGGTGTATATGGTTTCCGGTGGCGTTGCTAGTTGCTAGAGGAAAAGCAATTATCCATGCGGGATTCAAGGAAGCACTGTTCTATGTATCTGGGAATAAAGGCGTTCTTATCGTGATATCAAATTTGAAACCTCAATCGTGTTAAGCACACTCCATATCCTTTTCAGTAACCAAAAACTAAACTTGCATGTTGATTGCCGATGATGATTATGGGAAAATGGATACCTTCTAATGCCTGTCTTATTCCATTCGCGAAATGGGTATGGTTTCTAAACGATAAGTTGTAGTTCAACTCGAAAGCGTAATGGGCGTAATAACTGCAGAGTAGTGATACTATCTCCAATTTTTTTCACTTTAAGGGAAAATTCTTTAAGTACCTACTTTTTAGCTGAAACCAATTCAAGATGAAATTCAATCACACTGAATCCAAGCGTTGGACATTGTTATGTACTCTTAATATACGAGTTATTGTTATAAATGAAACTATACCAAGATAGATTAAATCATGTAATACTTTTTTTTTTTGTTTTGACACGCGTATGGATCTGTATCTGTCCAACTAGGTATCCAAAATATAAATACCAAGGCATAAGACTGTTTGGTGTCTTAGGGAAAGATAAATTCAAAAAAGCTCCCCAAAACACAACTGAATGACCTTTTTATGTGATTTTTGTATGAACTCAAGACAAATTCGAACGATGGTTATGAGTAAAGACCGGATTATAAGCAACTTAAAAAGCTTATTATATGCATGCAAATATGTATGCATGAAAAATGCTTGAAATATGCACGAAAATTGTGAGAATATGCGAAATTAAATGATAAATCTTAGGAACCCAAAAACAAAAAAGTAAGTTTTCATTCTTTTATCTCAAAATCAGCATACAGTAAGTAAGTTATCCTTTTATAGCCGATAATGGGTACTATTTTTGTAAACGTAAAAAATCAAGTATTGTTCCAAATGTTGAATGGTAAGATTGTGTCTTCTATAATTTAGAATATTTTTGTAAGTGGAAAATGTTCGCTCCACATCCACTGAGATACCTGGCAGAATTTTAACTTGGGTGCTATGTTAGCGCTTATAGTTTCTGGCAAAAGTTCTGCCGTCCCATTAATGAAACTATCAATTTGACACAAACTTTCAAAAACTGGGTTATTGTTCAATATGTTGTCAAACTTTTTTTTTAAGTTTATGCGGCAATGCCATTAGCAACGTAGAGTCCATTTGGCGGATTTTATTCATTGTTTGGGTAGATTCAGTGAATGCCAAACCGCGAGTTTTAAGTTTTTTAATAATTTCAGGTATGTAGGAAAAATGAGTACAAATCACTGCTGTTTTTTTTTTTATTTAGAATAGTTAAATGCTTCCTTAGACTGATAAGCTGCTATTGAGCCGGCACTGTCAGTCATTTACTAAATCTTTAATAGCCTCAAAATCTTCCTGCTATTGCTTCGATCCACGTTCTTCATTAAGTTATAACTGGTTCGGGAGGGAGTGGCAAATTTTGTAATTTTTCCTTATAGGCTTTATTACGAGCAGGTGTCCTAAAAAACTTTTTTACTGTCTGTCTTTTCGACTACAGAATAAGCAGCTCTGCGTTCTCTTTTTTTAATACCAAAAATAAAAGGACCTGCCATACGAATTTTTTTCTAAATTTTATAAATGTTTTTTTCTGAAAAACTGTCTCACAGAATTAAAAAAAAAAAAAAAAAAAAACAAAAAATGTCACTTAGTTAAAGCTAGGATAGGAAATGGTTAAAAAAAAAATCCAAAAAATGCTTATTTTTGGTACCCCCTCGGAACCATTTTTTTGGTTTTTGATTTTCTCAAAAAACGGTTCAACAGATTTTGAATATTTTATTTTGTATACTAAATCTCCCTCGCAGTTTGAATATTATTGTGAATTTAAATTTTCAATTTTTTTTCAAAACTCAATATTTCAAAAACCCATTGCACGTTTTTTTAAAACTTGATATATAAAAGTTTCTTAATAAGTTACAAGAAAAAAAAATATTTTACCTAAAAATAACGGTTCCCCCATACAAATGTTTAAAAATAGTTTTCGAAATCTTATTTTTCTTGGAAACGGTTCCGAAAATTTTGCAAAATTTTTTTTTTCTTTCGATTAATTCTTACGATATATAATTTAATAAAAATAATTGAAATCAAGATATTACTGACTGTACCTACCATAGAACCATTTTTTCGAAATTTGAAGTTATCATTATCGGCATAACGGATTTTAACAAACAAATTTATAGAGAAGCTTCTAAAAAGTTTAAACTTAAAAAAAATATTTTTTAAAGTTTTTTTCTTGGAAAATTCGATATCTCGAAAACGGCTCAATATTTTTTTTTTTGGAAATTTAATTTTTATTTGAACAATAATAAACACTTTAAATTGGCGTACAAAATTTTTTTCTTAAAAATGTCTTAGGTATTTTGTATATAAAAGCTTATTTTTTTAAGAAACCACTACAACGAATTATAATTTTTGTTCTTGCATAAACTAATAGTTGCTAGAAACACATGGCATCCTGTGTTTAGCTCTAACTTCTAAAGGAGTTGTTTAAGTGATTTAAAAACTGTTATGCTTATGAACAGTTTTTCTCTAATAACACTCATTTTAGTCTTTTACATAAGAGGAAGTTTGTGCGACCAAGTCGTGCATTTTATTTTGTTTGCTTAAAAAATAAATTTCGACCAGTCTTTTTCTTGAGTATTGAAAATTTCGGTCTTCGGAATCTACAAGCAAGTTCCAAAGTGCAAAATGAGAAATAGTTTTCAAAACGGTAAAGGGCAAGTAAAATTAGGGTTATTTCTAAAGTAGCTATAAATAATTTATAACCTGACTGCTTTTCAATGGCTCAAAATTGTGAATAAAATAGAAAGCATAATAAAAAACGAAAGGTTTGCTCCATGCATAACGACCGAAACAGTGGGCCGAAACAGGAGGGTCTATAATGGTTTGCGGAGGCATCAATTATGAAGCTCGCACGGACCTTGTGGTGCTCGATAGAGGCAGTGTTAACACTGAGATCTACGTGGAAAACGTTTTGCAAGACAATGTGATGCCTTTCGCATCATTAATCGGTGACAACTTTCATTTAATGCATGACAACGCACGTTGACATACCGCAAATTCTATAACTAACTACTCAAATGAGATCGGGATTCCAGTTTTGACATGGCCATCACGCAGTCCAGATCTCAACTCTATCGAGCATATTTGGGACAACCTCAAAAGATGTGCCCAAGCGAGAACACATGCCTCTACCACTTTAGGAGAGCTTAAGACAGCTGCAGTAGAGGAGTGGCACAATATCCCTCAGTTGGATATTCCGGACGTCATTGACTGATTGTCAAACAGGCTCGACGAAGTAATTAGAGCCCGCGATGCAAACACCCATTATTAAAAATTCAGTTTTTCAATAATTTTACCACATTTTTAACAACAAAAGATAAAAACTTGTTTTTTGTGTTAATTCTTTAATAAACGTGGTTTTTTTCTCAGAATTTTTTCCAAGTTTGCTTTCAACATTACTTACACCCGATTTTGTCTAAACTTGACGGTTTCTTTAAATTTACAGAAATACGAAGTGGTCGGTTAAATGTTCCTGTGAGTGTATTTTATAAGTAGTACATAATTTTGGAAACTCTTGCTTGAATATCATGGCAGAATAGAAAAATCAAATAAGATTTATATGTATGTTCGACAGAATAGATATTATGTACATATAACAGCATTTTTGATTGATTTTCGGGTTGCTCTGACAATATCCTTAATTTTTGTTTCAACTAAAACTACTGTCAACTGTAAATTTGAAATCCCACAGTAAACAGTAAAAAAGCAGTTGTGAGATTGTGAAAAGATGATCTATGGCTTGCAAATTTGACATGCCTCGTTTTTTGCAAACAAAATAAAATGTACGACTGGATCGCACGAACTTGCTCTTATGTAAAAGTACTTTGGAATTTAAAATACATTTTATATATATAAAACATGAATTTAAAATTAAATTGTCCTCTGATTTCTAGAAAAGTATGAATTTATGCAAACAAACTTTAAAAAATCGTTTTATTATTAAATAAATAAATTTTTTATATAAGAAATTTCTTTAAAATTTTTTAAGAAAAAAATGTGGGATGCGAATTTTAAGTATTTAATAATATTGATTTTAGGAAATAATTTCAAAAAATAATCGTTCATAGGTTTTGAAGATATTGATTTTTCAAAAAAAAATTTTTTTCAAAAAAACCCAACAAATAATTTTTCGAATATTTTTATATGCAATATTATTTTAAACTTAGGGGGACTCCTGCTGAAAATTATTGCTTAAAATCGTTAGAGCCGTTAATGAGAAAGTCGAAAATCAAAAAAACAGTTCTATGACAGGTACCGTTAATAACATTTTGCTCCAAATTTTTTTTTACCAAAACGTAGTCCATGTCCATAATATCACACTTAATTTTTTTTATCAAAATCATCAGAGCCATTTTCGAGATAAACAAGATTTTGCATTACGGGTGTATGGGGGGTACCGTTAGTTTTAGTGCTAAAAAAAAATTTCAATTTCCCCTCTAGGGAATCACCGAAGACCCTTAACTACCGAGTTTGAAGAAAAAAGGCCCAGTGGTTTAGGCTCTAGATAGAGGTACAGACATACAGACAGACAGACGGAATTGCCGGACCCACTTTATTCGTCTTCGCTATCATCGTAATGTCAACTTTGATCAAAATCTCGAGTTCGATTTTTTTTCCAAATGCAGAACTTGCCCTATAGTACCTATATCGCAAGTAAAAAATCGAAAACAAAATTAAAAAGGATCTTAGAATATAAATTAGCTATCAGAAAGTGTAAAATATTCATCTGTTTTTTTTTTTTTTTTTTTGTTTCAAATAAATTTATAAACAAATTTGTTGGCGTCGTTTTAGTAAATAAAAAAAATAAAATGCACGACTGGGTCGCACGAACTTGCTCCTATGTAATAGACTAGGAATTTTAAAAACGAATGTTATTAGAGAAAACTGTTCATATGGATAAAATTATTTTTTTAAATTCTCTTAGTAGTTAGACATAAAAACAGAATGCTATGCAAATTATGCTACAAGTCGTTGTCGTATTTTTTTTTTTAATAAAACACAAAATTTTTAAAAGCTTTTTAAGAAAAAAATTTGGGACGCCAACATTAAGTTCTTATTATTGTACGAATAAACATTAAATTTCCAAAAAAAATATTGAGCAGTTTTTGAGATATCGAATTTTCCAAAAAAAAAAGATTTTTTTTTTCCAAAAATTCAATTTAAGTTTTGAAATGCAATGTTTTTAAACTTTTTAGAAGCATCTCTAGAAAAAATTTAGTAAAAATCCATTATGTCGATAGTGAGAAATTCGAAATTAGACAAAATGGTTCTATGGTAAGTAATATTTTAATTTAATTTAATTCGAAATATTGAGTTTTAAAAAACAAAAATTTTGAAACTTTTCTTAAAAATCAAAAAAAAAATAATTTTTTGAAAATTGCTGGGGACCTTTAGCATAAAAAAAACATCAAAATCGGTGGTACCGTTTTTGAGAAAATCAAAAACAAAAAAATGGTTCCCTGGGGGGTACCCTCAATAACCATTTTTCCGAATTTTTTCAATCATTATCTGGCCTTAAATAAATGAATTATTTTTTTGTATTTTTATTTTTTTAAATTGTCAAAACAGTTTTTGAGAAAAAAATATTTATAAAACTTCGAAAAAAAATTCGTATGGCCTTAAAAAAAAGAAAAAAACGTCCGGGGGGAAAAAAATTAAAGTGATATCTACCAAGTTTAAAGAAAATCGGCCGAGCCTTTCAGGCTGTAGTCGAACAGACAGACAGACAGAATTGTGAGACACACTTTTTTAGTCTTCGCTATCATCTTAACCTATTTCAGGCGGCTACCAGTACCAGGTGTGCTAGGAACTTGAAATTTCACACACAGTCTATTTTTGGTTTAATAAGAGGAAATCTGAAAACAAAATTTGGAAAAGCTTTTAGTTTCCCGGAAAATTAACGTTGCGTTTTCGCAACATCCGACGAATGTAGTAGCAAAATCTTTGGAATTTTTTTTTTTTTTGATAAATCAACTTCATTTAAATATTTGTTTGACAAAGCGTATTAACAGAAATAAAATTAATAATGAATTATAAATAAAAAAATTTAACATTATATGTATGTACAACCTATTCAGGTGAGCCAAAAAAAACGTTAGTTTTTTTAATGAACTAAGTTTAGCTAGCGTGTTAGAATAACGGTAAGCTTTAAGAGACATTTTTTTCTACCAAGCTAAGCTCATAATAATGCTCATTCATTACATACATAACACAGACGTGTAATTACCATATACATTCAGAGAGTCTTGCAGTAAGGTACGAAAAACAGTGAACATATTCAGATGAGCGGCAGTGTAGCTATATATGTTCATAAAATATTAGTTTTTGCATGGTATCCATCAAAGCATTTTGGATGAAGCGCTACGAAAAAAACGGTTTGACTTGAACACTTCCGACAGCGAAGACGTTTTTCAGTTTTGATGACAGTGCGTTTCATGTCACCGATGCTAACCACTTCATCAGGGTTCCCTTCTTTTTGAATATGCTGATTGCAGCTTGTCTCCGACCTCAACAAGGAATCGACAGTAAATGTTCTGAATTGAAGTTGCGTAAGAGGTGCTTCTTTGGCACTCTGTAGACGCAATGTATTTTCCATGCATTTACTAGAAGTGCAACATTGAGTCCATTGGTTAAAGTGGCTAATACCACTTCTTTTCCCGTATTCTTATTCGAAGTTTATGTGGCGTTATTAAACAGGTCAACTCCACCCATCGTTATATTGTATGTTGACATGCTTCTTCTTTTTGCGAAACAACCGTTTTGCTTGTTTGATTGCCTGATCAATCAATCAAATTGTTTGACAAAACTATCACTATGGAATTGTCATTCCAACGAACAGCAGCAGTCGTTTTCCTTGTCGAATGCAAAATCGGTGGACCCACGACATTTATTCTGTTTTTGTGGTCTGTCAAGACTGCCATTGCAGTTCTGTTTTCACGAATTGTACATGTAAAGACAATAAAAACTGATGTTTCTCTATAAAAAATAAGTAATATAAATTACCTATTGCGAAATAGCCCATTGTAGATAGACGACACATAAGTTTATGTGATGTAAAGAAATTGTCGAAAGTTACCGTATGCTGACCTGGTATATCGACTTTTGAAAGTTACCTCAGTACGTTTTCGCCGAAACCAAAATCTGAGGAATTCTCGTTTGATGCACCACCATATGGGATAAATTGGAACAGGTATACATACTTCATGTGAGAACAAGTTGCAATATTTGTACCTAAAGCGTATGGGTTTTCCTTTTATGAACATTTCGGCCAAATGTCGTCCATAATAAGGAATCATCTGCTTATCTAATGAAAGATGATGGGCGAATATCTCAAATTGCATAAATTTTGCGTTTAGCAAGTTTTTCAGATCGGAAACTTTAGCAAACTTGTTGCTGTTAGGCATGTAAATATACTTTTATGGTTTTGAATCGATCTTTTATCATACACCGCTACGAAATACTATTCGTCTTCTTCGTCTGAGCTTGGATTCATCAACAACTTTTCAAGTTCTTTGATACATAATATTACATATTTATTTTTTCAAACATTGAGAAATTTTTAAGAGATAACTTTCACTCACAAATTGCGGCTTATAAATTAAAAATATATCAAATGCAAGAAACTTATATTCATTTGTGGTTTTTGGGCTTTTCCAATACACCACACATTTATGAATTATTGGTTTCATTTTTTTTTAGGAAAATGCATTTACTGTGAGTTCTCCTTTAAGGACCACGCTCATAAGAAAAATGACCTGCGCTTTGAGGTTTCTTTTAACGAGTGTGTACTGTCTAATTATTTCTAAGTAGCGTGGACGGTAAAGGGTTTTTCCAATATAGCTGTTAAATGAATTTTCGGTTCTTCTTTTTTGTCTAAATATTTTTTTTATCAAGCACACACTATTTCAAAGAAACCATATTTTATGTGCAGCAAAAACTGAACGAACACATATTTCTTTTAGTTTTGGGTAAAAATGCTACTACTTTTGGCGGATATTGGGAAAACGCAACGTAGCACTTTTACCTCACCTACCAAGCAGGAAACACGTAAGAATTCGTTCAAATGTATATAGAAATATAATTTGAACCTTTTCCTTAACAATTTTTGAAAAAAAAAAAATTTGAAAAAATATGATTTGGATAATTTTTTTAATCCCAAAAAAAGCTACCTCAAAATTTCCAAAACTTCGGTTTTTGAAGGTGCTCAAAAAACTAAGAAATTAAATTTAAGAACAAAATCCAAAAACAGGTCGATTAGATAATTCAATTAACTTTCAAAATCATTTTTGTTAGTTCATTAAAAAAAATGATCATTTAAGCTAGAGACGCTCACAAACATGATGTTGCGTTTTCCCAACGTTAGCCGGAAATGGGTTAATGTCAACTTTGAACAAAATCTCGAGTTAGATTTTTTTTTCCGAATGCATATCTTGCCTTATAGTTCTTAAAAGTCGCAAGTAAAAGTATTTGAAACAAAAGCCAAGCACTTTCTTTTTGGGGATTTATTGGTATGACATTCATTAAGCTTGCCCTACTTTCAAGTAATTTTTGAAGTTATCTCATAATACAGATCGAAATTTCAAATTCATATCTGACACATTCATGTCTGTCGAAATGATTTTTTATTTCTGAAATTGAGGTATTTTAAGCCTCAGGCTAGTAATAGCGTTTCATTTCTACATGGGTATCAAGAATCCTCCTTTAATTTGATGGCCAACTTTAAACCAATCATAACGTCAAGGTGCATACATATCTCCTGGAAGGCTGTTTTCATATCTCTATCAATAAGATTTATGTTATATTACAAAACAAACTTCTCTTAATAGTACATATTTTCGAATACTAAAACACACAAAACCCATATTGACCAGGATTACCTTGACTTGCTGAAGTTTTCGACAACACCCACAGGCTAAAATCTAATTAAACTTCAGCTATGGCATTAGCCTTAAGTATAAAATTTGTATAGTTACCTGTAAACTAATTCCCTTTCTTTATACTTCCTTTGAAAATCGAGTGATGTAGCTCTGATAGGATATGAATACTCGTATCCTGAGGTATGTTGAAAGTTCTTGGTATCAAACAGGCTGAAGGCTGCACTTTGAAGATAAATACAAGTTTTAATTGCAAATAATTATTAGATGCAGTAGCTATGTGTCGAAATGAAAAGGTCTCTCAATAACTTAGATGTGAGGTCTTTTAAATAAAACATATAATCTGCATTTACTTGTCCAATTAACGGATTGAATTAGAAGGGGGTACTATTCAGAAATTCAGCTAATTACCTTTTTTCGATTAATATTCAGCACTTAAATAAGAAATAAGAGGTTGTCGATATTTTAAAGTTACAAATTCATCCTTTTAATATGTACCAATTACTTAAAATTCATTAATATTCAAATTTATTCAAAATCCATTTATACCTGACTCATAAATAGAAAAAAACATAAGGTAAATAAATAATTGAGAGTGCTTTTATGTATCAAATGGAGATAGAAACTTTTAATAAAGTTTGGATCTTTGTCCTAACCATCATAGCTTGGTAGGTCAACAATGAAACGGGCAAAATGAGTCCTTTGAACGCGATAATCAGATAATCGAATAATTCGTCAGCGTCTTCAATAATAATTGGGAGTTGTACAAGTATTTGCTCAAATTTTCCCGAATTTCTATTTAACGAAAAGAGGGATTATTCGTCATGATTATGTACACAAATGTAAGACATAACAGTTAAAATTTATGGAAATCATTTGATTTATGTCGTCTGAGGGGTTATTATCCTCACAGGAGACTTAAAGTTTTTCGAAGTTTGTAGGAAACGCTTTGAAGGCAAAGGTCAAAACTTTCTCTTTCAGTTTAATATTTTTGCAATCAAATAAGGATTTGTATTAGTAGTTCAAAAGTCCAACAGTCATTTCGAACTGTTATACGTATATCCGGTGGTAGGTTAGCTAAAACACGAACCATTTGGATCGGGTAAATCGGTTTCTAATTTAATATTTTCTAAACGTCGATTATTATGGTATATCAGAGCGAAAATCAATAACGAGAGCAGTTTTTCCTTGGCTAAGCTCTCTTCGAATTTGAGATTTTGTTGGTTTCACACAATTACATTTTTTTTCTCTTTTTTTTTGTATTGGCAATATGGAGGAGCTTCCGAAGTGTTTTTCTTGCGTTTTTTTGACCTGAGGATTAAACTTTTGGCACACCTATTTTTGAAAAAATCAAAAATGAATTTTAAGGCCAAAAGTTTTAATCTGTGGTAAAAATTACGGCCAGAATAAGGACTTCCGGAAATACATTCTTTTCCTTCTAGAAGGTTTTGTTCGAAAACTTTCGAACATTTGGCCAGCCTATAAAAAGCCGCTGGAACCTACGATAGCTCTTTTTGGTGTCAGTCAGAAAAAGTCGGTACGGGTCGCCGGGAAGGTTAACATTAACCTTAATTTTGTGTGCGGAAGTTTAATTAATCTTAAACCCGTGTTGTTTAATGATTTTTTTTAAATACGGCAAAAAAAAAAAACTAATAAAGTCCGAGAAAAAAACAACACAAAACGCAAAAAAACTATAAAATAACGAATTAAAATAAATGGAAATAAAAACCCGAAAATAAAAAAAAACCGGTCAAAAACTCCCCTGCCCGCGAAATCCGAAAAAAAAGTAAACACCTAAAAAGGGAAAAAAGTTATTTTGCAACAAACAAAAAAATATAGAAAACTAAATTCCGATAAGTTAAAAACGGTAAAATTCATGCAAAAATTATACAAAACGGGAAAAAAATATGAAAAAGAACGAATGAAATAACTGAAAAAAAAGACAGAAAATAGTAAAAAAAAAAAAAGAGTAAAACCGCTCAAACCACCACCCCCCCTTACCTTCCGCGAGATCCGAAAAAAAGTACAAAAAAAATAAAGAAAAGTAAATCTGCAACCTCCCCGTACAAGAAAGTGTGCTACCATCACCTGGCCATATATGTATAAACATATATGGGCAAATCTCAGAAACTTTTGACTTTAGACTTTTGAAAACGCGTAAAGAGAAAATAACTAAGCACACCTTTAAAATTAAGTTTATAGCACCATTGTTACATCAGAAAATATAATTGATGGTGTTCCTCTTTTATTAACGAATGCTTAAAAAATTCTCACTCATTTTCCGGCGCACTATGGGACCAAATGGTGCAAACCATCTCAAAAATCCATAACTTTTTCGTTTCTCAATATTTTTGTTTGAAATTTTGCACACTTATACTTGTATAACCAAGAATTTAAAATATTAAAACGTTTCAGATAGAAATAAATTATTTTATTTTTTTTTTTAATAAAATAAAATAACAAATTTGTAGATTTTGTTTCATTTATATGGGAAAAATTTGTTGGAGCAAGAATTATTGCAACAATTTGGATGAAATTTGTTTTCTTCTTTTACCGGTGAAAACATTTGAAAGTAGTTTTTTGTAAAATCCGCCCACTACCACGCCCATGTTTTTCAGATTTATGTTATTTTCTTATTTTTAGTGAACAGGAAGCCGAAAATTTGTTTTTGAGGTTTTTTAAACTAAAGACATCGCATGTATATTTTTTCTGCCCACTTTCCCGCCTGCTTTCACTCTCCTTTTTTTATTTTCAGCTTAAAGTTCATTAAGAGCAGGCATTTTTTAAATTAAGTTTTATACGAAGAAGTGAGTTTTTGAAAAGTGTTATTTATTTTTAGTAAAATCCGTGTACTGCCACGCCCCTTTTTGATATATGAAAGTTTTTCGCCCTTAAGACAAAAAAAAAAGAATTCAAAAGTACACCTTATTACTAGGTATATTAATTAATGTCTAAAAGTTCTTAAGCCTCGTCAAACAATGCTTGTGTTATTACTTACTCATTTTTTTTTATTAATTTACTGGTGAACTTAATTAAAAAATATTAACTGTTTTGTAAAGAATGAGGCTTGGGCTTTTCAAAAAGGTATAATACTTATACGTTCTGTCCAGAAAAATACGAAATAATTGACTTCAAACTCTCACTTCGAATAATTCTAAAAAATAAAAATAGAACAAAAGTAAGATACAAAAAATTTACTGTGTTAGGAAGAACCCTATTTCTAGTATATAATCCCATCATTAGATTATTCAAATTACGAAATTCACCAAAACCATTTTTGAGATGGATTTCATTATTTGGTCCCATAGTGCGACGTTGAACTATCGAAACAGTAACACGAAACTACTTTACGTGGCCGAGTCACAAAGACTACTGATACCACAATAACGTTCGACGTAAGTTGTTTATACCTATGTTTATAAGACTGTTATTGATAAGGATCATTTTCTTTCACTTTTCCCACTGCCCTAGCTTGCATTCGTTAATATTTGAACTACAGAAAATATGTGAGCGCGAAATTTCAAATTAATATAGAAATTTTTAATTTTTTATAACAAATGATAAAAATTTAACTTATGATTTATATTTAAGTAAATGTTTGTTCACTTTTCTAAATATGTACATTTTATAGTGAAGCTTTTAATTAAAAATAACACGTAATTTTACTCAAAATTTTCATCAATAAAATTGTTCTCTGCTTAAAAAGTAATGTATAAAAAATATCAATGATTTTTCTTTGTAATTAACTACTGAATTTTAAAGATCCATAAAATATGTAGCGTCAGCGACAAAACGTACACTTCTTAGTATGATTTAGAAGAAGGAACAATAGTTAAGAACGGGAAATATTGCTTTTTATTAGAGTGCTAACTGAAAATGTCTTGAAAAAAAAAAAGTTTCGCACTCTCTTAATTCAGTATAACCTAATTTTAACCAGGTTGCGATTTTAGCACACACCTCTACCAAAGCTTAATTTATTCATTTTTGTCTATAGAAAATGAATATGTAATTTAGAAATCGGTGCAAAGCATGCTGTGTAAATGATAAGAGGCGTACCAGATTTTAATGATTTTTTCGGAATTGTAGTACCGAAACTTCTGACAAACACTGTCGTAAATCTAAGCAAAGCACATAATTTTTTCATAAAAAATTTTGATTTTCAAAGTCTCTTATGAACCCCATTTGAGTTTAACAAACTAAAATCAGATGCTTCAATCGTAAGAACATTAAACTTTTTAAATATTTTAATAGTAACATATAAAATTTTGTATTTTTCTTATACTTTTTGCCTTTTACTCGTTCTATAGGTAAAAAAAACAATTCTTAATGTGGAAAATAACTTTTTTTATACTGTAATACTATATTTTCGAAAAAATTATCAGAGATAGAGTAAAAAATATGACTATGAAGTAACTTAATTTCAAAGTTACACGAAAGTCAAAAGTTTCTGAGATTTGCCCATATAATATACCTACCAGTGTGAGCTTAAAAT
Organism: Philhelius festivus; assembly: GCA_963931855.1. Classification (NCBI taxonomy): domain Eukaryota; kingdom Metazoa; phylum Arthropoda; class Insecta; order Diptera; family Syrphidae; genus Philhelius; species Philhelius festivus. Next base: position 21,818,081 of record OZ007555.1, on the reverse strand, counting down.
TCCATCAACATAATATAAAGAAGAGAAAATCCAAAAGAAGATAGAAAGGAAAATGAAATGAAATATTACCTATATAGAAATAAGAAAAATAATAGAAAGTAATAAATAGATATTATTAAAAAAAAAAAGAAAATGAAGGAAAATAAATAAAACTGTAGAAAAAGAGTTTGAAAATATTATTGTTGAAAAAATAGTTTCAAATTCTATTGTAAAGAATCATTTTAAGTATTATTGAGAGAGTGAAATAATAACGTAGAGAAAAATTTAAAAAATAAATTGTAAGATAAAAATTATAAGAGTAGAGAAAAAAAAAGAAATATTTGAAAGCTTGAAATAAATGAGATAAAAAAAGAGACAGAAAAAGTGCCTATGTAATTTTAATAAGTTGAGGTGAAGTGTGTAAGTGTTCGAAGCTGTTGTTAGGGTAATGAAATTAATACCCCTACATTTATATAGGAAGACATGTCAAGCAACCATCAACCTGTGAAGCGGTGCAACACCTATTCAGGATAAGTTATGGTAAGACCATTTTACATTTTTTTTCATTTTAATTTCGATATCTAGCAACATTATTCGAACACAATTTTTAGTTGTAAGATTGTTCTCAAATATATATTATGAAGTTCAGTGTGAACACCTTAGGTTAAACTATGCTTTGCAAATTGTTGCCAACTGGTAGAAAATTCTTTTTCCTCGGTCTAATTTCGCTCGTTGCCAAATTAAGAAAATATTTTTATTCAATCTCTAAACAAAACAAAATAATTTTGATTATGTAAACTAACTTTATTAGCGAATAAAAACGTCAACAGAAGGAAGATATATTCCTTAAAGTAGGGAACGATTCCTAGGAAACAGATTGGTAAATTAAATTGAAGGCACCTTTTCAGCGACTGGTGGACTTTTGAATTGTTTTTTTTTTTTTTTGTTTTGCGAATATAATTTTTAAGTTTATTTTGGTTAATGAAATGTGCAAATTATTTAAATTTGAAATGAAGATTGGTTGTCTTTTCAATTGAGATTATTTAACTTGTTCCACTCTTGTTGTTGGGTTTTTTATTGAGGAGATTTTTTTTGGCAAGAGATGCTCTCTAAAATGAGAATGTTCTAATTAACATATAGGTGGATGTGACGAGGCTATCCGGCCTATGAAGCGGAACATGGCAGAGGAAGTTAGACCCATAAACATGTAAGCTATATTTTTTTTTTAAATTTTTTTATGTGACAGGCATATGGGCTGTCATCAATACGGAGGACATGACAGTCAAGGTTATATCCATGTGATATGTGGGTGGGATTTATCCTCAGAGAGCCAACACCATCTAGCGCTAGGAAATGTGTTAGTGTAGGGGAATTCTATTTTTAGGAAAAAAAACAGCTTAAAAACTAAATCGGGCTCTATTTTTGAATCCGAACATTCTTACGATATTACTACTCCGGCATGAAACATACGTAACGACCGTTCAGATTTCATTAGCAAGAACCTCCCCATTCCGACGAGCTAGGACTGGCTACTGCTAGCATGTCACGCCAATGGAAGCTGAACACCCTTCCTTTCCGGCTGCCCGGGTAGGCCCAATGTACCTATAAGCACTGGGTCGTAACGGTGGTGAAGGAAAGAAGGTTTTTGGACCTGCTTTATCATATTCCCACTATGTGCTTTGTGCCTGTTTTTTTTAGCACCTCACTAGTTAGTGAGATCGCGGGGATAATGTGAAGCGAGTTCAAGCCGACAACACTTCGGTACCATTATAAGTTCAGAAGACTCAATGTCATTTAGTTATCTTCTTCTGGTTTAATACCACCAACTTTGAAAACGGAAAAAATAAAATCAAGGCATCTGTCATACGAACTTGCTCTGATAATTCGAAAGACTTTAGTCCTTTAAAGAGGATGTTAATTGATTTCAAGAAACTCCCTTCCAAAATTTCACCTCTGTATTTTAAGAGCTCTCTCAGAAAATCCTGCGACCTTATCGTTCTTAAGATTTTGTACAGCTAAGCCTACCTGGGTGAGGGAATTTGACCTCCATCAAATGATAATGGGGTTTCTTTGACCTTGTTAAAAAATATACTAGAAATGCTGCTTAAATCATCAATGTATTTTGGTGACTAAAGTTGCCTTGCGTCGATTAGGACGTGATCAATTTGGTTGGTTGTCCTTCCGTGGGTTTGTGGAGCTTTAGCTTTGGAAATTAAATGCGGTTTATAGCTAAGAGCTGCTCCAAAATCTACTGCTCGAAAGTCGTTACCTGTTAGCTTGTTGTGGACGATTTGCTTTACAACTGATCCGCAGACTTCGCCACCTCCTTTCCGACTACCCGATCACAACTTTGACATCGTACTCCAGACAGACTCCGTAGGCTCAGTCGAAGCGCCCTTATCGTAAGAGGCGTTTGTGCTATTAGGTTTATGTTTAAAAAGGTGATTTTTGATACGGATCACAGCGACGCTATGAATTATAGGCTTAAAGTGAATTGCTTTGCTTCTTAGTAGATTTTCAAAGAGGAATACCAATTTTTACTTGCGACTTATAGGTACTATAAAATCGAACTCGAAATTTTGATCAAAGTTGACATTACGATGATAGCGAAGGCTAAAAAAGTGGGTCTCGCAATTCTGTCTGTCTGTCTGTTCGATTGGAGCTAAACGGCTCGGCCGATTTTCTTCAAACTTGGTAGATATGGGTTTTAATTTTTTTCCCCCGGATGTAACGGTATCTGCCATACAAATTTTTTCGAAATTAATATTTTTTTTTCTCAAAAACTGTCCCACAGATTTTCTTAAAAAAAATTCAAAAAAATTTCACTGAGTTAAGGCTAGGTAATGGTTGAAAAACAAATTCCAAAAAATTGTTATTTTTGGTACCCCCCTTGGAACCATTTTTTTTGGTTTTTGATTTTCTCAAAAACGGTACGACGGATTTTGTTCATTCTTTTCTGCTAAAGGTTCCCAATAGTTTGAATATTATTGTGAATTAAAATTTTCCAAAAATAATTCTTTCGATTTTTAAAAAAACTTTCAAAATTTTTTTTGAAAACTCAATATTTTGAAAACCCTATGCTCGATTTTTTTAAAACTTGATAAATAAAAGTTTTTTAATATAATCTCCAAGATATCAGAAAAACTAATTTATTTTACCCAAAAATGACGGTACCCTCCATGCAAATGTTAAAAAATGGTTTTCGAAAATCGTATTTTTCTCGAAAACGGTTCCGAGAATTTTGCTTATATTTTTTTCTTTCGATTAATTTTTAAGATCTATAATTTAATAAGAAACATTTTGAAAACAAGATATCACTGACTTTTCCTAACATAGAACGATTTTTTAAAACTTTACATTTCTCCTTATCAGCACAACGGATTTTAAAGAATTTTTTTTAGAGAAAAGCTTCTGAAAAGCTTAAAAAACATTGCATTTCAAAACTTTAAGAAAAATATTTTTTTTTTTGAATTTTGGAAAATACAATACCTCGAAAACAGCTCAATATGTTTTTTTGTAAATTTAATTTTTATTCGAACAATAATAAAACCTTTAAATTGGGGTACCAATTTTTTTTTCTTAAAAATGTTTTAAATATTTTTTACATAAAAGCTTATTTTTTTAAGAAACCATTAAAAAGACTTAAAATTTTGTTCTTTCATAAACCTCTATTTGGTTGAATCACGTGGCATCCTATTTTTACCTCCAACTACTACAGAATTTGTTTTAGTCATTTAAAAAATAAATCTTATGCTTATGAACAGTTTTTCTTTAATAGCACTCATTTTTGAGATTCTTAGACTATTACATAGGAGCAAGTTCGTGCGACCCAGTCGTGCATTTTATTTTTTATTTTCATCATACCACATCCTGTTCATCGCATTTCCTGGATTGCGGTAATATCTGCCTCCTATGTCGTGATGACAGTTTAAGTCTTTTGAGTAGCTCCTGAGATCCAAAGTGGAAAGTCAATAGAAATAACAGCAGCACAACGACGTTGCATCGAATTAATAAGATTTTCACATCTTTCTATAGGTATAGTAGCTGTGTTAGTATAGTTGGCTTACAACTTGCAGCATATTTTTTGATATCGCACCAAAGATTTTCCATAGGGTTAAGGTCTGGGAACTGCGCAGGCCACTCCTCGACATTTACCCTTTCTTTTTTTGGAACCACTGCTTCGCAAGTTTACTTTAATGTTTTGGGTCGTTGTCTTGTTGAAAGACCCATTTCAATGGCATTTCATTTTCAGCATATGATCTTCCAATAAAAATGCTGACCCATAATGCCTTAGAAGGAAAAACATGCCCAAACCATTATGCTGGATCCTCCATGTTTTATTGTCTTGGCTGTGAAGCGTGTGGATATGTAGATACTCTGTGTTTGGAGGCCTTCTTATATATTGAGGAAATCTCTTTTCACCACATAACACAATCTTGGATTCGTCTGACCACAGAATATTCCTCCACAAAAACATAAAAATTCAGGGACTTACCAATGATTTTATTTACACTACTATTATTTTGACCGCAACTTTATATCTAGATCAAGGTTTTACTGCAGTAATCATGATGAGCTTTTTCACTGCATCAATTCATAGATATACCCCATGAATATTCTTTAGTGAGCTGACAAAAGGTGTGTCAATGAAACCGAACTAGTATTTTGTATGTTTTTTTTTATAAATTACATACAAAAAAATTAAAAATTTTGGGAAGTTGTAGTTTTTTTGCCCTTATTTTTGACGAAGAACTTAGTTCGTTGAATATGGCCACTACTGGTATTTCTATTTTCTTAAGTCGTCCACAGTTGGACGGAATTTTTAACATGATCAACTTATTTCTCTTGTCTTAAGGAAGCCATATTGAGCTATGCTAAGCTATGTTAGTTGCAGATAATGTTTAAATTGCATTAGTAAGCTTTATTGTTTATTATATTCTAGGTTACTTATTATTTGAAAACTATCAGTTTTCAATTTCTGTTTTTTCATAGCCGTTATTTTCATAACCAGTGCTCTAGTGAAATAACCAGTTGCATTCCCCCTCAAAGAATTGATTGATACGGGTATTTCTAGGAATGCTCTTCAGTTTAGCCTTGAGCCAAATTTCGGCCGTACTGTCAAGTATAGAGATTCTTTTTAAGCCGCACTACACGAATGTGGAAAACTTTACCCGGCTTAATGTGGAAAATCCATTGGTTTTTAGATTGCGCCACCTTGAAAGAAAGGTGCCCAGGGCCAAAGTACTTGAGAACGTTAATCATTCATTGCATTTTCTGCTCTCGTACATTCCCAAGAGCTTACAAATCCGCTGGTCCAGATGGTTTACCAACCATTCTTGTGAAGAAGTACTCTCCCTCACCGGCCAAACTATTGAGTTAGCTTCTCCATCGCTTCTTAAAGGGCGACCATTCTTCCTCCGTCTTCTACTGATCAATTGCATTAAGATCACTTCTTTCCAAGGTCATGGAATCATTGATAAATTATCAGCTAAAAAAATATCCACTGGTAATCTGATGGCATATCTCACCAAGTACTGGAGCAGCTGCTTACATCATTTTGGAGAGAGTAAAATCAAAGAAATTTTATACACTTTTGAATAGAGCCCTCTTATCCAAAATGTGCGCCTTTAGTATTAAAAAAACCAATGTACATCGAAACCTCCTTCCTCTCCCTACCTAATTTCTCCATCGCTCGTGCTTTCTTTAACTTAACATGATAAGATTCTCCCTTGAGCGCGTGGTAATTATTAAAAAGAAACAAATTTTACCAATATCAAAAGCAAAAGTCCAAATCTACGTAAGTTACAAAATATTTGATTTGAAGAAAATTGAAATGTAATAAAACAAATCGAACTAATGATTTTTCTCCGTTCTAATCCTGAATCCTTAGCCATTTCAATGCTCGCTATGTCATCAACTTACCAAAGGAATCGACTTGACTATAAAATCAAATGTCCAAAAACTACCCAATAATCCCTGTTCTGAAGTGTGTAAAGGAATTCCAATATTCGAATTTCCTAAGTTTGCCCATAGGGCTCCAAAATGAAGGCTTACGAAAGGAAAACATTGAAACATTGATGCCACTTTAGATTCATTTCCTTTGTCGCGACGTGCGCCATCCTGTATATTAGATCCTACCCTAAGTTAGTTGATGGTGGCTTAAAGGAAATTCCTGTTCATGAGAAGTGACACAAAAGCGCAAAACCACTGAAGAACATGAATAACAAAAAGACGTCGTTCGGTTTCATCCCTGGTTGTTGTCCGTCCGTTGTTGGCTTGTTTCCCGTTGGCAATGCTTCCATGCTAGGACTCTAGGACTCTTAGGTATTTGTAGGATCCCTATGTAAATGAATTGTCATCAATGAAGTGGGGCGATTGTGGTTCTAAAAATCCTCAGCATACCCAGAAGCAATTCTACCTATGAGTATGTATACATACAATACCTCTGTACTGCTACCACCAAACGACTTCGATCAGTTTTATTGAGATTTGACTTGATGCAAATTTCAATTTTATGGGATCCACTTAAATCCTTCGCCCATTCGACTGTCCTTTTTGCAGTAAATGGGATGGATAGTTACTTCAGTCTTCACTCCTGATGTGTATGAGATGCTGAATCAAGGAATTGTACGTATCGGCAGACTGATTCCCATCCCTGGAAGGAGTTGATTTTATCATTTTACGTTCGCTTGTGCTTCATCCAATGAGTATCAAACTTGAACACTTTGAAGGGTTTTTCTGAATGATTTGCAATCAATTTTAATAGTGTGGTGTTATGATTATGTGAAAGCATCAGCAGTGACGAAAAACGGTGAAAAAAAAGTTAATTAAAAGAATGATAGGTATAAGGTTAGGTTAGGTTAAAGTGGCTGCTGACCGGAAAAGGACAGCACACTTAGACCAATATTTGGTCCGTTGTGATACCACAAGGATTTCAAAAATCCCCCTTACTCGTTAAACCATTTTGAGCTAATAATGAAGCGTTTGAGACAGTGAATGTCGGAATTATTTAGATCACTAGGATCGTTATAGTAGTAGTCTCCCAAGTGGAGTCTACGTCTTTGCGCTAGGGCAGGACAAGAGCATAGAAGGTGGGGAATTGACTCCTCTTCTTCTTCATCCATGCAGCTTCTGCAAAAGTCATTTGCAGGAACTCCAAGACGAGAAGCATGTCTTCCTATTAGGCAGTGCCCAGTAAGGACACCTATAATGGAGCTAATATGCAATCTACCAATAGAAATTAGTTGTTTTGAGCGTTTGGCATCAAACAATGGCCAAATCAGTTTAGTAGACCGGCAAGTTGGGGTGCTGGTCCACCTGTGGTTGGCTTTCTTTATGGTATCTTGCTTTAGCATAAGTTTACAAGTAGCTAGGGGTATACCGATGTTAGATTTGCTATCCAACAAAGGTAATATTGTTCCGTTTTTTGCAAGTTCGTCAGCTTTACAATTTCCTGGAATGTCTCTATGCCCCGGCACCCATGTAAGGTGAATGTTGAACTGTTTTGACATCTCCACCAGAGATGATCGACAATTTTGGGCTGTTTGTGAGTTAATGGAGACAGAGTCCAGTGACTTTAAGGCAGCTTGACTGTCTGAGAAGATACGTATATCGGTTGTCGATATAACGTTTTCTTTTAGCCAAGAGAGGACTTCTTTTATTGCTAAAAGCTCTGCCTGGAACACGCTACAGTGATTGGGAAGACGAAAAGATAGACAAAGATTTAATTTTTCGGAGTATACGCCTCCACCGACCCCGTCATCGGTTTTAGATCCATCTGTATAGAAATGAATTGCTTCGTCTATCAAAAACGACTCATTTTCCCATGAAGACCTGGAAGGGATGGATACTTGAAAATTTTTATCAAATTTTGGATGAGGGGTGGTGTAATCGACGTTACTAGGTAGACTACTGAACGAGTTCAGTATAGTAGAGTGACCAATATCATTATTGATCCACTGCGAGGAGGCTTTAAGTCGAATGGCTATGTTAGCGGCCGATTGTTTGCTAAAAATATCTAGCGGTATGAGATGAAAAAGAACATCAAGTGCAGCAGAAGGAGTTGAGCGGAGAGTTCCACCCATGATTAAACAGGCTGTTCGTTGGACTTTGCTGAGCTTATCGCGGTTAGTTGCTGTTTCCAGCGCAGTCCACCATACTGTCACTCCATATGTAAGTATCGGTCTAATGACTGAGATGTATAGCCAGTGTGTTATATGAGTTTGTAGACCCCATTTATTACCTACGGCTTTTTTGCAAGAGAAAAGAGCTATGTTGGCTTTGTTGACTCTCTCTTGGATATTGGGCTTCCAGCTTAATTTCTTGTCCAAAATAAGACCCAGATATTTTGCTTTGTCTGAGAATTTAAGCGGTATACCTTTGATGAGGGGAGGGTCTATGTGTGGGATTTTATATTTCCTGGTAAATAGGACAAGTTCAGTTTTGTGGGGGTTGACACCGAGTCCACATTGATCTGCCCAGTTAGTAAGCTTGTTTAGAGCATTTTGTAGGAGTTCCTTCAGAGTATTAGGATGCTTACCAGATATCGCTATCGCAACATCGTCCGCATAGGCAATCACCCTGTGCCCCTCCCCTTCAAGAATCACTAGTAGTTCATTTACGACTAGGTTCCAAAGGAGAGGAGAGAGGACGCCGCCTTGCGGCGTACCCCTACTGACAGTCCTTCGAGTAGTAAAATCGCCCAGTTTTGAATTAATAATCCTGCTTATCAGCATATGATTTATCAAATTACTGATTGACTTATCCACCTTTAGAGATGACAGCGCAGATGTGATTGCGGATGCGTCGACATTGTTAAAAGCTCCTTCTATATCCAGGAAAGCGACTAAGGTGAACTCCTTATGATGAAGGGAGTGTTCGATAGTACGAACCAGCGTATGTAGAGCGGTTTCTACAGATTTCCCTTTGTTATAAGCATGTTGAGCATTGGATAGTAAGGACTTATCAATGTTTGCCCTCAAATGGATTTCAATCAGACGTTCAAATGTTTTAAGTAGGAATGATGAAAGGCTAATAGGTCTTAGATCTTTAGGATTAACATGGCTAGGTTTGCCAGCTTTGGGGATGAAAATAACATTTACTTCTCTCCATGACAAAGGAATGTGAGCCAGAGCGATACAACCATTTAAGATGTTTACCAGAATGGGTATCAGAATATCGGAATTTTCCTGTAATTCCGCTGGAATTATTCCATCTGGCCCAGGAGATTTGTATGGATTGAAGCTGTTTATTGCCCATTTTAATTTTTCCTGTAATCAGACCTTGTGGAGGAGTTATGCTACTGAGTATGTTGTTAGGATCAGGATCAGTGCTATTAACGTAAGGAGAGCTGTCTGGAAAATGTACATCCAGGAGCAGATTGAGCGATTCTTCGCTTGAGTTTGTCCAGGAACCGTCATTGTTTTTTAGGCAACTTGGCATTACTGGATTTTTGGAGAGGATTTTTCTTAACCTTGATGCCTCTGAGTTGCCTTCTATATTGTTACAGAAAGTTCTCCAGGACATACGCTTGGTTTTCCTCAGTTCTTTTTTATATAACTTGAGGGAGTCTTTATATGAATCCCAATCAGAAGCTTCTCTGGAGGTTTTCGCTCTATTAAAGAGTTTCCTGCATTCTTTTCTTAGTGGATCCAGCCCCGAGTACCACCAGTGTGGTTTCTTTTTACCTCTTATTTGTATAAGAGGGCAGGCAGTTTCCAGAGATTTGTTGAGGGCTGCTGTGAGGTCATTGACTTTAATATCAAGATCCTCAGTGTTGAAGGGTATGCTATATAACTCAGGCCTGATTGACCTTAATAGAGTTGCCCTATATAGAAGCCAATCTGTTTTCCGATGGTTACGGAAGGAAGGTTGGCTAGGAGGTTCGTCCATTATTTCGAATTGTATGTATCTATGATCAGAGAAAGAATGATCATTTGATACTTTCCAATTCGAGATAGTATGATAAATTTTATCTGAGACAAGAGTTATGTCAAGTACTTCCTGTCTGTTTTTAGTAACAAATGTGGGTTCATTTCCAACGTTACATATTGTTAGGTTAGTGTTCAAAATATAATCGAAAAGAGACTCACCTCTGTCGTTTATATTCGTGCTACCCCACACTGTATGATGGGCGTTAGCATCACTTCCAATAATGAGGTCAGTCTTCTGCCTATCTGCATCAGTGATAAGCCTCCTCAGAGTGTCTCCTGGGAGAGGGCCAAGGTGGTCATGGCCTAGATATGCCGACGCCAGCCAGAAAGTTCCTTTGGCTGTTTCCAGTCTTGCGACGGTTACATCTCGATCACTGAAATTAGGTAGTAAAAATACATTGATAGGTATAAAGATTGCAACGATTTCCCAAATAAAATGTGTGTTGGGAGTTTTTTTGGCGTCTCTGGGCCAAACATTGATAAGTTTGTTGCAATTGGCGTTTTTGCTCTTGGAAATAAATATTCCTATTTCTATCAATTTTCAAATCTTAAGGGTAGAACTTTTTCTGCAACGTGCAACGAAATGTGTGATAGGTGGTCCAAATTATCCCAGACTTAATTTATAACTGCGATTTTATTGACCTACTTGTGCGTTTGAATGTGAAGAAAAGATGTCGATTTCTTCAAATTTGCCAGAGTCTACAAGATGGTCCACGGATAAGTTGGACCCTTACGTGAGAAATTCAATGTTCTTCTTCGTTGCTGGATAAATGGTGGAAACCTAAAAACTCTCTCTTTTACGACTAAAAGAATTTACAAAATGTATTTCATCCTTATGAACAGTTTTCTCTAATAACATTCGTTCTTAAAAAACCTAGTCTATTACATAGGAGCAAGTTCGTCCGACCGAGTCGTAAATACATTGTTTTGAAAATGAAATTAAAAGTTTTTTCAAGTTCGTTTGACTAATGGCGGATAGAATATTTATGATAATTGAGTTCCGTAGGAGTGGCTGCGAGCCTACCCAAGGTGTCATCTCAGCAATGAGATTGGCAAAGGGGAGGGATGCTCAAAGGTACCAATCAACACCAAAGGTACCTGTTCATATGAAGGACAAATAGGTTGATCAGTTCTTCGTTTCCTTCTAAGCATTTTTAAATTAATTTGTTTATAACGTAGGTTAATTTCACTTGTCCGTTTTGTCTGTTTGCTTATTTATAATTAACTATCCTAGTATACTTCAATTTTGTATTTTTCCTTTTAGTCTTTCAAATTATTTTTTTTTTTGTTTAAACAAGGCATGATTTATAGGTACGGTAGTTCAGTTAGACAGGCCAAAGGACTCACCCCATATCCTACGAGCTTAGCGATAATGCAAGCATGCCTGAACTGGTCCTCGTCTTTTGGTCACCCTTTCATCCGTTTGGCAGAACCTGTAACTCACCGTCGACTGATGAGTCCATGTGAAATCGCCGGGACGAAACGCCAATTCTTGTGGACGAAAGGCCAAAAAAGCTTTTTTGAATCAATAATTCAACAAGTCCAATAATAGTGCTAAGTCTTCTACTTGGCTCACTTATTTCAGTAGTAGTCGAGTTCGACTTCCAGTAGTATATAGAGTTCGTATTATAAAAACCTTTCTTAAGAGTATGTTTTATTTAGCTTATTTTACATATTAATAAAAATCTGAGATGTTGAAATGAAGGGTGTTCTTGTTCTATCTTCATACCAATGGAAAACACAATTGAGATCAGCTAACGAGAGATTGCTGTCAAGTGAGCAGTTGATACGTTTAAACATCTTAATATTACCTGAAAGGGGAGGTTTTCACACCGTGAATATTATGAAGACAATAAACAAAAAGTGGTCCTATATGGCTTCCTTGAGGAACCCCCGATAAAATATGAACTATTTTTGAAGTTTTACATCGAATGTTCACAAACTGTGTACGATAATACCAAGCTATTATAGTTTTCTATAAATAACTTCCAACACTAGATTAAAGACTTCATAAAAGTCTGTGCATATGACATCAGCTACCAAGTTCAACCGATTTCGTATAAAACTTTGAAAAGAAGACAAGTTTGATGTAGTCGACTATTAACTCTCAAACCGGAGTATTTTATTTCCAATACTTTACTTAACATTTTAGTAAATCATTATTCTGTTCCTGAGAAATATTTTGAAAATCGTTTGAAGCACAGAAATCGCTGGGTTAAGCACACGCATTTAGGAACCGATCCAGACTGTGGGGTTAATTGAATAATTTCAAAAGAGGTTTTGATAGAGCATACGAGTATACTTAAACAACTTTAGAAATATAGGAGCAATTTCATTGAAGTCAGGTTTTTTTTTATTATTATTCTTATACTACCTATTTGACGTAAAAGATGGGAAATTTCCAAAACGAAGTTGGATTGAAAAAATCAGCAAACAAGTCGCAAATCTTCATCTTATAGTATGAAATTTTATTTCTTAGCCTCATATAAATTTAAAGCGTATTTTGCTTCAAAAACACATTGATAAGAAATATAGTGCTTAATCGCAATACAATCAAAATTTATTTCGCCACTCAAAATGATAAATGTCTCCATAGAAAGTCGTAATCTATAAAATTCATGTGTATGTTGCAAGTCACAAACTCAAGCAAAATAAAGTGTTGTTTCCTTAATATACGACTACAGAAATAAACAAGAAAAGGAGGGGGCTCTCCAACCCCTTGCAGACTGAAGGCATTTCCAATCGCATTTTTCGCTTGTTTTACGATCTACACGGAAGTCAGTTCATACATACTCGTGTACATGGTAACTCTGAATTGCACATTCCTATAGTTTTTTCTACTTCTACACTGATTGATGCTTAGAAATGCAATCTCACAATGGAAAGGACGAAAGGACATTTGTCAACTTGATTTAAAATAAAAATATGGTCGGCAAAAACTAAAAACCAAAACCATGCAAACGCTGTATAATTACATTTGCTGACGGCAATTTATGGTGTAGAATCATGCATCTGTGTGCAAAAAAACTGCCGCAAGCGTTTGTTTAATACGCAGAGCATTATTACTATTAGTTTGTAATTAGATTTTGTTTGGAATGAATTTGGAATTGCAAGGGAATTTGGGGGCAAAAGGGAGGCTTAACTTAATCAATGCTGGGACCCGCTAAAATTCTGTTTTGAAACTGCCTATTAGAAGTGGTAACACTGTGTTTGGTCAATGTTAAAAAATCGTCATTTTCACATAGTAAGCGAACAAAACTATCATTATAACAGCATGTTGATTCGAAGTATTTAAATGGGATTTGATTTCAAAAGTTCGCAATAGTTGATTTAGTCTATGCCTACAATTATTCAGAGCAACTGTTTTTCGTATCGACCGACTCATGCGGTTCACCATGGAGCAGAAGGCCGATAAATTGGCATCAGTTCAGTGGCTAGAACTTAGAGCTGTGTAAATTATTCATTTCAAATGATCGAATCGTTCAACAATCGATTACGAAAATGATCCGATCTTTTCAATCAATCGATCATTCGATCATTTTCATTTCACTGAAATGATTCAATACTGTTCCTATTCGATATTAATTTCGATTTCGATGATAAGATTGACTTGTGGCTTTGATAGTTCTCACAAAATACTCTATGATGAGGCTACTTCATGGATTAAAAAGTGTCAAAAAATTCAAGAAAAAGAGATTTTATTTGTTGCTTCGAAAAAGAGCAATTTTAGGTCTTTCGGCTAACATTTGGTACGAAATATACTTTGTACGTCATAACCGAATTCGTCCTCTATTCGTCAAGTCATAAACTGTCAAATTCCAGCAAAGGATGGCTACGATGTCAATGGATTAAAAAACGTCTAAAAATACCAAAAAAAAAAGAGATTTTATTTATTGCTCCGGAAAAGTGCAATTTTAGGGCTTTCGGCTAACATTTGGTACGAAATATACTTTGTACGTCATAACTGAATTCGTCCTCTATTCGTCAAGTCATAAACTGTCAAATTCCATCAAAGGATGGCTACGATGCCGATGGATTAAGAAACGTCCAAAAATCCACATTAAACATACCGGATCCTGATACATCAAATAACATCAGTTCAACCCAACAATTATTTTTGCGGCCTACAACATCAACGACCAACCCGATCAATCATGTTGTTCAATGCCGAGTTCAACCCAGAAGTTCCAGTCCACCGTCCGTTTGGCGTTCATAATCCAAGTTGATTGAATCGGAAGAAATGGAATCAAGTAAATCATGATTAATCGAGTCAACTGATATCGAAAATCGAGACTCATTGAAATGATTGGGATTGAAATAGAAAATCGAGAATCCAGAATTGAGAATCATGTAAATGATTGAGATTGAGATCGATTAAAATGATTGATTTCGATCATCAATACTTTTCGATAATCGGATCAAAAAAATCGAATCGATCCCGATTGACACAGCTCTACTAGAACTATGAATCTGTAAGTTTGCACGATCACTTCTTTTCTTACACCAATGTTAAGATATTTCGATTGCAAAACCTCGACGTGCTCACTAAAAACTTAGGAAATAATTCTGTTTTTTAGATATATGAAAACGTACTTTTAAAAACATTGGCAAGTAATTTATAATTCTATTTTTAAGTTTTATTTATATTTTCGAGTTTCGTCAACGGCCTTGGCTTTGATGAAAGCATCGCTTCCCATCGATCAGCGAAATCAAGCATCATTGCGCGCAGTTAGTACTTGGATGGGGGACCGTTCAAATACCAATCGTGTGCTGTTGACATGTGTTTCTTCTGTTGTTCTTTCTATCTGTGTGTCTCTCTCTGTTGTATTGTCTAACGCCGATGGCTTCAGTTGCCAGTGCTTTTCTGTGTCTCTATTTCGTAGATTTATCTACGGAGTAGTGTAAAATGTAATGTAATGTAATGTATTTTCGAGTTGTTTAAAAAAAAAATAAATAATATGGAAGAAAAGATCGGTTTAATTTTTTTTATATTATACACGCACTCAAGGGGTTATGAATGAAATGAAGCACCTGCCCAGATATGGGAATTGTACTCGAGCTTTAAACGAATATAGGTCTTATAGATTACAGCCAGATCAGAAGGGGTAAAAAAACTTCTTGAATCGACGAAGAAAGTCTAAACTTAGCACTTAGCAGCGTTTTTGGCAACGTCAAATATGTGATCACTCCACAAAAGATGATCTGTATTGCACATGCCTAGATCTGATAGCTGTTCAGTCTCCTCAATGGAAGTGGCATTGAGGAATGGTTATGCTTTAACGACAGTAAACAGCATTGAGTTTTCGAAGCATTAAATTCTACACGGTTTTTGATTGCACAATGCTGTCAAGATCAGAATTTAATGAACTTATCATACGCTGCCGTTGGAAGTCCACACGAATATGAAAAGCTGAAGGTACTGTCGACAGCTAAACATTTAAGTGGACCAGAAATTTCAGACAAAAGATCGTTTATTTTATTTTATTTTATTCTATTTTATTTTATTTTATTTTATTTTATTTTATTTTATTTTATTTTATTTTATTTTATTTTATTTTATTTTATTTTATTTTATTTTATTTTATTTTATTTTATTTTATTTTGTTTTATTTTATTTTATTTTATTTTATTTTATTTTATTTTATTTTATGTTATTTTATTTTATTATTCGTGGCGCGATCAATATTTTTCGGATGTTTTGAAAAAGTGCAGGCGGACGGATCTTGCAACAAATACACATGCATGTTTGGCGATATCTTGAATCGCTCCACTGGACAAAGATATGACGATGTTCAGCTTATCTGCAGGCACTGATAGCTGAACAAGAGGCAACATTTGTTGGAAATCATCAGCAAGACGAATAAAGGCGTCTCCCTTGGATTGGTTGTTTCCTCAAAAATCACGCAGAGCCCAGGGAAACGATTTTTGAGAAATGGGCTATTGTGCATTCGTCGCAAATAAAGAATTTAGTAGATACATTTAAAGGATTGCGGTCCGAGTTTTTGTTTATATTGCAAGTTGGTGTTACACCGTAGCACACCTTCTCGCCAACACACTATGGTTAAAATAGTTCCGGGAGCTATTTTCTAGATGAACATTGCAACAGCTTCTGATGTAAAATTTTATCCTATGCGACTTTGAAGTCGTTGTAAAGATGGTGAGTCTCGCAGATTATTTTTGAGAACTGCATCGTTAAGATTTGGTATACGAGTATGGTCAATCTGGCAGACCAGAAGGCATATTACAGTATTGCAGAATGGCTTTATGATGCATGCACCTTACATAACATCACCTCCGTATTTAAGGTAGGTAAGTATAAAAGGTCTAGCTCCGTGGCCCAATTAGGGCTATAGTGCGGTATTTGATATCATAACTCATATGAATTGATATGGGATATTTTGAACATTCGGATTGATCCACTATATTTAGGTTCAAAAATATGAAAGAATCTAATAGGTTTTGATGTCTCTTATTGTGTGTTTTCTTTTCCACAATCATCCGAAAATTGGATCACTCACTCAGCCTTACCACCGACTTCATCCGACATCATCTACACTGTGCCAAGCTAGGCAGCTTGTTCACTACTGCTGGAACAGTAGCCAGTCCGATTGAGTAATCATTCGGCCTCCCCACCGCAAATCTCCATCAAAGCCCTCAGTCCACCAGCTCGGGATCTAAGGAGTTCATCCTAGAGCCATTTCGCCGCCTTCCGTATTTAAGGACCTCTGCAGCCTTGTTGTTCTTAACTTCTCTCATAGCTAAGCCTTCGTCTTCTTCTATACTGATATACTTGATGAAACGAAAGTGAAACTGTAGGGAATTAGCTTTTTTTATCAGAAAACAAAAAAAAAGAAAAAGAAAAGCCTACAAAAAGAAAGATGTTACATAGAAAATAGAATTTGAAAAGAGGAATATTTTAGTAAGTCTACCAACACTATCTCTTTCATATGATTAGCAAAAAAAAAAAAAACTAAAGAAGATAAAATGACAGCAATCACTTATGCATAGATTTCTTTTATGCAAAGCTTAAACTAGAGGGACAGAAAAGTACGAGGAACAGATGAGAATGGACTGCTGCAATGCAGGTAATATGATCTGTTTTATAATTATTATATTGTCATAAGCCTTATGTTATTTCTTGGTGAGCAATAAGCTTTAACACTAGCGAATAGGATTTTAGCTCAATCAAGTCAGTTGGTACTTATCTTTTAAGTGTAGCAGTTGGCGACTCTAAAATAAAAAAAAAAAAAAAAAGAACTGAAATGAGATTGTCGTGTATAACGTAACGTGATACATATATAAAAAGAAAAAAAAAGGTACAGTCTCATTTTTTTGAATAAAACACGGAAAGGGCGTTTAATTTAATTTTCAGTTCTTTCTTCCTTTATTTATCTTGTATAAAGTTCGATAGAACTCCGAGGATTGGTGAAGAAAATTACTGAGCGAACCGAGTGGAAGGGTCACTCGTTTAGCAAGATTCACCAACAAAAATTTAGTGACGAAAATTAAGCAACGAAAATTAAGCGCCAAGTAAGAAAATCTAAAAAAAAAAAAAAAAGCAAACACTTCTTAATTTTTTTTGCGACATCAGCAGAGACCGAAATATAAAACAAGAATAATAAACCAAGGCTTGTCACACTAAGTGGAAATAAGCAAAACAAAAAATAAGCTAAAATCCCTGCTAGACAAAGGCTAAAAGTAGTACTCAAACCTTCTCGGTTCGACCAGAAACGACCTAAGAAGACCCAGAGATACTCAAGTCACACAATCCGAGGTGTTCAACCCTTAAACAACGGGAATATCCGAGCCAAGAAAAATCATCGACATCCCACGAAAAATTGGATGAAATTTAGTCATCGAACCTCGAACCAGCAACCACGACCAATTTTTTATTTGTTTTTTTTTTTTTTTTCAGCAAAACAAAAAAAATCATAATATACGACCAATTTTGATCGACGAACAATTCAACAAGGGGACGCCATCCCTACCTATATAGTTTAAGTCCCCATTCACGATTCCTTCTTCCCTCCGGATCCTATCATTACGACCTCCAACTCCAAAACTTAATAAACAAAAAAATTTGAGAAAAAAAAGTTAAGTAAAACTTCAAGTATATAAGATTTTGGTGTGCATATATAAATAAATATAATTTTCTTAAAGTCAACAGGTAACTTAAAGTGTATAGCGAGTCCAGCAAAAGCAGTGCGCACCGTTTTTTCGCCAGGAATCGCAGCAAATGTATCAAAGGAGTACAGTAAGTACCTTACCTTATTCTATTGAAAGTTATATCGCATTTATATTGGACACCAAACAGTAATTAAACAAAAAAAAAAAACAAAAAAAAAAAAAAAACAAAAAAAAGTATATATAATTTATATGCACGGAAAGACAAAACGAAAGCCAGAGAGCTACCTCGTTTTATTGTTTATTTCTAATCCTCTAGTTCTGAACCTAATCCTTAAGACCCCCTTTTTCTAAATCATATTGAAATTATAAATTTGTGAATCATTTTATTTTTACCCATCACTAGATTAAAGTTTATACTCACTCTTTTTAATATTGGCTATTATTTTTTTTGTATGGAATCGATTTGGTTACACACGAGTCAGATCAACATTAAGATTTATGGGTAGGGTTCCCTTTAGTGATTTAATTTAGAATTGTGATGCAGTTGGAAGAAATGAAGTCATTATTCAGTGCAGATCTAACTATGTGGAGTTATTAAATCCAAGTTTGGATGTGAGCTAAGAAGTGTAAGAGCGCAAAACCGAGGTAGGATGAATTAAAGGAAGAATATATTTATTGCTTTTTTTATTAGGGGTTATTGCTCAGTAAGGAGCTTCAGCAATGACCAAGGTGTGCCGTGCCCAGGATTCGCATTCTGGGGGTGACACAAGGGGAGGGTACTATGCTCCGAGAACACGACCACCTATGTTCTCTTTGTGACATGCCGTAGTAAAGACAACTAGAATTCGGGTTTCACAATTCTTACAAACATTTTTATTAGTTTTCTCGAATTCCATCCTCGATATAATTTTTTTTTGGCCTGATACGACAAAGGTAACATCGTCCATCTTTAAGTAACAAGATCCCACCCCACCGACGAGCTAGGATGAGCGTGGACTAGCAGGCCAACCGTTGCTAACAAAGTGGACAGCCCTTAAAACTCCATCTTGCTGGTCTGAACGATCTGTAGCGGTTTGAACCAACGCACATAGGAGTATTTCGATAAAAAACCTGGACAAAATTATTTTTTGAAGTAAAACATTTTATTTTTGTTAGAAATGATTATTTATGCAATGTAAGACAAATTTCAGATATATTTCATACGGTATATAAATAAATTGAAAAAATAATGAAATTAATTAAACGCTTTTTTCCGACTCTTCATCTTCATTGTCTTCACTGTGCTCTGGGAAGAAGCATTTCTATAGTTTCCTTTGAAAACTTTTCTTTCGGCTTTGAAGGCGATTTTCTGAGGCAACTTAAAAGTGGATCAGAACTCAAAAAGCAACCTATTGAGTATATCGAGGTTGCAGTCCCTAGTTGAGAACTTCCTTGCATAGTTTAGCCGGTAGAGTCTGTATTTCAAAGTTTGTAATATATTTAGTAAAAATCATAACATTTTAAGATTGAGAAAGAAAAGATGAATGTACACAAACCTAAAATGTTTATTTCTAGCTTCTGCTGCTTCTTCAGATAGCTGCCTAATTGGAAGCAGAGCGTTTTCAATTATGACACTTGCATGAACTAATATTTTATGCAATGTAAGAGTCATTGGATACCATGAGTACAACTCCACATAAAGTCTTGCAGTATCCAAACGACTCAAACTTCAATACATTAATTTTGTATCCACTTGAAAAACTTTCCAAAATTATTTAAAAACGAAATATCAAATTAAAATCAATTACCGTTATTTCAGAGGCAACTTCAGGGTTTTCAAAAAATTTTCTGCTCGTATTGCCGTCATTGGTGTTTCCAAAACCAGCTCGTGGGAAATCAACAATAAGACCAAGCCTATCTCTAAATTCTCTTTGAATTTTTCGTATTTTACATACATTTTTGTCATCTTCTGATCTTATTTGCCATTTTTTCAAAGGCAGTTTGTAGGAAATGTGTAAAAGGCTCTCAAAAAATCTAATACGAGCATGTAGAATTGAAAATCCATATTACATATTTTTCCATCTACCATAGTGAAAAGTAAGGTACGAGTATGTTTTACCTCAATACTAGAAAAAACTGTTTTGTTCAATAAACCAATCTTGTTTTTAATATAATTCACTTCACTTCTAGTAATGTCTGTGGTTTCTTTCACAAAATTTTTTCAGAATCGAGGAGAAGATGGAGTTGGATTTTGCCAAATGCAAAGGCACAAGTGAACTTTGGAAAATGGAAGCATCTGAATCGGAACTATCTTCGAAATTTTGTATTGGACTTGTTGGGACCCATCACACCCCCATTTAGCAATTAGCTCAAGGGATTGTCGCTCGGTTTCATTTAAAGTTTGTGTTACCTTACCTCCTGCAAACTCATTAGCAATCGATGAGTGATGGGGTCCATTAAATCCTGAAGAATGACCTCCGCCAAGGTTTCAGTCACTTGTTGCTGCAATAATTTCATATTGTTTTCTGGATAGATTTGCTTCCACAAACATGGAAAGTGCTTGAAGTATGGGAAGTTTTTCGTTTTTTGCTTTGAGAGAAATGCTATAAGCTTTTTTATATTTCATCGCTCTTTGAGGAGTTTTCAAGATTTCCGTCAAAACTTTTGATGCCGTAGTTTTTCCCCGATTCTCCCAATTTCATTTGAGCTGCATAAGCCAATTCCTCAGTTTGAGCAGTTTCTCTAATTATTTGTTTTACTCCTGTCACATAATTCTTTAAAAGATTTTTCGAGTCGCCCAGGTTTGGCACAAGACATGGGAATTGTGAAGAATTTCTAAGAATGTAACTTTTCTGCGACTGGATTCAACCCATTTTTGTTTAAAATCATATAAAAGTTTAGAAACTTTAGCTTATAATTTTTAAGTTGTTCTTGCGAAAAACGACCAAAAAGTAAAAAGCTCTTAAGATAGTTAACTTTTTTATTTATATTTCCGTTACAATTTTCTTCCATAATATTGAATTGATAGTTTTTGGTCACAATTCTTGAACCTGATAAAGCTAATAACATAGAAAAAAATTGTTTGTCTTAGGTTTTTTAACTCCTATTATTGACTTATTGCACAAAAATTAAACACTCACGGTGTATTTCGACAGTAACAAGAAAACTGCTCTCCAAATCACACAAAAAAAAATTCAATTAAAACAATTCAATAACATAAAACACATCATAATTTAAAAAAAACGTATGGCGTATGAGTGTTTTTTTCTCATAGTGAAAATTTCATTCTCAAGTAATTTTGTAAATCGCACAAGATCGCACGCAAATTTTTCGAATTAGATTAAAATAATAGTCAAAGTTAACAAAAACCTATATTTCAAAGAAGAATGGCAGGGTATACTATAACAAAACACTTAGGCTTTAAAAACAAAACGTTAAAAATATCCACATGTGGCAGAGTATTTTGCCACTGTCATTTAAACAAACAAAAAAAAAATATATTTCTGGAACTACTGTTTAATTATTATTTAATACCTGCAATTGAATTTTCCATTTAAAAAAATTATGTTGAAAAGCACACCCACTCACAATCAATCTCTAAACAATACTCACCAGATAACCACAAATTACCAAAAAAATGCAACTAAATAAACAGTTGACTTTGAACTTGTTTTGTCACGCCACACACCTTACAACAAAAAAAAGAAGTGCATCATATGAACCCATGTATATTTACCGTCCGCTTCGCACTGCATTTACTTCACAATGTTACTTTTTAGAAAATCGACTTTTGTCCAGGTTTTTGATCGAAATACTCCTATGTGCAACGGTTGGAGTTCAAATAGGACGAGTGGCTAACTAGAGAGTGATTGATAGGAACTCGAAGAGTTACTGAAACGTTTGGTTTAGATTGGACGAACTTACCTGGACGTTCAACCCGTACAAACTAACGCGGTCACTCAGGCGTATACTTGTTCTTCAACAACCTACAATTTAAATCATTGATTTAAAAGTTAATAAAAGGGTCCTTTTATTTAATTATTACATAATTCGTTACAAAACTAACCGTCATACGAGCTACAGGTTTCAATTACTCGTAGCTTGTAAGAGCCATTGTAGCCGACAAAAAATACCACTATGCAATTTTTTTTCTCGAGATCATTAGCTCTTATAACCGGTCACTTGTTGTGCACTTTGCATAGCATCAGGATGAAAGTCTGATGTAAATTTTAAATTAACCTTTCATCCATTTTCTTTCGAAAAGTCTTCTTATGCAATTGAATTAGTTTTCGTTAGACGACACAGCACGTCTCTACACAAATTTATATAACAACATTTTTTATTCCTATTTTTTAAGAAGCTAGCACAATCTTGGGAGAATCTTAAATAACACCTACTTTATATGTATGAATTTATCTCAAAAAAAAAAAAAGAAAATTATATAGAATATAATTTTGCTCAACTCTCTCGTCTTGTGTCCTTATTTTATTAAACTGAAAATCCCTCACGTCGATGTCGTTATTTAAATAGTTCGTGGTTGAATTTTGTGGTCTGTGGTGGAAACTTTTTCTTTTCGTATATTTTGTGGAGAACAAATTTGGCACCTCTGTAATGTGTCTTGTTTACCGAATTACCTTTTTCTGGAAGAATTAAGGTTTATGAAGGGTTTTGCATTCAGCATTTTCGATCTTTAAATTTGAATTTAACAAAGTGTGAGTAAGATATTATAATTATTTTTTATTTATTAAGAAGGTACATGTGCCATTATGTATGGAATATAATATAATTGGTATTTCCGCAGCGGCTTCGCTTAATGTTGAATTTCAGAGCAGTGGTGGTCTGTGGTTTATTGGCATTGATGTGTGAATTAAGAAAACTCCACAGGAAGTCTGAGAAGCAAGATCCTATGGTCAATTCGCATGGCCTAGGCGTGAGATAACCATGTTCAGAAATCGCTTGAAATATGTCCACTGGAGCAGGGCTGTGTGGCACGTATCACCATCCTGTTTAAACCACATGTAGTCGGTGTCCTTATCAACCAATTCGAGTCAAATTGGTTATAATCGACGGATAACGCTCGCCGTTGACGGTGATGGCCTAGCCAAAGTCTTTCTCGAAGAAGTATGAAGCATGCCGCCAGCCCAAAATCCACACCAATCAGTGATTTTCTCTAGCTTTGCTTGTCCACGAACCCATCCATCCAGAAATAAGCCTCGTCGCTGTGTATGATTTGTCATTTCATTTTTTTAATGACTAAAACAGCTCCTTTAGTAGATGGAGCTAAAAACAGGATGACATGTGATTCAAGCAAAAGTTTATGTAAGATTAAAAATTATAAGTGCTTGTAGCGGTTTCATAGAAAAATATGCTTTTATACAGACAGGGTGACCCTTAATTCGTGCATAATATTTGAGGGCGTGATTCTCGGGTATATTCTAAGAAATAAATCATTCTACAGTAAGGGCCTATCTCCAATTTTTATATCATAAATCAGGGATCTTCGAAAAAGCTTACTTTGGTGTACCCTGACCCATGCTTACGCTAATTGGGCTGTTAGTAGGTACTTATGATAGAAACTTCATTTAGTTTATAATTGCCTTTAAACTCCCTGCAAACATAATTTTTAAAACATTTTTAAGAAAAAAAATGGCGTACCAACTTTAAGTAAGTTTTTATTGTTGTACGGGTAAGAATTAAACTTCCAAAAAAAATATTGAGCCGTTTTTGAGATATCGAGTTTCCCAACAAAAATTTTTTTTTTCAAAAATCTAAAAACTATTTTTTTTAAGTCTTGAAATGCAATGTTTTCATACTTTTTAGAAGCTTCTCTATAAAATATTTCATTAAAATCCGTTCTATGGTAGGTACAGTCAGTAACATCTTGATTATAATTTTTGGTTTTATTATACATAGATCGAAAGAATAAGTCGAGAGAAAAAAAATACGATTTCCGAAAACCAGTTTTTATGAATTGTATGGTGGGAACCGTTACTTTTAGGTAAAATACAATTTTTTTTCTCACATCTTGTAGATTGTATTTAGAAACTTCTATTTGTCAAGTTTCAAAAAAAAATGGTGCAAAGGGTTTTTGAAATATTGAGTTTTGAAAAAAAAAAAACATTGAATTTTTTTTTTAAATCCAATAAACTTTTTTTTTTTTTAAATTTTAATGATCTTAATCGGTTGAATCGTTTTTGAGAAAATCAAAAACAAAACTAATGGTTCCAAGGGGGGTGAAATTAATAACCATTTTTCCGAAATTTTTGTTCAACCATTAACGAGTTTTAATTAAGTGAAATTTTTTGATTTTTTTTAAGAAAATCTGTTGAAGTATTTGAGAAAAAAAAAATCATGTATAAATTTTGGAAAAAAGTCGTATGGCCAGTACCGTTATTTTTGGTGTTAGAAAAAAGAAAAAAATGTGGGGGGGGGGGGAATTAAGACAGACAGACAGAATTTCGAGACTTACTTTTTTCATCTTCGCTATCATCGCAATGACAACTTTGATCAAAATCTCAAGTTGAATTTTTTTTACGAATGCATAATGTACGAATTCTTTATAGTAAAATTATACATTGTTGGAACAAGACATCTATTGCAACAAAAAATATATATATTCAATAAATAAATAAATGACTAACATGATATAAAAAACATTACCAATGTTCAACAACTAAAGCATCTGCAATGGTTTGACATCTTCTAAAGAATATTTCATTGAGTACGTCAACTTTCCCAACGTATACTATACTCTGTACAATTTATATTTGCAGTACAGGGAAGATAGGATATTTGCCTTTCTGTCTGACCATTATGGTTTTCAATAAACTGTCTTTATTTTCAAGCTCTTACTGGATTGCCGTTGTGAGCATTTAAAGTTGGAGCAAATCTCACAAAAATATCGATAGAGTTACCAACTATTTATTATTGTATGGAAATTTTATAATCAAAAAAATTATGACCTAAATAAATTGAATCTATCTTTTTCCACACCTCAAATAGGTAAGATAGCAGGTGCGTTTTTTTTAAGAGTATCCCCAGCAGGCCTAATCCCTTTCAAGGTAAAAAATAATTCATCGAAAAAGACTTAATTTTGTAAAAACAAATCACGTTAATACTAGAACTGTGTCAATAGTTCATTTTGAAAGATCGAATCAATCATTGATTGATTGGTTCAAGGATTCGATCTTTTCAATCAATCGTTCATTCAATCAAATTCATTTTTTATCCAGCCGTTTCGTTCCGAACGAGATAAAGACCGACACGAAATGTTTACAATCGTTCATTCAACTAAAACCTTGTTTCCAATCTTTCATTGTGACCGTGACCGAAACAATGTGAAAATGAACGAAAGCTTTTCTTTTTTCGACTTCGTTCACACCATCTTCCATTGTATGTATATAAAATGAAGAATATATATTCTGTTTCATTTCCATTCCTAATTGGTATTGTGAAATGATTGAGAACAAGTTGAATGAACGAAACATAACTATCTTTTTCGTTGGTTTCGTTTATCGGTTTCAGTGGCAAGAGATTGACATTACGATTGATTGATTTGGTCTACTGTGATTGCAATCAATCAATAAAAAACAGACTCACTTTTTCCAGAAATTCGAAGTGAATATATTAAAAAGTGTTGGAGACAGAAGGGAGCTTTAAGTAACACCAGGAAAATTATTTCTTATTAATTTGTGAATAAGACCTTTGTGCCGAATAGAGACAAGAGATTTTTCAACATCCAGTAAAACTATGCCAGTAATTCCTCTTATATGTTGGGGCACCTGTTGTGACGGCTGAGGTAAACAATTTTCATCAAAAAGATTAAAAGATTTTTGCAAAATATTTTTTTCTCATAAATACTAAAACTAATACTTACATTGCACAGCTAACTGATGGGTATGTAACTGTAAGCATCGTTTAACATCCATCCTTAAACTAAGCCTGTTTTAATTTCGTCATTTTATTGACATCTTTTTTGACTAATAAGCTTCAATTATCCTAAAACTAGACTAAAACCTTTTCTTCCCACTATGAAATCAGAGAGCTGTACAAACTTAAAATAAAAGTACTCGCTTTAATCAGTTATAAGTATGAGCATCCTCCTGACATTAGAAGTTTTTGAAAAAATCTGCTCCGCCCTTATTCCCACCTTACCAGAACTCCACCAACTACATACGAGTACTTAATAAGAACATAAAAGGTTAAGTAAAGAGATTTTTTATAGGCGATTATTATGTTAATCACATTTGCTGGCTTTTTTTTGTTTTGGTTTGATGGTATTCAAGATGAGCTGTATAAATGCGATAAAAGCCTAGACTGGATTTTTATTTACTTTTTATGTCGAAATAAGTTATAAAATCCTTATTATGGCAACAGTAACTTTAACGATGCATGCGTGTATAAATGTAAGAGCGGGATTAAAAATTACTTATAGCATTTTACGATTGGAGGGTGTAAGAGAGAACATGTTCTTGCTTAATTGATTCAATTAAGGGCATTTATATCACTCAGACCCGTTTTACATCGTTAAAGGCAAAATCAAACCGCTGGCTGGCTGGATTTGCATAGTTCAAATTTCCAGAAAATCAATGTTTTTAAAGTGTTTTTTTTTTAATCTATAGATTCTGACCTTATATCTAACACACACATATGTAAATCACAATTCGCACAACGTCTTTTGTCAATCTATACCCAACACAAATCACAGAGAGAATACGTCAGTCTCGAACATAACAATGTTATCCCTTATGTAACAGAATTCTTTGAACAATTTGCTCAGTGTATCCGTGCGTCTTATTTCCAAATGCACACGACTAAAGGAATCAATACTGTAATTCTGTGGAACGATATCTTTATCCACCTTTACCCACAGATGGAAGCGGCAAGGAAGCAAGTGGCTGTTCGCTTTTCTTTTGAGGAATAAATCTTTGTGGTACATTTGTAAGATTGAAATTTACATCTCATTTGTATAAAATGCTGGTATAAGGAATGCTATCAGAAAAGTAAACTTACGCTTGATTTCTGCCATTCCAATTTGGAATCGAATCAATTGAACATCAATGAAATGGGGTTCGATTGGGGAATTAATTGATTGAGGCTAATTAGTATGTTTTTATGTAGCATAGTTACATTGCTTTGAGTGAATTGAGTGATAAAGTTAGTGAACAGTTGCCGTCAACATTCATCTGATCATTAGCCATACGATGTAAAAAACCAGTGCCATTATGGCATTATGGAAGAGCTAGGCTTGGTTATATATGAAAGCTTACCAAAAGAGCTCTTCAAAATACGGACATGATGTTCTGGTTGGGCACATTCATCAAATCATGAACCAAGTATAGGTGGGAAGAGGCTTGCCCGATAGTTCTTATCATCCTGAAAGAACTTTCGAAGAAATACACGTCCCTTCTAAAAGTCGAATGTAAAAAAAAGGGTTTTGTATTAGTTCGCTTTGCAACACTATGTAAAATCTTCAAATACCAGCGTAGATTTCTCCAGGCTCAAATCTTTACATCGTTTTGGAGAAAGTAAGATTATTGCACATGATATTTCAAAAGCATTTAATAGACATTTGCGTCAAGCTCTCTCATCGAAAACACGTACATTTGGTATTGATCAATCTCTTCAGCGTTGGATTGGAAACTACTTTTCGAACCGCTTAATACAAGTTTTAGTTAGGAGATTTAAAGTCTGAGATTCATAAAATAAATTCTAGTGTACCACATAACTCCGTTTTGTGTCCGCCTTTCTTTCTCTTTTGCTGAAACTTATAATCCATTAAATTCTTTTACTGATGACAGTACTCCCAGCTTCTTATGTTCGATTTCAGATTCGCGTCCTTGTCCTGCGGATGTGAATGTAGAACGGCAGCGTATGATAACCTCATAAAGTTCTGATCTTAATAGTAAGGTATTATCGAATGGGGTACCATAAACCCGCCCCCCATGTCGTTATCCATGAGCGGCACTTGCTTCGAGGAAACAGTACTCGGTATATGCATCACCTTGTGCGGAATGATCACATATTCGGCGTTGCCAAATACGATGTTAAGTGTATATTATTCCTTCGACGATACAACAAATTTTTCACACCTTCTGATCTTGGCTATTATCCGTAAAGCCTATATTTGTCCAAAATTTTAGTATAAATCCTATATTCGGGCAGATTTTTCAATAACGCACTTGAGTCTTTTGGAAAGGATTCAATCTTAATGATAGTCGAACCATAATGGAAACTTTGACACAACCCGATCACTCTCGACATGTTTTATAAAAAAATGTTATAGTTAAATTGCCAGTTGCATTACTTCCGCAAATCAATTCCAGCGCAATACTCGTACTTCTAGGAATTTTTCCAACTCTCAAGGATGGAATTCTTTCTTCAACTGCACTACTGTAACGAAGCGTTACAACACCTATATACGCCTTACTATACAAGCATAATACAAGATCGTCTTTTGGTTTTACGTGAGCACCTGCCTATTATGGCTCAATCCCACGAGAGGCCTACCTCCATAGGAGTCAGATTGGGTACTGACCATTAACCCGGACATAGCAAGCTATCTCGGTCGCAAAGTTGTGATATGTTGCAGCATATGTACACCTCTTGCTTTGGAGGCGAGGTCTATCTAACACCTCTTGAATTCAAGAAAAGAATCTTGAAAACCATGTGTCTCCGCATTCGGAATAAACCAAGCCACCATGATGTTCCCACCAGGGGGCCTACCTCATAGATAAGGTTCGAGCCGGGGGTAAAACTCAACCTCCGACTCAAATGGGCACTATCTCCCATGGTACCAGAATGTAGCTTCCGGTGGAGCTTCGCAACTTAGCCATTTCATGGAGCTTCCTAGGCGATCCGAACCCGGACTTAGTCCAAGTTCTTGTCTCAAGCTTCGGAATTTCCAGATCTGAACCAGTCACTTCCAGATGGGTTCCTGCAAAACCCTGGGCCTGTCAACCGTTAGGATACACACCCAGAAGTCGGCGGGGTAGAAACCAACGACTCAATGTGCATCCTAGTCTTTTGCTCACCTTACGGCAAACAAGGAAAGACGCTCCTATCTTTTGCTCACCTTACGGCAAGTTAGAAAAGGCGCTCCTAGTCTTTGTTCTAAAGAACGAGGACGACGATCCCCCTATTATTTGCTACTACAAATAACCCTTAAAAACCCTTAAATAACCTTAAAAGTCTCCAGCCACGTAAGCAGCCGGAGACCTCACCAGTTAACTCCTCGTTATAGCCCAATTAAACCTTAAAAGTCCCCAGCCACGCAAGTAGCCGGAGACCTTACCAATTCAACCCGTTACAACCCGATAAAACCTTAGAAATCTCCAGCCACGCAAGTAGCCGGAGACTTCACCAATATCACCCTTCACCAACCAAGATCCATCAAAAAGTCTCCAGCCACAAGTGGACGAGCCCCGAAAGTCAAGACCATCATCCAGGCACTAACCACTTGCACCACCATCAAACAACCATGGCCTTATGCTCCCCGCCACCCATTATGATTGTGGGAATTACGCAAGCTGCACTCGGACAGGTATGCCACCACAACCATAATCTTGGACTTACGCTTGCTGCCATGGTCCGATGTGTGGTTCAGTAGCAATACATTTCGAATAGTCAATCCTCCCAGAGCCCGAACACGACCAACCAAAGACCTTACAATTTCACCCTAGACCTCTCTAGCAGACCCTTGAAAACCTGGAGAATACCTTAAGAATCTCCAGCCACGTAAGTAGCCGGTGATTTTACCTACAGACACCCGTCTTGACCCTACTTGGATTTTCTTAGTTGTCTAAATCTCTTAGCTGAACGAGCAGCGAGAGAATAGACGTAAGCCCCCCACCACGACAAGGTGAAACCCGTCGGGCTGGACAAGCATAATACAGTCTGCACCTGAAGTCATGTAATCATAACTAAATTGAATTTCATTCAAATTTGTCTCTTATCTTTTTGATTCACACTGACTTATAGCGGCATATTTGGTAAGAGGAAGTTAAGAAATCGTCTTTTACTCTCGTCCAAGTGTGGATGCTAATATAGTGTATAAAATAAACAATTTAAGATCGGGCCGTAAGCAAAAACCTTTAATAAGGCGTTTCGGTGACAGAGGGGCATTACTTTGCTCGTGAAGCTGATCTCAAATTTTGTCAGGACATTAGCTAGATAAGAGCTAGACTTATTATTATTAGGATTATTATCTATTACTTAGTTATTTACTGATGCGATCCATTCGTTGCTCTGAGCTCTTCTTCAAGTAGTTCATTGGACAGGTTATCCTCTGAGAGTTCCAACCGTTTTGTTCCCTAGGTTGTGTGCTAGGGACCCAAAGCTTCCTATAAGGATCTCCCCACACCTGTTTTGTTCCTTTGAATTCTTGGGTCACTGAACATGTTCTCCTCGGAGAGTTCTAATCGTATTGTTCTCCAGATTGTATACTAGGGAGAAGGAAGTTCTATATGAATACCCAACCGTTTTGTTCCCCAGGTGCGTGCTGGGAACACAGTATATTAGGTACCGTGCTAGTTATTTTAAGCCATTGAATATTGTATTATTGTTATTTAACTTAAGAGAATTGAAAACTAAGAAATAAATTAAATGAGAGCTTAGCAATATTAATAAAAGCTATTTCATTCGGAGTTAAGAGCCTCCAAAACCAAGTTTAGTTGCTTGTTTGGGAAGAATCTTGGCCACCGACAAGCTTACCTCAGCCACGAAGGCAAAAGACATCATACTACACAAATGTGAAATGCTTTGGATGGATATATTTTTCCCTCCCATATCGATAGTCAAAGCTTCAAAACCAATATGCATCGGTATCTCCTCTTCAAACCTTCCCTACTCTCCCAACGCTCGCACTGTCGTTAATCGTTTTATGGGCAATCAAAATGTCTTTGTTGGGCCCTTTTCATACAGATATCCTCGAAAACCTAAAGACTTTATATAATCAAAGTAACTTTTGATATTCTTGAAAATATATTAAATCACTAATAGTTGATACATACTTAATAGACCTAACTCAAGTTCCTTAAACATTCCCTTGTGATAGCTTATTCCAAATGCTAGTCTACACAATAATTGCTCACCCTCCGATTATGTTTTGAACATATTTAGTCACCTTTACGGAATATTAACCACTCAATTATATTGAATGATTCTTAAAACGTTGCAAAAAAGTTGTAAACTCACAGTCCCTAAGCTTTTCCAATATAAATGTCAAGGCAAAATTGAAAAAAAAAAAACCCTCATCATTTTTTTGTTTGAAAGACCAATAAATGAGTTGATGTTGGGTGTAACTGTTAACAGTCAAATAGCAGCCTAGAGAGTTGGGTTTTGTTGGCGAAGGAAACTTTCAAATCATTGGAGAGAGGGGTGGGGTGGGGGGGGGGGGGGTAAATCCACTTAACTACCTGCAAGTCATGAAAGAGATATTGCTTTAAGAGAAGACAGAGTCAACCGTTTGCAGGTTTGGCGGTTATTTCTTTTTTATTTAGAGGTAAAATGCCTGGAGACAATTTCTTTTTGTTTGGCCCTTTCAAGGAACATAATTTTATTTATCGATGGTCTGGGGATATCAAAATGGTGAGCCAAGTTTGTAACGGTTGTGTTGCAAATTGCATGTTTCCGGTGTTGGCGTTAGTCCTTGGATGGAATTTAATGGCTGAATGGTTGAATCAACTTTCTTGGGTTAAGCATGGCGTATGAGTAACATTTTTTTTTTATCAAAACGCTTTGCTGACTGGGACGTTTCTCTTTTGTTTTGTTTCACTTCGGGGGTTAAATGGCAGATAAAGGATCAAGAGTTAAATGTAGTTAAGGAGGATTAAGGTGCGAACGTGCCGGAATAAAAATAAGTATAAGCTATATTATGACTTTGTGTAACGACGAAATTCAAATTAACGATAGCGACGCTACAATCAAGATGGAAATTAAAGGATCCAAGGCGTAGGATGAGCCGTGTAAATTTCTTT
Source organism: Philhelius festivus (assembly GCA_963931855.1). NCBI lineage: Eukaryota > Metazoa > Arthropoda > Insecta > Diptera > Syrphidae > Philhelius > Philhelius festivus. The sequence goes on along the minus strand of OZ007555.1, from coordinate 21,786,088 downwards.
TTTATTTTATATTTATTTATTAAGGAATAAACAAAAGTAGGTAAATTGAATAATCTCCCTTTTCGACATCTGTTTAAACCTATGTACATCTATTTAAGTCTGTTAGACTGCTTATAATGTTGTAAGGTAGTTTCAGAAAAATAGTTTTTTGTTGAAGTTATTTAAAATATTGCATAAAAATTATTTTTTTTTCAAAACCTTTTAATCAATACAAAATCTAGTTAAACAGAAATAAATGCTATAGAAGCTTTCTTTAACATAAATTAATTCAATAAGCCTAATTACCTACCGCTCCTTTTTTTCTGATCAAAAGTTTTCAAGAAAGAATTAAATTTTATGGTCTAAATACGAGATATTTAAAGGACAGTTGTGTGAGACCACCGTCGAAAAATATTTTTTTTTAAACTAATTTCTGTCCATCAACTCCTACTCCTACCTTTACGTAGTGATCGTCAGGGGCCTTGTACCTGAAATGGAAATCCAAATCACCGTTGAATGTTTTTTGTGTTCGCACTACAACATTTCTGGGATAGGATTTTTTTTTATTCGATATGGAAAATTCGCGGATGAGCAGATTGGTGAAGACTGGGACGAGTACGAGGCTGAAAACTAATTTCCTTATTTTTTTTTTTGTTGACCAAATTCCTAGATAAAGTGGAGCCAGATATAGAGTTTTTGATTACAGATTCCCCTTCCAAAAAGGTCCAAATGCCCACGAAAGCTAATTGCGACGTCTTGCGTTGCACATTGTAACTAAGCGTTCCATGCTACGCCACTCTATATGACTTCTGCATTAATACCAAGAATTGTACTTCACTCAAATTCAATTCACAAGCACCATGAGCATATGACGTCACAGCAAAATCAACTACATGGATATTTTTCGTTCACCACTTATATAGTTCACATTCAGTTTCTACTGAAAAACCATCAAGAGGACCTACTTGGGTGAACGAAAACCACCTCTTCACTCATACATACAGTCAGGCGGCACAGTAAATTGATTTGATCAATCTTTCGAAATCCAGTCGTAGACAAGAAGTATAGACGAGTTGGTCATTTAGCAAGTTAGGTAGGTGAGATTGTCCAGCTATTTCTTATTAAGGCTTCCCCCCACCAGCGGTAAGGGGTCTTAGTTTGAAGTTTAACATCCTAATTGCCAGCAGGGGCTTCGGTACCTGCTGATCTACCAGAGCGTTTAGCCTGCCGTTTAGTGCCACCAGGGGCCTTGAACCTGCTGATCTACCAGAGCGTTTAGCCTGCCGTTTAGTGCCACCAGGGGCCTTGAACCTGCTGATCTACCAGAGCGTATAGCCTGCTGTTTAGTGCCACCAGGGGCCTTGAACCTGCCGATCTACCAGAGCGTTTAGCCTGCCGTTTAGTGCCACCAGGGGCCTTGAACCTGCTGATCTACCAGAGCGTTTAGCCTGCCGTTTAGTGCCACCAGGGGCCTTGAACCTGCTGATCTACCAGAGCGTATAGCCTGCTGTTTAGTGCCACCAGGGGCCTTGAACCTGCCGATCTACCAGAGCGTTTAGCCTGCTGTTTAGTGCCACCAGGGGCCTTGAACCTGCTGATCTACCAGAGCGTTTAGCCTGCTGTTTAGTGCCACCAGGGGCCTTGAACCAGAGCGTATAGCCTGCTGTTTAGTGCCACCAGGGGCCTTGAACCTGCCGATCTACCAGAGCGTTTAGCCTGCTGTCTAGTGCCACCAGGGGTCTTGAACCTGCTGATCTACCAGAGCGTTTAGCCTGCTGCTTAGTGCCACCAGGGGCCTTGAACCTGCCGATCTACCAGAGCGTTTAGCCTGTCGTTTAGTGCCACCAGGGGCCTTGAACCTGCTGATCTACCAGAGCGTTTAGCCTGCTGTTTAGTGCCACCAGGGGCCTTGAACCTGCTGATCTACCAGAGCGTATAGCCTGCTGTTTAGTGCCACCAGGGGCCTTGAACCTGTCGATCTACCAGAGCGTTTAGCCTGCTGCTTAGTGCCACCAGGGGCCTTGAACCTGCCGATCTACCAGAGCGTTTAGCCTGCTGTTTAGTGCCACCAGGGGCGTTATACCTAAGGATCCCGTCAGGAATCAGACATCCGAATGAAAGAGCTCGTTTGAAGCCGAATTACCAGAAGCCAGAATACCCGTAGTCGAATACCAGATCCAGATCATCGGCAAGCAGTATAACTGATGCGAGGCACCTAGACTAGAAGCCAGAAGGATTGATGCCCGTGAACCGTTCCATTACCCGAATTAAGTGAAATATTAGTAGCAGAATATTGTGTGTTATAGATTTAAGAGTTATTTCCAATAAAGATTTTGTAATAAGGTTTGAAGACCTTTAAATCTGAAGTTTTGTGTTTTCTTCAGGACGACCCTGGCGAGACCGACGAGCAGAACCTCGGCTGGAAAACAAAAAGCACATCACAACATGTGCTGGCGCGTATTTTTGAGTCTCGTTCTCCAGTTCTTTTGTTTCTATTTCTAGTGTGTTAATGCCCCCAGTAGCTCGTAAGATCGGTGAACACTGAACAGCTCTGTGGATTAACGAGATTTATCTCCCTAACTCTGAGTGGAAAAAAAAAAAAAAAAAAAAGAAATTAACTCACATATAGAAAATTACATTGACCTTTTAAATTTTCTTAACATTCTCAATGGATGGATGAAAAATATTTACAAGCAATGAAACGTTTCTGTGTTGATCAGAAACTGAACCAATAATAGAAGCTATTTTGTAATTTAATAAATTCGAGCTCGAACAAGTTAAGCCAAATTTCATTTCATTTGCTAATAGTTTTAGCTTCCCGCTATTAAGCCATCGACACAATGATTAGAAATTTTTTTACTCGGATTGATGTCTGGATCATTTAGAGCGAACGGACACCGATACTCCGACCTGGAAATCTTTTAAGGGACCTAACCCCGAGAGAGGGTAGGCGCAAAACAGGAAGACCATGTCTCAGCTGGTGAACACCATTGGAAAATGATCAGACGCTTCAGACTGTAACACCATCTTAAGTTGACAAGTAAGTTATTGAAATAAGGTATGAAATAGTATTTAACCTAGCTAAAAGTAACTTTTCATAACAATATTAAATAACAATTAATAAGATCTGCTACAGTTTCAATCGAAATCGTCAGGAATTTTTCGAAGAAAAATACAACAAAGGTTTAAAAAGTCAAACGTTCATATGTATGTACAATAAAAGATTTAGTAATTTTTCCTTACAAAAATAGTTTTGCACACATTCACTTAATTTGACCAAAGTAAGTAAAAAAATTAAAGAAATATTTTAATATTTTGTTTCCCTTAAGGGACAACTAGGTTAAATGCTTTATGCACCACTTAAATATAGCATACGCGGCTAAAACTCCTTTAAACCTTTATAGGCGTTTGGTCGACCCCCACTTTTGAGACTACTCTGCGTTATTTCAGAAGGGTTGTCATGTATTCCTAGCAAACTGAGCTCAACTGTGTTCTCTCGTCTTTTTTTTTCTGAGAAGAATTTGTGTGAAACAAATACCGATTTTTTTTTGGCAATTTTAGTTACTATGCGAGTGTTGAACTATGTTCTCTGAAGTGAAGGCTCCAGTTTTGGTGGAGAAATTCCCGGCTGTTACCAGCGAAGAAGGTATTTAATCTCGGGGTGATTCTCCGTTCTGACAAGCTGGACTGTTTGTTTTGGCCCTCTTGCAGCAAGGTGTGTCCAGTAAGTAACTGGGTAACGTAGTAGTTAACCTCGTCATGTTTCCGGGCATTCCACTCAATCACGTTCCTGATCAGCCTCGCTGTCCATCGTCCTCTGGTTTCCAACGCTTTGTTTCATAGCATGCTTTATATTTGTCTTAGAAGAGCGTAGGTCTTCCTTTATTAGACCACCTACGTTCATCATAAGCCTGGGGGTTGACGTGGGCGCTTTCAACGCTCGTTCTGCTGCATTCTTTATCTTCAACCAAAAGGTAAGTTTAGTATTGATAGTTAGTCACCAAATACATCACAGTTTCCTTGCTTTTTATCACTTCAGGGTAGATAAGCAAATCGATTAAAGTAGGGATTCTCTTCTTCTTCATCCATCTAGAACTTCACTCTTCGTATAATCCGATTCAGATTCCATCGCATGGCTTCAGTATTTTGTTGCAGATATCAAGCACGTACATTTAATTTATTGAGAAGATATCATCCGGAGCAAGATCGTAAGAGATGTTCCAGAGATCATCATCATCATCAGCGGCTCGACAACCGGGTTCCGGTCCTGGCCTCTTTCAACAAGTCTCTCCACCTATCCCGGTCTCCATCCAGTTGCGCACCCCAAGGATTCGGGCGTCCTGGTCTACGCCATCTCTCCAGCGCAAGCATGGTCTACCACTCTGTTGGATTTAAGAAGCCGCTCGCGTATTTCTTCTTCTATATTGTTATCGGTGCTACTATTGACCCAAGGTATTTAAGGGATTGCACCACTTCAAATTCGTGCTCCGCTACCTTGATTGTTTGACCAACTGTTCCTCTCGCATTCGACGCCACCATGTACTTTGTTTTACCTTCACTAATGTGCAGCCCCAGATTTTGTGCCTCCTGCTCGATCTGGATGAAGGAATCGTGTACAGCTTGTTCGGTTCTTCCGATGATGAACCAGGACCTAGTGACTTACAACTCTCAACCATTCCTGTGTGCATGTTACCAGGAACGGAGTGGACCTACAATTTTCTGTCGATTCCGAACGGCTAATGACAAGAGATACTCTTGGAGAATTTGTCAATTTCTCGCAAGAGGCAGTACACCCCTGAAAAAAACTTTGCAGTGGCTGAGAATCGAACTCGAGACCTTCCGCATGACAGTCCGACGCACTAACCATTATGCCAAGGGGTACTACTTCCTGCTCCCATACCTGTAATATAATATCATGAATTGCTTGACGTAAGGCTGGCCCGCCGTGATGAAATAATTCGGCTGGTATGCCATCGGCTCCCGGGGCTTTGTTCTGTTTAAGACGGCCTATAGCCTTCTCAACCTCTTCTATGGTTGGTGGCGGCAACATAGGTTATTCTTCTTGAAATAGTGGAGCCTCCACTTCTGCAGTGAGCTGACCAGAGCTGTTCCAGAGATCAGGTCTCGGAATTGATCCCTTTTTTTTTTTTTTTTTTTTTTTTTTTATAATCTACCCGCGCTCAAGGAATTAGATTACCCTTAAAATGTTTCAACACAGCGCGGGCGTGAAGTTAAGAAGAGAAAGAAGGAAAGGAAAGATGTGTGGCGCGATGTTCTGAGACTGAAGGTTGTTGTCTCAGATATTTTATCTCCAGGGATGGCGGCTGCACTAAAGCGGAGAATGCCGTGTCTTATTTCTATGTCGCTTACAATTCACATTATTTTATTCGTGTTCATCCTTGTTGGGCATACTAGTTTAACTCAATTACATGTTGTTAGTGTTATGCCTGAACAACATGTAATGAGCAAACCAGCAACCCATTGATGACAATTTTAGAAGGTTTTTAATGGAATTAAAATGACATAGACGACGGCAGGGATCGAACCTGTGATCATGAGGTTGACAGGCGAGCACACATCCATCGCGCCACGGCCACCCCCATCCCTATGATGTTTGTGATCTCATATGTGATATCCTGGTCCTTCAGCTAATCCTTTATCATTCGCAAAAGATAATATGCAATGTGTTATCAACCTGGCTTAATTGACGGCGTTTTAGATGTCCTGAATTGCCAAAAAAACGATCTTCCTCGAGTAGGGTTTTCCTTGTTAAGCGATTTGGGTAACCTTAGCTTCTTTTTAATTGTGTCTATCATATAAACAATGGACAAGTCTCCTGCTATCTATACTACTGCGATGAGTGCCGGTCTTAACAATTTCTCCAAAAGCTTACCTGCGGTGTCTAGCAGATACAGAGGTCTGTATTCGGATGGATGGAAATCCAGGATCACCTTTTCTCTATTAAAAGAAATATGTGAATTCAGAAAATTTAAACATTCCGTTAAAAGAACTGTTAACGCCATAGTCCAGTTACACAAATTATAAACCGAAAACCTGCGTCAAATCTTTAAAGGGATTCTTGTAAAATTTCGAATTTTGAAACATCGTATAACTTGTGAAGCAAACCTGCCCATTACGGGAAAAAATGTCTTAAGTTCAAGCCACCACACTACTCTCTAAGACACCTGACCGATTACCTCACTGCTTCTAAATTCGTTCCCCTTTCAAAGTGGAACCACCAAGTAGTTCCTGCATCCTAATAGCCAATTAGGCTGCGGTGAATTTGTACTAATCTTATGATCGTAAAACCCCATTTAATTTTTTTTTAAATAGTTCGCAACTGCTTCTCATTGAAATTGCATCAAACACAAAATTAATAAAATACTTACAAATGAATGTACATGTGTATATAACTTTTACAGTATTCCATTTTAATAATAAAACATTTATAACGATCCTAATTAAAATACTGCACCCGGATGTGTTTGCGTTATGCTTTGGAATTTCCCTTTGCTCAACTTACTGAGCTGTCAGTGTATGCGTGTGCATTCCTCTTACAACATCTGCACTGCATTTTGCTGAGAAAATTCTAGGATAGATAAACTCCCGTCAAAACGAACTGCATTTTCGGTTTATATTATTTTGCATTTGGCACTCTTAATTGCACACAAATACAAGCAGGAGAAATATACAGAGAAGCCAAAATCTGAGAACTGACACTAAGACAGGAAAAATTTAAAGAAAACTTTATTTTAACATTTTGACAGTGAACTGTTGCAGAAATAGTCGAACATAAATAAGTTAATGCATCCACACACAAACAACCCTGGAATATCTTTCCGGTTTTAATTCCCGTTTTATTTTTTTTTGTTCATTTTGTGTTCCCACTTTGTGCTTAATAAATTAAGAGGATGTTAGTTGCGATTGCGACGAAAATTAAAATGTATAATTAGATGAAAGAGTGTACGTAGAGATGTGTTTCTTCTGCTTTTAGTTTTCGTTTGGGAAAAACTTTGAAGTATTTTAATTTTTTTTTTAATTAAATTGGATTAACTCGTGCCATGATATTGGACATTGTATAAATATCTATGTGCATGCACTTGTAATAATCAAGATTCGTATAACATTTCCATTTTTAGTCGACAAGGCTTGCCAACAGAACTTCATAAAATTTTAAATAAATTCATATAAACTTACAAGTAACGAGTAACTCTTTAAAAATGTTGCTCTTGTCCAGCTTGACGGTTCATGTTAGGTTTTTGAAATTGTTTAGTGAATGTTTGCATATGAGTCGTGAATAAATATCGCTAATGATCATTAGATAAGGTTTTTTTGCACTTCGGCAGGGTCTTTTTTTTTAATATAAACACGAATTAAAGAGGTTAAGACAACCTTTAAAATGATTAAAATAAAATGCACGACTGGATGGCAGTCAGCAAAATTGACGGCGGAACCCATATTTTGTCGATGCATCGTGTTTTTATATCCGAAGGGCATGGGAAATTGGAAATAGGTATCTAGAATTAAACGAACATTACGAATGAAATTGATTTGAAAGTTCAAGCTCCCTCAACTCCAAAGTGCGTTTCGCCAACAACAGTGGACTCATCCGTTAGTGGCTGTCGTAGGTACCCTTCTTAGGGGCCAGTTATAGCTCATCAGAAAAGTCCATCAGAAAAATTGGAAGAATCGAAATCTGAAACATTTTTCTGATGGCCGGTTATAGCTACCAATAATTTTACGTCAGAAAATTTAATGTCACTTTGACATCTTGTGTTTAAAGAAATTGTTTTGTTTTTTGTGTTAAGTTAAGAAAAAACTATTATGATGCATTCCGAACAGAAAAAAATCAGAACACAAAAGAAAAACGAAATGGAATATATTTTGAGTTTTGGCTATCAGCTGTTCAGAAAAATTAAATTCCATCAGAAAAAATATCTAAATCCATTTTCTGAGTAAATTTAGCAACAAAAAGTTGTAATTATTTTTGTAAAAATTAGTCCAAGCAAGTATTCGTCTAATTGCATTCAAATTTTACTCAAAATCGAGTTGTAATATGGTCAAATTTGGAAGAACTATTTTTTTCTGATGGACTTTTCTGATGAGCTATAACCGGCCCCTCAGACGCAATTAGTGGTAGATGTTTGGCGACTCTTATGAATTTGATTGGGTTTCATTCTATAACTAATTTTGAGTGCGATAATAGAATACATACATATGTATACCTATACATATGTATTTCGTTCAAAGAAACGTAAATAGTTCACGTCCTTGGACAAAATTTGTAATTTTAAAATTGTATGTATGTATGCCATGTGCATTTAGAGAAAAGTGCATAAAACTCGTTGTTTATTTTGCTTCAACATCACGTGAAATAGTAAGAGGTTACAAAAATGGGTGCCGTCTGATATCTGGAGCAAACATGAATGAATGCAAACAAAATTTAAAAAAATCGTTTTCGGTTTTAGAATTTTTTAAGAAAATATTTTGGCAGGCAAATTTTAAGTTTTTATGAATGTGTAAAAAGAAATAAAAATTAAAAAAAAATCATTGAACCAGTTTTAAGGTAGGCATTGAATTAAAAAAAATTAAAAAATATTTTTGTTTAAATTTTGGCATGCAATGATTTTTAAGCTATTTTGAAGCTTCTGTATAAAAAATTTCATTAAAATCGGTTATGTCGATACTGAGAAATTCAAAATTCGAAAAAATGGTTCTATGGCAGGAAAAGTCAGTAATTTCTTAATTTCAATTTTTTTTACTAAAATATATATTGTAAAATTAAATCGAAAGAAAAAAAAAATATCAAAATTCTCGGAACCGTTTTCGAGAAGAAATTCGATTTTCAAAAACCATTTTTTAACATTTGTATAGTGGTTACCATTATTTTTGATAGATAATTTTTTTCTCACATTTTGTAGATTGTATTGAGAAACTTTTTTTTAATAAGTTTAAAAAAATCGAGCATGGGTTTTTCGAAATATTGAGTTCAGAAAAAAAATTTCATAAGCATAAAATTAATTTTTCAAATGACTAAAACAACTTCTTTAGTAGTCGGAGGTAAAAATAGGATGTCATGTGATTCAAGCAAATATAGGTTTATGCAAGAACAAAAATTATAAGTCTTTGTAGTGGTTTATTAAAAAAATAAGCTTTTATATTTTTAAAACATTTTTAAGAAAAAAATTTGGTACGCCTATTTAAAGTTTTTATTATTGTTCGAATAAAAATTAAATTTACAAAAAAAAAATAAGCCGTTTTCGAGGTATTGAATTTTCAAAAAAAAAAAAATAGATTTTTTTTTTAAATTCAAAAACAAATATTTTTCTTAAAGTTTTGAAATGCAATGTTTTTTTTAACTTTTTAGAAGCTTCTCTCTAAAAAATTTCATTAAAATTCGTTATGCCGATAATGAGAAATTCAAGAAATATCTTGTTTTCAAAATTTTTTCTATTAAATTATAGATCTTAAAAATTAATCGAAAGAAAAAAAATTTAAGCGAAATTCTCGGAACCGTTTTCGAAAACCATTTTTTTAACATTTGTATGGTGGGTACCGTTATTTTAAGGTAAAATAATTTTTTTTGTCATATCTTGTAGATTATTTTAAGAAACTTTTATTTGTCAAGTTTTAAAAAAATTGAGCATGAAGTTTTCGAAATATTAAGTTTTCAATAATATAAACCTTAACATAAAAAAAAGATCAAAACCGTTTTTAAGAAAATCAAAAACAAAAAAAGTGGTTCCAAGCGGGGTACTAAAAATAACCATTTTTTGGAAATTTTTTTTCAACCATTACTTTAGCTAAGTATATGAAATTTTTAAATTTTTTTTTTTAAATCTGCGGGACAGTTTTTGAGAAAAAAAATATTTGTAAGATTTCAAAAAAAAAAATTCGTATGGCCGCATATCGTTATTTTTTTTCTTATTTTTTTTAAGAACAAAGAAAAAGAACATTCGGGGGAAGAAAATTAAAATCCATATCTACCAAGTTTGAAGAAAATCGGCCGAGCCGGTTAGCTGTAGTCGAACAAACAGACAGACAGAACTGCGGGACCCACTTTTTTGGTCTTCGCTATGATTGTAATGTCAACTTTGATCAAAATCTCGAGTTAATTTTTTTACGAATGCATAACTTGCCTTATAGTACGAGTACCTATAGTAGCAAGTAAAAATTTGGAAAATTTGAATACACAATAATATCAAATCAAATTTTTGTGCAGCTTTAGCATACAAAAATTTATCAAAATCAGTTATATATTTTTGAGAAAATCAAAAACATTAAAAATCGTTCCAAAAAAAACATGTGGGGAGAATTTAAAAATGATATCTACGATGTTTAACGAAAATCGTCCGAACCGTTTAGGCTGCAGTCCAACAGACAGAATTTCGAGTACCACTTTTTTCGTCTTTGGCGCGTGGTGTTGTTTGATGTTAAGAATACAGCAGGCTATTTCGCTTGAGCACTGCTGATAGAAAAAGCGAAAAAACAATGAAAGACAGAAGATGTTACGAAGGTGATCAAGAGAAACAAACGTGTATGTAATTGATGTTTATCTTACATTAACTCTTAAAAATCTGTTCCGGGTTCTAGCCAACAGATTTAAATGAGCATTAAGGGCACGTTATACTCAAGTTTTGGACGGATGTGTGCCTTATAGATTAAAGCAGATCGAAAAAGGAAAAATTGTCTTGCATTTTTGAAGAAAACTTAAGTATTTCGCCGTTTTTAACCATAGTGCAATAGTATGATGATTACATTAGAGATGCAGTAACATTCATAGTGACAATGAAAAGTTTTTTTCATTTTCTTTGATGCAAGTGTCGTTCATTGGGATAATGGCACAGGTGGGTATATTAAGTTTTTCAAATAAAATTAGCTCTATTTTTGAATGCCTCTCAGGCTGACGGCATAAATTGCGAAGTCTTTCATTACTCAAATTGTAGATTTATAACATGAAACTGTAAAATTGATCTTGCTATTGAATAAATAAAATGCACGACTGGATCGCACGAACTTGCTCTTATGTAAAAGTACTTTGGAATTTAAGATACATTTTATAAATATAAAACATGGATTTAATGAGATAATAATGTTCAAATGCATAAAATTGCCGTCTGGTTTCCAGAAAAGTATGAATTTATGCAAATAAACTTTAAAAGAACGTTTTATTATTAAATAAATTTTTTATATAAGAAATTTCTCTAAAATTTTTCAAGAAAAAAATGTGGGATGCGAATTTTAAGTATTAAATAATATTGATTTTAGGAAATAATTTCAAAAAATTACCGTTCATAGGTTTTGAAGAGATTGATTTAAAAAAATTTTTTTTGTCAAAAAAACCCAACATATATTTTTTCGAATACTTTTATATACAATATTATTTTAAACTTAAGGGGACTCCTGCTGAAAATTTTGGGTTAAAATCCTTAGAGCCGTTAGTGAGAAAGTCGAAAATAAAAAAAACGGGTCTACGGAAGGTACCCCTAATAACATTTTGCCCCAAAATTTTGTTTGACCAAAATGTAGCTTATGTTCATAATATCACACCTAATTTTTGTTTTCAAAATCGTTAGAGCCGTTTTTGAGATAAATAAGATTTTGCATTACGGGTGTATGGGGGGTACCGTTAGTTTTGGAGCTAAATAAAAATTTCAATTTTTCCTCTAGGGAATCACCGAAGACCCTTAACTACCGAGATTGAAAGAAATAGGTCCAGTGGTTTAGGCTGTAGTGAGAGGTACAGACATACAGACTAAATACTAAATTTTCCTTAAAATTTTTATAAAAAAAATTAGTATGCAAATTGTTAGTATTTAATAAAATACATTTAAAATGTAATTTAAAAATTTAATCGTGTATCGGTTTTCAAGAAATTGAATTTTCAAAAAAAAAATTGTATTATTTTTTTAAAAATCCAAAAACTATTTTTTCGAAAAAATTTTTAGTTTATATTTTTTCAAATGCAAAGCTGCTCCTGCACAAAAATCTTGGTTAAAATCGTTAGAGCCGTTGGTGAGAAATTCGAAAATCAAAAAAACCGTTCTATGACAGGTACCCCTAATAACATTTCCCCCCAAATTTTGTTTTGACCAAAATATAGTCCATGTCCATAATATCACACCTAATTTTTTTATCAAAATCGTTAGAGCCGTTTTCGAGATAAATAAGATCTTACATTACGGGTGTATGGGGGGTACCGTTAGTTTTAGAGCTAAAAAAAAATTTCAATTTCTCCTCTAGGGAATCACCGAAGACCCTTAAGTACCGAGTTTGAAGAAAATACCTCCGGTAGTTTAGGCTGTAGTTCGAGGTACAGACATACAGACATACAGACATACAGACATACAGACATACAGACATACATACTGTCGTACCTGGGCGAAACGCATTTTGACTAGAGGTCACAATAAGCTTTCAATTGATTTATTCAATATAGTCCACGAAAAACAAAAACAAAAACTATAAGAATTTTTTTATATTTTTTGTCTTAACTTCTTCTTCTTCATACAGACATACAGACATACAGACAGACAGACGGAATTGTCGGACCCACTTTTTTCGTCTTCGCTATCATCGTAATGTCAACTTTGATCAAAATCTCGAGTTCGATTTTTTTTCCAAATGCAGAACTTGCCCTATAGTACCTATATCGCAAGTAAAAATCTAAAAAGTCAATATCCATCTAATCTATATTAAGTTTGACCGACAGAAGATAGCTGTATGTTTTTGTAGCATTAAATTTTACGGGATTTGCGGTTCCCTAAGCAATAGTGTCAAGATCACATCTTATATCGCAAGAACAGGTTTATGAATCTAGAAAAGCAAACAAATTTAATGGATTAGCCTTTTATATAAATTGTAGAATTGCATAAGCCACAATTTTTCGCTCAAGATTTCTTAAAAAACTAATAGTTTCAGTTATATAAATTATACTAATATTAAATATACGTATTTTCATTAAAAAATGTTACTTTATTTTAAGGTTCTGTACGGCGAAAAATAAAAACTTACCGGGATCATTTTTCGTTGGGTAAAAAAACGTGTTAAAAATGTCTCAGGTGAAAACTACGTTCATTGTGTGGAGTGAATTGTTTAAAATAAAACGGGAATTGTTAATCACAAAACTAAGTTATATTAATAGAGAAAATAGGCAATTTTCGCAATTTCTCAGATTTTTGACTTAAAAGGATTAACCTGTAAAATCAAATAACTTTACTTAATTAATTTAACACAATTCTTATTTCTTATAAAACAATCTTCTTGGTTTAATTAAACTTATGGTGATGTTGTTAAAATTTAACAGCTGTCTAGATTATAACAAATTACCAGATTTATTTAATCTTACTAGGTAAAAAGGTTTAAATCTTAAAGCTAAATAATTTTCTCTTTTGATTCAACCGAATGGTGATGGGAAAACAACACATCTAATTCCCTATTTGAAGTGACAAAAGATTGTTAAAATTAGAGACCGTATGTGTTTAAACAATAAGGTGGATCTATTAATTATTCAACCAAGTTTTCTTGTGTAATTTTAACTGGCTAAGGTTGCAGGTTGTACGTGAGTATTAGAAGTCTGACTTAAATTTTTTAATTGATCAAAGGTTTTAAGTTGTTTTTACCCGACCATTTTTCTGGTTGTATAAAAGACTAAGTCTAACTTCTACACCGAATATAAAAAAATTAAAAATTAATTTTTATTTTAGATTTCATTTCAACTTTGTTCAAGAAAATTGAATGAATCAATCAAATTGAATTGTAATAAATAGCCTTTATAAGTTTTCATTATGTTATAAATAACAAAACCTTATCATTACAGACCTCGTTTGGTACGCGAAATTTCAATCGAGACGACAGTTTCAATCTGTCGCGAACTTGGGATCCCATTTTAAACTCTTCACGGTCGATCCAACTGCCGCTTCATACAAAGATGCAGTGAGCTCGGTTTGCTCTCAACAACAGCAAGAGACAGAACCTTCCACAGATCCCTACAACCTGCATAGCCAACATCGTTCTTAACCTTTCTATGGCAGTTTCCCGGTGACCACGTTCAATGTAATTTGAAGGGAAATGTTCGGGGTGAGTACGGTATAGGTAGGTAGGTAGAGATGGTAGTCGCCAGCCCTGGGCCCGCGACACAATTACCGCTGGGGTGCGCCGTTTTGATACCCTTTACTCGTGTCAACCTAATAAGGATTTAGTACGGAAGAATATGGTTTTTATATACTTTAGCGGAGCATTGCTAAAGCCATTTTGTCGCATTTAGAAAGATAATCAGATCTTTGATTTTCTTCTCCGAAAGTTCGCTGGGGTCATCGAGGAAGGCTTTCCCAAAGGAAGTCATCCTGTAATTTGCTAAGGCGGGGCAATCGCAAAGAAAATGAACCACAGTTTCTTTTTCTTGTGGATCTCCACAACTACGGCAGTGTGGGTTGTAGGGGATGCCTAGCTTTCTTGAATGTTCACCTATGGGCCAGTGCCCGGTGCATATTGGTGTGATCATGGCTATGTCGCGTACGGTATAGAACTCATCATTTTTAATATTTTTTATTTATACACGGCTTATCCGAAATTCAAATAATAATGTCATATGCAAACAACCGAGAAAACCTTAAAAGTTGTACTTATCAAAATCTATCGACCAACTCAATTTTTCGACATGTAAATCTATTTACCTATCCTCTTACTAAAAGTAACTCTTACAGATTACAACAAACAGTTTGACAAAAAAGTTCAAATAGCTTGATGAATTGCATTCAATTATTACAAATCATTCGAAACATTACCGGCTATAACCGTATTCTTAAAAATAAAAGAGCTTTATTTTTAAACAGTAACAGTTCCTTTCAAAATATTGACACTCAGTCTATTATAATTGTCAAGCAAAAGCCCCAGCTTGACACACCCCACCCAAGGCTCACAATTACCAGAGGGTATTTCTCATACTCACTTGCCTCTTCGCTTAACATTTATTATTCTCCTCTTAATGGATCCTTGGGGATAGTTCTTGCACCGCAAATTGACGCTCTTCTCGGTCTCGGTTTGTGTGGTTTCACTTAATGTTTCCACTTTTCCCCGGCCCTGGCCAACTCGTTGTATTCTTTTCATAAATTGTCTGTCTGACTGGAGCTTTGTTTAACGTCGTTGAAGTTGAAGTTGTTACGTCAACATTCTACAGAGAGGAAGGAATATAATATGTATGTTTTCTCTTTAGGTCATAATCAAATACCGACAACCAACTGTTGCGTGCCACCTCATCTTCATCAACGTGCTGAGGTTGCCGGTAGGTTCTCGGCTCGTGTCATAAAATTGAAAACATTTCCAACAGAGGCTCCTTATTCCAAAGTATTCTCCGGTGGGTAAATGTTGAATGGTGCACTTTCCTCGCTATACAAATTTATTGCTTGCTCTCTTTTATCTAGTAAGCATTATGCATTAAAAAAACTTAAGACTGTAAATTAGAAAGATCTTATTTTAAAAAAATCCAGAAAACTCATGATTTTTTTTATTTACTCGTATGTTCTATTTTCTATTGAGCTCGTTACATTTTTAAGTACACAACTAACGTGTGATTTTTTAAGAGCTATCGGAAGTTAAAAAAAAAAACACACATAAAATTCAGAAAAATGCATGAAATCTTTATTTGAATCAATAGCACGGTCGATATAATTTAATGTTTGAAGATTCTTTCATGCAAATGCTGGCCGCGGCTGCGCAAGCTTGGTCCTATTTTGGGATACTCTTTTAACATTTCGGCCATTATCTCACGAATAAATGCTTCAATGTTGGCTTCCAGTGCGTCAATGGAAGTGGGCTTGTCGCTATAGACATGAGCCTTAACATAGCCTCACAAAAAATAGTCTAGAGGCGTTAAATCGCACGATCTGGGCGGCCAATTTGTCGGACCCAAACGTGAAATAAACTTTTCACCGAACTCAGCTTAAATTCTTGCACCAGCTGTATTTTGAAAGGCTTCACAACTAAATCCTTGCGCAAAATTTTTCACGTAGTGGAGTAACAGAGGCGTTTGTAAGACAATTCATGGTTAAATTGTAGACCAAACTGAAGATATTTGACAGTGACACAAAATACGAAACGTGAATGAGCTGTAAAAACCAGTGTTACCAAAAAGAAAATAGCAAAAAAATTACCCTTTAAAATTGGGTTATTAAAGCGAAGAAAAATAAATAGCTTCATTTTCATGCAGCCCAGATATGCGGTAAAGAACCCGGTCATTTTTGATTGAGAGATTTTGAAAATACCTTAGACTCACTCGTTTTCTCCAAAATTCTTTCTTTGTACAAAAAAAAAAATGCTTAAATGGGTAGCAAGAAGTTCCTCCTTTGCATCGAGATCCAATTGCATGACAGGCAGGCAGAATTACGAGACACACCTTTTTTTGGTCTTCCCAATAATCGAATGTCAAGTCTGTCAAATCCTCGAGCTCGATTTTTTTTGCGAATGCATACCTTGCCATATAGTACCTACATATGTAGTTATAATAATTTCGCAAGTAAAAATTATGTATCGAAATTTTAACGTGAGTTTGTAAATGGAACTACTACAAATTATCAATTTGCACTACTTTTTGTACACAAAGAAGTGTGGGACTTTTACTGCACCAGAACCAGTCTATGAAAGATCGACATATAATGATTTTTCTTATTTCAAAACCACTTTGGGGGAAATTTGGTTTTTAATACTTTTCCAAAGCTTTTAGATCATCAGCTCATGAGACTTGGTTCTTCTAAGTCTCCGAACATTGTCTCTTGCATTTAAGACGGTCTCCATCTTGGAGTTGCTATAACTTCGCAGTAGCTGATTGTGTGATACAGCCACAAAACACACTTCTGAGACCATTCAAATTTGAAGGTCACGATGTAGATCCCTTTTTCTTATGTACCAAAGGGCATTTATTTTTCCACGGAGGACTTTGTTTTCGAAGGGTGCAGAATTTTTTTTCTATGTACAGACCCATTGCTGGATACCATACGTCCAAACGATTTTAGCACTATGCTTATTTTTTATATAACATTACGAGTATTTTATATTCGATAGATAGGCCAGAGTTATGTCCTTGCAGCCAGTACATTTTTCTGTACTTTAAGTTCAGTTCTTGTCTTTTCATTTGTGCTCTTTCCATTTTAACTTTGCATCCATCCGAGTTATTTGGCAGTATTGGCGTAAGGTACAGCTTAATCGTTGATATAAATTGGAAAATCGTTTAGTTTTTTATTTTTAAAGTTTGTATGCGTCGATTTTGTTTCGTTTGATTTGATACGGCATCGTTGCGTCCAATGTCTAACTTTATGGACTGCATTTTGCAGTTTTTCTATAGCGTTCGAAACGAATTTATCAGCCACCAATATCGCATCATAAGCAAAGGTGACCATGACAGCGTTGATGCCCACTGGAATATTCATATTCCTATTGTATAACAATTACAGGGTTGGTCCTAGGACACTGCCTTTGGGTATACCGGCTTCAATTTTCTTTAGTTAAATATTTTATCTAAAATTATAAAAAAAAAATAATCAAAAGTTTTCCAAGATAGAGTTGACTAATCCTTGTATTGATTTTAAGAACACGCCTAGTAATAAACGGTGTTCAAAAATTCTTATTTGCAAATTCACATTACAAAATTACTGATAACTGTTAAGCCCATATTAGATCGTCGGCAACTTAAATCCGATATAGAGTCTTTAACTGAGTGGTGCATACACAAAATTCTATAAACCTGTTTATTCACAACTTTTCAGTTATGACCATAAATCGTAATTCCAAACTTAGAAGGAAAGATTTTATTTAACTGAAAATTATTTAAATAGTGTTCTTACACTTCAAATAGAGCCAGGTAATTTGTTGAATTGAAGGTGCTTCTACTCGTATTATTAGATTTCGACATAATTTTTTGAGTTATTCAGAGGATTCTTCTAAGGAAAAAATAAAATAAAAAAAAATATATTTGGTGGTTCAGCAGCTCAAGTGAACCAGGACATAGTGCCTTACAACTCTCAACCATTCCTGTGTGCGTGTTACCAGGAACGGAGGGGACCTACAATTTTCTGCCGATTCCGAACGGCTAATGAACAGTATTTTCCATAACAAGAGATATACTTTTAGAGGATTTGTCAATTCCTCGCAAGAGCCAGTACACTCCTGAAAAAACTTTTTGCAGCGGCTGAGAGTCGAGACCTTCCGCATGACAATCCAACGCACTTACTATTATGCCAAGAAGTACCAAGTGCCAAGGGAAAAATATCTTCTTCTAATATAAAAATATCTGAAATATTTTATAATTGTAGATGTGACATCTAGGAAGAATTTTCAAGCCTTGGAGCTGAACAAGGGTAGAACACAAATGGTTTTTATTAGAATTAATACGAAGAACATGCTTAAGGGAAATAAGTGCCTTAACTTTATAAAGATATGCTCCAACCAAACAGGCTAAGCCTCCACCAAAACTGATTATAATACTTTTTTCCGGCCATTTTGCAATTTGAGATTTCAAATTAGTGTAGCAAGATCTTATTGAGATTTGGTTAAAATTTCCATGATATCTTGTTCAGTCAATTTAAAACATAAAAACTTTTCTATCGAAATCTGGTACCTACCAGTCAGTATTTCATTTTGATACACATCTAAAATGAATCTATCAGGACAGAAGAAGTTATCACTTTTGTCTTTTTATTATCAAGGTCTATATTTTAAGATCAATATCGGCAGCGCTATGTAAACAATAGAAAATCATAGAAAAAAGCAGTAATATTAGCAAAAACTTTAATTACAAAAATAATTGGGCCCAATACCGAACCCCGTGGAACACCAATTTTAGTGTTGCAGAATTTACTATAGCAGTCATCAATTTTCACCATTTAACGGATTATTAAATAATACAATCAAATATACGGCTTCTAATTGAAACCCTACAACCGTTCAGCAGCACTTACATTCCTTCTAAAAAAGTTAATGAAAGCTGATAGTAAATTCAGTAAGCTCTTTCGTTCTGATTTGGCTATAAACTATAAGGGTTATATTTGTCTTGAGTACAATTCCGATATTTGGATAGTTGCTTCAAAATTCGACTTGAGGATAGAATAAATAAAATGCACGACTGGATCGCACAACCTTGCTCTTATGTAAAAGTACTTTGGCATTTAAAATAAAAATAAATTTTATAAATATAAAACATGGATTTAATGAGATAAAAATGTTCAAATAAATGAAATTGCCGTCTGATTTCCAGAAAAGTATGAATTTATGCAAACAAAGTTAAAAAATCGTTATATTATTAAATTGATTTTTTATATAAGAAAGAATAAAATGCCAGTTTTTAGTATTTACTAATATAGATTTTAGGAAATAATTAAAGAAAATTATCATTCACATGTTTTGAAGATATTGATTTTTCAACATAAATTTTTATTTTTCCAAAAACCCAACAAATAGTTTTTAGAATATTCTTATATACAATATTATTTTAAACTTAAGGGGGCTCCTTCTAAAAAAATTGGTTAAAATCGTTAATGGGAAAGTCAAAAATCCGCTCTATAACAGGTTCCGTTAGTAAAATTTTTCCCCAAAATTCAATTTCCCCTCTAGGGAATTACCAAAACCCTTAACTACCTAGATTGAAGAAAATAGGTCCGGTGGCTGAGGCTGTAGGGAGAGATACAGACATATAGACACACTGAAACATGTTTTTTGTTTACTAAATTTTTCTTAAAATTAAAAACAAATTGATATGCAAATTGTTAGTATTTAATGATATACATTTTAAACGTAATTTAAAAATATAATCGTGCATCCGTTTTCAAGTTATTGAATTTAAAAAAAAAAAATATGAGAATCAAAAAAATGGTTCTCTGACAGGTAGGCTGTCCCGTCGTTGTATGAAGAAAAAAAAATTCTCGAATTATTTATCGAAAGGGGTATCAAAAGTTGATTTGGACATTACTTTTAGGGCTCTACCGCGGCTTAAATATCTTAAAATAAAGTAAAAAACTATATTTTTGCACTCTTTTTTTATTTTAATTTATTGACCTGATTTATTAAATGAAAGTTAAGATAAAGTAAGAAATATCTTAGGCTCCTTGAAAAAAATAAAAAAAGTTCAAAAAAGGACTTGAAAAAATAATATATTTTTATTGCAAGAAAAGTTTAAAAAAAATTACATTGAAAATTGACCTTTGATTCTATTTTGTTTCTTATAAGTCCTTTCTCGAATTTGCTCCTATAACACATTGGCTAGCGTCGGTCATAGATTTGATGCACCTTTCGACACTTTGCGTGTGACAAGGAAATTCCGGTATTTTTAGTTCTTTTCTTTGCATCAGAAATGAAAGTTCATCATCAGTCAATTCAGCTCAGCAAGGTGGTGGACTAATTTGACATGTAGTCCACAACGTTAAATTTAATGTTTGGCGGCTTGAAAATTCCCTTTCGTCGAAGAGCTTTGCCACTAAAACTATTGATTTGAGGTTGTCTGGCTGCCATCTTGTTCTTGAAAAGAGATGAGTTCAAAAACATGTTACGGGCCATCTATCAATAAGGGTTTGTTTCTTATCGAAAACCATACTGGTGCATACACTTCCATGATATACTTCACAAAAATTTTAAGATTTTCAGAAAATTTACTTGAACTAATGTAAAGTCGAAGGATTCTGTTTACTGTTCTGACCTATCTTGAATGTGTCATTTTTCCAGGTTGTCAATTTGCTAGTGGGGGAGAACAGTAACCTGTTTTTATAGCTCAACACATTTCGAAAAGATATTTTTCTTCAGTACTCAAATGATCTACGATTTCTTGCTCGATTTCGGGTACATTTCGGGTCACAGGTGAAAATAGAGCAACATCAGTAAGTTAAGTTGGCAATCGGTTAATGACTTATCAATAGGGCCCGAAGTAGATCCATCTAACTTCGTGAAGATATGTGATAGTGGCAATTCATTCGCATGAAGTTAGTATATTGCCCACTGTAATGGTCAACCTAATTCCATTTCTATAGAGCGAATTATCCCTCCTTTCCAGCCCGTATTGGTTGCAGTGCCGTCACATCCAATGCAAAGAATTTTTTTTAAATCGAATTCTTTTTCTTTGAAAATATTGGGAGTTATATGGCCTAAGAAAATGGATTCTGTGAGAATGGAATAATGTTCTTCAAGAACCTCCTTCCGATAATATCGTCCATCTTTCTCTTCGGAAGTTAGAGTTTTATCTTTTCACTATCGCAATGATTTGATAGGCTTTCTCTTGGTTTTGACAAGGCTCTATGTATTTTATTTTTATCAATATCGATTGGATGGACTTGCTAAAAAGTTTCGTTTGGATCTACTGTATCGGAATAAGTTGATACCGTTGTACATTAAGCTCTTTTAATATCTAATGCACTACGCTTTCTATCTAGTGGCTTTTGAATTTTTTGGGTTTCAACCTTGTCAATACCACCGATAACCATTTTTCTGTCATTTCTCTGGTCCACTAAAAATGATCTTTGACTAAAAGGCACTTTCTTATACCTTACACAATGACAGTCATTACAATCACAAAAACTTTTGAATTAGATGGAATTCTGCCATTGTTTTTCGTTTTGAGATCGCACTTTGTACGAAAAGGACATATCTGATTACATCTTCTACAGACTGTTGGTAACTTATTTTGGTTAGTTCACTAAAGGTGCCGAAAAACGGGCACCTTGTTTCTTATCGACGAGGTCCAGAAGTCATTTTGATTTTACGTTTAAAATATTTTTCAGAGAATCAACACAACTTAACACGAAACAAAATAAAACAGTTTTTGCTTAGAGAGTTGCAAGAACAATACACGACACAAAACAAAAACAATGTGACATACGATGCAACATTTGATCTTTTCGACCTATCTCGTATACCGTTTTACTAGGTTTTTAATGAACGACGTAACAATATCTGATAAAAATAAAACGCAATGGCAAGTTTTCGGAAGAACCTATAGATTTTATGATACCTACTTGAGAAAATCTGAGGCATGTAAAATTAAAAAAAAGCGTTTTTTGCTCTAAGCTCTATGTATAAAAATGATTTTTTGTGGATTTTCTGTTCTTAATAATCAAGTCAGTCAAGTAGGTACCTGCAGAAATTGTTGATAGAATATCAACATTTATATAAAAATCTTCATAATAAATAATTAACCTACATAATTAAAAAATGTTAAAAAAGAAGAAAAAATGGCTTTTTTTAATAATTTCATAGGTCGGTAGAGCCCCAAAAGTACCCTCGGATTTTTGTTTGTTTTTTGTCCTGTTATATGCTATTCTTTCGTTAAGATATTCCAAAAAAAAATTGACGGGAGAGCCTATGACAGGTACCGTTAATAAATTTTGTTCCTAAAATAGAACATTGTATTTTTTTATCAAAATCGTTAGAGCCGCTTTCGAGATAAATAAGATTTTGCATTACTGGTGTATGGGAGGTACCGTTAGTTTTGGAGATGTGAAAAATTTAAATTTTCCCTCTAGGGAATCATTGAAGACCCTTAAGTACCGAGTTTGAAGAAAATAGCTGCCTTGCTTTAGGCTGTAGATTGAGGTGGAGACATCCAGACATACAGACAGACAGACGAAATTTCCCGACCCACTTTTTATTTATTTATTTATTTCATCTATCGAAACTTAATTCTCTTAGATTAAGATACTCGTACAATAAACAAATTAAACAATTTATCACAATTTGATTATTATACAAATATATAGTGGAAAAAACAATATAAAAAAAAACAATATAAATTAAGTTATACAATTTAAAACACAAAATAAAATAAATAATTTGTTATAACACATTCCTTAAAGTGTTTTTAAATTTGTCTCTACTGACATACAAGTCGACTACATCGCAGACCGAGTTAAAGCATTGACAACAATTAGTTACTGGATCATTTTTCACATAGTTTGTAAAGTGACGCGGTAGACTAAATAGTTGGCGTTCTCTTAAGTGTCTTGAGGGAGCGTATATAGGATATAGTGCTAGCAAATATGAACAGTCTATATGATTTTCCATAATATATCTAGCGAGCATAATAAGAAAATATTTTCTACGCGATTGAAGAGTACTTAAGTTGATTAAACAACATCTTTCCTGATATGATGGTAAAATATTATTATTCCAGTTAAACTTCCGAGGAACATACCTAGTAAATTTTTTTTTGTATCGGCTCAATTCGAGCTATACTATTTTGATACATTGGGCACCAGATAACACAAGCATATTCTAACACTGATCTTACCAAAGATATGTATAAAGATTTAAAAGTGAAAGGATCCCGAAAATCCTTGGAATTTCTCTTTATAAAACCTAATAACCTATTACTTTTACAGATCATGTAATTATAGTGATTTGTTACGAATCTAACACTTTCTCAAAAAAAATTTAAATTTCATTGCACCCTGTTAGTTTTGTGTATGGAATTCGAACTTCGAAACATTTTTTTTGGCTCGCTGAATGAACCCAGGAAGCAGTGAGTACCAACCTAGTATAGGGTGAAAACGTGGCAGTAAAATTTTAGATTGGTCTTTTCTTTTCGACCACCAGACGGGTAGGAACCAAACCAAAAGCGCTTCCGTTCCCCAAGAGAATAAATCCCTAAAAGAAGAGCATAGAAATCTTAGCTCGTGTTCAAAATATAAGATTATCTGCCTAGCCAAGTCCTCAAATTTCGCCAAAAAGTGCTCAGATCCCACTGTGCAGAACATCAACTGGCCGACTTCTGACACTTGCACTACGTGCACCTGTGGCCTTGGTCATTGAACAAAAAGGGGAAGAAGCAAAAGAAAGGAAAAGCCGAACAACAAAGAGGAACTTGGAAAAAATAATTCAAGATCAAGTTCAAGGCCAAGGTATTTCCCCACTTCCAGAAACGGTAGCACTCGCCGATTCAGCTAGCCAGATAACAGCATCTTTCGCTGAGCAACCCATCGAGTCCAACCACGAATTTCTCTTAAATAGAACTCAGTTCAGTGAAGGTCAGCAAGCGTGTCGGTTGGCAAAAGCTACGTCCCAGGAACGGTGAGGTGCGGTATAGCGCGGTTCGAGGAGATCGGCGGATTTTTGTTTGTGCTAATTTTGGGCCTTCGCTCAAGTTTTATAAAAAGCTACTATATAGTTTTTTATCACTCTAAAACCATAATTTCATCATATTTGCGCATACTCGGTATATAAAGATTAAAGATATAGAGATTAGTGAGTGCATTGTTATCTTTAAAATAAAGGAGTAAGCTTATCTTTTCCTACAGTTATACGAAAAAATCGTATATAATATAAAGCTTAAATAGAAAGAGAAATTATGATAGTGTTAGTTTGGCTGCCGATGATCTCTCTCATAATTCAACTCAATTGGAGACCCATTGGAAAGTGTGCACAGTATCCAGTAAGCGGTAAGTGTCCAAAAGAAACAAAATATTCTTTCTCTCTTCCACAGGCCAAACTACCACTAAATTTCGAATAACATTTGTTTACATTTTTTTATAAAAATTAACCTAGCTATACTACAAAAATTTACCTACTTAAACTATTGAAATATTTAACTACTTAATCTAAAACTTAACCAAAATTGAACTACGAAAAAATTAGATTACAAATTAAGTAAATATTTACCTAGATTAAAAAGAAAGCCTACAAGTCTACTAGAAGTTGAGATACTAGAAAAAGAAATAAGAATTTTAGTACCGTGAAAATTGAATTAACATGCACTACTTAGATAATTATTTTTATACATATTAATCTCCGAGAATGTCTTTAAGATTTCATTTCATTAAATAATATTAAATCATGAAAATCATAACAACCATGTTTTAAATTGAGATAATCATGGGGGTAAGTGGGGAAGATTGTGGTGCCGAGGAAGTTAACTTTGTGTGACGAAGATATTATTTAAGTAAAGTCAGGGACAGTTTAGCGATGATAACAGGGCACGAAAACTGTCAAGGCGTCTGCGAAAGCAGGTATAGGGAGGGAGCAAAGTACCTTAAGCGACCACGACACCTGTCGCCCGGAAGTCAGGCTAGTGAGAAGAAGATGTCCGTCCGCAGTCCAGAAATATCAAATCTTGGCATGAAGTTGATTTTTCATTTGATGCAATTGGTAAGCCTAGAGCAAGAACCACTCCCCAATCCGACGTCACCTAGCCGTGCGTAAGCAAGCATGCCAAGTGAAGCTCTTAGGTTGCCGAATCAAACTGCAGCAGATTGGGAAATTTTAGCTTGGTATCGAAAATACCACCTAAGTCTCTCTGTTCTTCGACTCTTTGAAGTGGTATACTACTTATATCATAAGAGTAAGCTATTGCATACAAAGATCTAGTAAAGCTCATGATTTTGCATTTGGAAATGTTTAAGCTAAGAAAATTAATATGACACCAATCTACAACTTTTTAGCATAGCATAGGAAGATTATTTATAAATAGAAGAAAAAGCAGCGGTCCTATATGACTTCCTTGTGGAATACCTGAATGATTGAGAACTTGCTTAGATAATTGAGAGCAAATATTGACATATTGAAAACGACCTGATAGATAGTTTTGTATCCATTTAAGAAAGTTAGAATGAAATCCTAGTAATTCAAGTTTTTTTAGTAGAACATTATGATGAACTCTATCGAAAGCTTTTGCGAAGTCGGTGTAAATGGCATCTAGTTGACCTCCACGTTCCATACTATTTATACAAAAATTTGAAAAAACCGCAAGATTTGTTACTGTCTTTTTTAGTCTTTGCTATCATCGTAATGTCAACTTTGATCAAAAGCTCGAGTTCGCTTTTTTTTCCAAATGCAGAACTTGCCTTATAGTGCCTACCTACTCGTATATCGCAAGTAAAAGAAGTCACAAAATCAGAAGTGATAGAACTAAAGGAGAAACATTTATCACTTATTTTTATATCTAAACAGTGTTTATATCTAACAGCTAAACAGTAATGTGCATTCCTCTCCTAAGGCAATTCAACCGTACTACTACAGTTTAAAGGAAGTATTGTTAAGTTCAGAGATTCTTTCCTTAGCTCAACTACACGAGTGTTGAATTTTTGCCCATGCTCAATATTTCTCTCCCATTACTATGCCTACTGATTGGCTGTTTCGAATAAGAGAAATTATTTTTTAAGGAGTGGTAGCGAGGCAGGTTTAATC
Source organism: Philhelius festivus (assembly GCA_963931855.1). Taxonomy (NCBI): domain Eukaryota; kingdom Metazoa; phylum Arthropoda; class Insecta; order Diptera; family Syrphidae; genus Philhelius; species Philhelius festivus. The sequence continues at coordinate 21,759,958 of OZ007555.1, read as the reverse complement.
CTCAAATAGTATCTTTTGTCATGAAAAAGTGTTTATCACAAAATTCGTTCAGAATTGTAAATCAATTTTTGTTTACTATATATAAACAATTTTGAAAACCTTTTCATATAAGACTCAACTGTGTTTATTATCTAGAATATTTAACCTATAAACGAGCTGCTTACTATCAATTTTCCGATAAATTGGACTGATTTTTCGATTGCAATTGCAACCAAAAAACACCTCTATTAGCGGTTTCCCATTGCATTGAACACTAATTTAGGTTTCAGAGCTTTAGAATTTGAACTGCTTTGTTGAATGTTGGCTAATTAACTGCGAGTGCTTACCAGAAAATATCCAAACTAAAGGCTTTGATATAAATTTAATTGCGGTTTGGCAAATATTTGGTCGTAAGCTGGATTTCCGTTTTAGTTTGTAGTTATATTGCTTTTTGTTGACATTGCCATTTGGGTGTTTTGAGGTTATAGTGAAAATTTGTTTCGCTAAATGAAAGTATTTACTCCTCTGGCTCTAGGCATACCATCAGTGGCGGATCATTGACTTCAGTTGTGGGTTAATCAAGGACATTCTTTTCTGCTGATTTAATGCCATTTTTTATTATACAGGGTGTCAGGTGAAAAATTAATGTTTTCGAACATAAGCAAAAAATAATTATATTTTATTTTATTTTTCCAATTTATTATAAAGAAGAAATGTGCGGATTTTATTTTTTGAAAATAACATCATCCAACTGCTGCCTTCAACAACGGCAAGGACCTCGGATTGTTATTGTAAACTTTACTTTTAAGGTACTCGTTTAAAAAAATCTAAAGGGGTTAGGTCTAGAGACTTCGGTGTCCACGAGATGTCTCCAAATCAACTTATCAGTTTCCCTGGAAACTTTTCATGCAACAAACTCATGGTGATTTTATAGGGGTATGCGGATTGGTTCCGTCTTGTTGAAACCACGTGTGTGACCAGGGAGATGGATGGTGCTTGCAAATGAGGTAAAAAATAATCTGCGATCATGTATCTAATAATAATTTCCGCTATTCACATTTATCGAATGTTTTCTGGCATTTTCAAAAAAATAGGGCCCGATGATTCTCTTCGTCGATACGGCGCGGATTATGTTTTTCCTTTTTAAATCAAAGAATAACTCAAATTTAAACAATTGGTTCTTTATTAGATAACAATCAACTTCAGACTGACTTAACATAAAATATTCCATTTTCATGATAACAAATAATGATAACAGCATTCTTGAAAAGAGAAGTCTCTCTTGTATGAGTACTGACCAAGAGATTTTGGAGTTGATCTGGTAAATATGCTACTGCTGCTATGATGCTGCTTTTGTGGTGATGCTTCTCACTTGTTGCTATGTAGGGTTTGGGATTAGAGAACATAGGTTTTTCTCCTGTACAACTCAAATAATGATATTGTCATCTGTCCAGCATTATAAAGATACCATCAACTAGTTGTCCATCAAATAATGAAATTAGGGTAAGGTGTTTGTTGTAAGTAATGGCCTTTAGTTATGCAATTACGTAACTCGCGCGTGGCGCACCAATCACTTTCTTTTGGGTGACGTATTCGTGGAGCCCAGTAAAGGGATTTTGACTACCCTTGAAATGTTGAACACTGAAGGAGCACTAAGGAAAGTTGGAGGGGATTTAAAAGGAGATAGCGATGTACATAAGTTTTACATGTTTGGATATCATGATGTGAGGGAAATTTAGAGCCGGGTAAAGCATTCAAAATTCGTATAGTGCGGCTTAAAAAAGAATCTCTGAATTTAACATACGAACGAAGTTGTGATCATTGATGGGCATTACGGTTGAACCCAATAGCAAATGGCTATTTCACTGGAACACTGGTTATAAAAATAACGGCAATATAACGAAAGACAAAAAACATTTCGTCTTTATTCCAGAGATTCAAATGTTTCTGTTATTGGTCTATCACCTTTCATCTTTAAAGCCCTTTGGATTCTATCCAAGAGACTCCAATAGGTTATTGGAGCACCTACCCAAATTTGGGAATTAAACTCGAACTTTATAGATTACAGCCAGATCAGAACGGGTAACAAATTTCTTGCAACGTCGAAGGAAACCTAAGCATTTAGCAACTTTTTGGCGTAGTCGAATATGTGGTCATTTCACACAAGGTGGTCTGAGATGCACATACTGAGAACTGAAAGCAGTTCTGTTTCCTCAATGCAAGTGCCGCTCATGGATAGCGGTATAGGGGGTGGGTTCCGCTTTTGACTACAGGTAACATCATTGAGTTTTTGAAGCATTTAATTCTAAGCGGTTTTTGGTCCCCCATTGAACAATGCTATCGAGTTTGGCATTTAATGATCTTATCATACGCTGTCGTTCCAGATTCACATCCGAAGGACAATTTGGAAACGAATATGAAAAGCTGAGAGTACTGTCGTCAACAAAATAATTTACTGAATTAGAAGATTCAGACAAACGATCATTGATGAATATGAGAAATAGAGTTGGAGAAAAAACGGAGCCCTGTGTCACACCAGCATTTATTTTATGAACTTCAGACTTAAAACCATTCAACACAACTTTTATTGAGCGGTTCGAAAGGTAGTTTCTTATTCACCGAAGAAGAGATTCAAAAATACCAAATGGACGCATTTCCATTGAGGTGGAAGTGGGCCTCGTCACTCGTCATTAGGTCGCAAAAGTAATTTTGTTTGAGTTCTTGGACCACTTAAATTTAAAAACGATGGCATTTTAAATCTTTCTTTATAATTTCATTTAGGTTATATAACTTTTGTGAGGCATAAAGAAGACGCTTTTTTTTCGAATTGAAGCTGTTGGATTTTCGCGCAAGCTTCATTCCACGGTTTCCACTTTTTTAATGGTCCTCGACGTTCTATTGGGCACTAGATGTGGGCCATTTTTGCCTGAAGAAATTCATCGGAACCTTTCCATCCACGAACGAATTCAATTAACACTTGGCTCGACAATCAATCAAAACATAAATTCCCCCCGAAAAACCCTGTATATGAAAGGTTCATCAAAATCGGTGGAATGGTTTGTTTTGTATATGATCAAAGACCATACAATCCGCATAACTATGTGACGAATTGTATCACCTCCGCAATTTTTTTTTGTTTTAAATTAAATATTCATTCAAGGGATTCGGCCACCCTTATAAGGTTTTATCATATTTTATCATAGTGTGACCAGTTAGGATAGGTTTAAAGAGGGTTTAAGGGGGAAATCTATGAATATTAATTTGTATGTATGTATTTATATTATAATGAAAGGGAAATATCGAATTGGTAAAGTATTTTACATAAGTGCGGTGTGGCGAAGAACGTCAGAAATAAGGGTATACGTTCCATTTATACACATGTCGAAATCAGCTGACTGAAAAAAGAAATAAAATATAAATGTTACTTTCTTAAAAACAAAATTCAAATTAAATCGGACAAAACTGATTGCAGTTATAAATCAAATATATGTTTCAGGCTCATTATTAAGTGAACAAAGTAAAAGTTAGCGAAAACAAAAAAATACCTACACACAGTCAAATTAGTTTTGAGTAAGCTTAAGGATGTGTTCGAAAAGAATGTGTTATTTATGTTTATATGGTGGTGAAATTGAAATTCTTAAAAACTTCGCTTAAGCTACGAGTATATGACAGAATTTGCTGCAGCTCGAAATACGGTGATAAGTAGCACTAGGTTTCCCAGACGAAGGATACACACCAGATGGTCGACTTCCAGATACGACCTCCAGATGGTCGAACCGCCAACCGAATCGACCACGTGCTAATTGGCGCAAGACACGCGTCGAACATCTTGGACGTGCGAACTTTCCGGGGTGCAATGGTGGACTCTGACCACTTTCTTGTTGTGACAAAGTTCAGAACCCGACTGTCTAACGAAAAGAAAGCGAAGACCGCCCAAAGGAAGAAATTCAATATTGCATGCCTTATTACACCTGAGAAAGCCAGAGACCTAGAAATAATGATTGTGCGGTATTGATGCAGGAGACAGAAAATGCACGAATTCAAATGCTGCAACGCAAAACAAGAGCAGCAAAAGAGGAGTACCGTGAAAAAAGAAGGAAAGAGAAAAAACCCTTCGCAGAAAGATAAGAGCATCCGCAGCTTCTCAGCTCAAGTATCTCGAGGCGTCTAGCACCGCCACCAACACCCGCCGGTTCTACAAAACAGCCAAGCAACTGGCATCAGGCTATAAGATCGGCACGCAAACTCTTCGAAACAGCGAAGGGAACCTAGTTACCGAAGCACAGGGTATTTTAGACGTGTTTAAGCAGCATTTCCAGCAGCTGCTTAGTCTGCATTATTTAGAGGAAGCCACAGGAGAGCAAAGAAGCATAAGCCCAGTCAATGAAGATACAGTCCCAGTACCCAGTACTGAAGAGGTTAAGAAACAATCCACAAGCTTAAGAACAACAAATCCACAGGCTTGGATTGTTTACCTGCAGAACTCTTCCAGCATGGAGGAGATGTCCTGATAGGGTGCATACATCAGCTCATCAACCAGTTTGGGAGGAGGAAAGTATGCCCGACGACTGGTCAAATAGCTCCATATGCCCAATCTACCCTATGTCCTGCAAAAACTACAGAGGCATATCCCTGCTTAATGCTGCCTACAAGATCCCATCCACCATACTATGTGAGCGTCTAAAACCTTTCTGCAATACTATGATCGGCACGTTCCAGTGTGGCTTCAGGCCAAGCAGATCAACGATAGACCATTGAGGCAAATTCTGAAAAATACCAACGAATTTCAAGTCGAGACCCACCATCTTTTAATCGACTTCAAAGCCGCATATAATAGCATAAGTCGCCAAGACCTTCTATTAGTGATGTCCAAACTCGGGATCCCGAAAAAACTGATCCAGCTATGCCGCATGACGTTACAAAATACGCGGTGCAACGTGCAAATGGGTAACAGCTCATCCGAGCTATTCCAGACATGTACAGGGTTCAGACAAGGAGATGCGCTATCATGTGATTTCTTCAACTTAGTCCTAGAGCAGATAGTGCGCAAGAGTGGTGTTAACATGGAAGGCACTTTATCTTTATCTTTAACAGGTCTTCCCAACTGCATCGACATCGACATTATCGGCCGCTCCAAGCGAGCTGTGCTAGAAGCGTGCACAGCTATTGAAGAACAGGGGAAACGCGTTGGTCTTGAAATGAATGAGAACAAAACAAAGCATATGCTATCATATCAACAAGCAAAGCCTCAGCTGTCCATCGCTTAGGACAAAACGTCACTGTTGGTAGCAGTAATTTCGAGGTAGTTAAGGAGTTCACCTACCTCGGAAGTCGGAACAAACATCAATCCCAAACAAACGACATCTTAGTGGAAATCCGACGAAGAATTACCCTAGCGAACCGCTGCTACTTCGGTTTGGCCAAACAAATGGGTTCAAAACTCCTTCCTCGAAAGACTTTACAAAACCCTTATTTTAACAGTACTACTCCAAGGCGCCAAGTGTTGGACGATAAGTAAAAAAGGGGAATTGATACTGAGCACTTTCGAGAGAAAAATTCTTCGAAGGATATTTGGTCCTATATGCGAGGAAGGAGCATGGAGGAGAAGAATCAATCGTGAATTATACGAGCTGTACCAAAATACTATATACTATAATAACAACACTTTAAGAATTGAGAGGATTAAAAAGTAGGTTCTCTCATTGACTTGAAAACACTTAAATAATGTCGCAGGAAAACCCAATGTATTTCGTTTATTAAAGATATTCTTACTTTGGATAATCGAATAACCCTTACTGAATTGCTTTTATTATGTCTTTCTATGTCCCCATAAGAGTTCTTCGAAATAAAAATGAGTTAATTTATACTCTAACTCATAGAACCAATTATGGGTTGAATAAATCAATAATGCGCGTTCTGTAGAATTGTTTAATATGTCATGAGATTGATTTTTCTATTAACAGAGACTGCTTTAGAAGGAAAATACTTCAATTATTATGTAATTAATTAATAAAATTTGTGTTCAATTAATGTAATCAACTGTTCATTTGTTTGCAAATTATTATATTTATTATTATTTTGTTAATTTTTGTAATCAGCAGATCTCTTTATCAATTGATGGAAATAAGTAAATAAATAAATGGCATACCTATACAGTTACGAGTATGAATTGTCACCAGAAAGCAAAAGTTTTAAAAATGCATCAACGCCAGAATCTCCAACATTTGGACATTTATGTAAATATATCACACGTCAAAGCATTTAAGGACAACATTGTATTGATAATTTTTAGTGACGTCAAGTAGTCAACGCATTGACAATTGATTGTTTAGTCGTTGGTAAATATTTATCATTTTGGCTTTAGTGGGAATGAATAATTAACAACGAACACATCCTCAAATAATCAAAACCCAACAAAAATATTAAATATTTATTAATATTAATTATTATTATTCATTAATATTTATTTATTTATTAAATATAAATTTTGTCTTCAACCTATTTCAATGTCGCATTCTATTCCAGGCGTTCCAAAACATAATCTACACTATTTTTAATGGCTAATTTGTCCATAGTACTCCCATGTTGTTTTCTGTTTACAGTTGGTTAGTTTTGTCAAACGATATTCAAAGGATTTCACTGATCCTCATACTATATACTTCTCTAGTAAGGTTCATTCTAGAGTTGCCTGATATTATATGGAGTCCGTCTGATATAGTTGAAAAAGTTCGAAGGGGTTTTACAAAATATATTTTTAGAAAAACAAATTGGAACTGTTAACCTTCTTACGGAGAAAAGCTGCGGCTTTTCGGCATACATTCACTGAAATCTATAAGAAACGTACATGCAACTATGTTCGTAAGAGAGCTGCTTGTCAATCACATTAAGAGTCCCTATTTTCTATCTCAAGTTCCTATTTAGGAAGGCCAGATATATTTTAACGAATCTCAAAAGAATATTTACCCAAATATTAGAATACGGAATCATACGAAAGCACTTTAAGGATGCCCTTTTCTTTCCGGTTCACAAAAAAGGTACCAAGTCCCTATTGAAGAACCGTCAAATTGTCAAAAGATTTAATTTTTTTAATGCATTGTAAAATTTGTACTTCTAACGTCCTTAGACGATTGAACACATGGATTCACGCAACCCAACTAATTAGTGAGTTTCAGGCTGGGATCAGAACAGGGTGCATCTCTGATTCGTTCCTTACAGGGAAAAAAAATTATATGCAATTCAAGCCACCTTTGATAAAATAGAGCAAAATGCACAAATTGTTTGGATTGGGAATTTCGCTGAAGTTTGGCGGATACTATAGAATTTGTAAATGGACACTATGGCAGCAGTTTGGCAAACATGTACCTGAGTGGTTCCACACGAAGATAGGAGTCAGGCAGGGTTGTGCGTTAAGCCCAAGTGTGTTTGCATTATTCATCGAAGAAATAACAAGGGCATTACCTGGAGGTCAATATCATGCAGGAATTGTTATAAAAGCACTGCTTTATGCTTTTTGCATACACTCGCTGCAACTCATGATACACAAGTTGGCCGAATACTGCAAGAAATGGAAACTATTTGTAAACTTGAGCAAGTCTAAGGTTGTAAAATTCACACAAGGTGCAGGGAGATCAAGTGCAAACGAGCGGAAATGAATTGAGTTTACAAAAAACTGACGTTTGGAAACTTAACAATTAAAGCTAGGGAGAATTAAATTGTTATTCCTCCTTGATGAAAGGAATTGTAGTTCATTAAATATATTTAAAGGTTAATTGGTTACAAGGATATCTGAAGACCATAGTGCGAAAATGCATAAAGATGTCGATTGTCATATTAAGTAACGATGGGGCGAGGTGAAATACTCTATAGTAGCGACGTAATCCATATATGTACATATCTCACAGTGCTGTTAAAGGCTATCATAATCTAACTTACCGAATATTTCACAACCGTAATTCAGTAAAGGAAGTACTAGACTTTTGGAAAGCAAAATACGATTGTTAGTAGGAGTGAAAGTGCTGTGTTGCCCATAGAGCACGGAGCGCACCATATGCTTTGCTAACTGTATAGCTTTTATATGATCCTTTCATGATAAGTTTCTCTTAAAAATAACTCCAAGCTTCTTAGCCGACTGCACGAATTCTATTGAAGAATCGTTTAAGTTTATTGGAGGAAAGTGGGAAGGGACAAGAATATTTTTAGATACTGTTAGGTACTTAGTCTTTTTGGGATTGAGTATAGGACAAAAGTTTTGTACGATCTTAAATAAATCTTCATTTAAGCAGGTTGAAAAATGTTCGATATGCCCTAAAGGACAACTAGAAAATATCTGAACATCATCTGCATACATGCGGACGGAACAGTGCTGGATAATTGAAGAAAGTTCATTTATGTAGAGCGAAAATAATAGTGGTCCCAAAATTGATTCCTGGGGAACTCGACTTGCGAGTGAATCTATTCCTTTTTATGTATGCAAGTAAAGTATGAGGAGGAAAAACGTATGAGGCCTTGAAAAAACTGCTCAGGTTTTTCATTAAATTAAATTTTTACCTTCCTACAAGTACCTCAAATTATATGATAATGCTGGAAACAGGAATATCATCATTATTAACTTTGAGATTACAAGTCGACTTCTTATTGAAAGTGCCCAATATGTCCAATGATCGGCTTGCGATACAAAAAAGAATGTTTCAAAGACTGAGTGGCAGATAAAACTGGTGTTGCTCTACAAATTGAAGAATGGAGTGCATGGAAGTCGACTCTTTATGAGTTAATCGGGTGGCTTACAGTGAGCCGAATCATGACCTCAACCAGAAGAATTATTTCGATATGATTTTACCAACACACAAATCTCAAGCATGTTTCGACTCAGGTGGGAGCCTTTAAAATAAATGTTATACCTCGTCGTGAATAACTTCCAATAAATAATATGTGAAATGTGTAATGTCACAGAGCGAGAGAATATTTTCATTTTGTGGGAAGAGGCCCGGTTCTAAGGGAAACAAGAAGATACATGACACATGGGACATTAGTTTCTATCAGAGGAAGAAATAATATATCGAAAGGGTTTTTGTATGATGACATACGCGAAGTAAGCCTGCAAAGCTTCAGATGAATATTAAAGTTGTGAATATTACAACAACAACTTGAATGAACTACTAATTTTTTTTTCTAAGAATAGAAGATATAAAAATGTTTAGATTGTAGAGCACAAAACGGCGTAAAAAGAACGATTTTCGAACCAACGCGAAATTCGAATTTCAGATAATTCGGTTCAGTGAGAAATTATTGTAATACGTTCTGAAATAAAAAAAAACTTAATGTGACTGCAAATATCACATTGACAGATTTTTGAATTTCCGATTTGCATTTAATATGTGACAGCAAAACTATCTATCAATCTATCGATGTAAAATCAGTTGGAAAAATACAGTCCTACCATTTTCAAATAAAATTTAAAAAAGCTATAAATGAAAACCATCTCTCGACAATGCACGCCGCTAAAATCATTCATCCAAAACACTCTTAACAAAAATGGATGAGTAGTGATAAAAAGCAATTGGCCGTAGCCAACCAGAGGACGGTTTTATAAAATCCATTCAGATCCTTTCATCTCGGAGCTATTTTTCACTCATGTTTCAACGAGTGTGTTTTTTTTTTTGTACTATTGTAATTTTTTTAGTGAAGGATTTCTATTTGTGTTTGTATCTTCTTGTAACTGTTGTGCGGTGTATTTGAATAGGTTTTTAGGGAAAATCCACAGAATCTATCTAAAAGCTAAAAAGGATAAAATCCGAAGAGGGAATTCCATGCAACCATCAGAGTATCCGGAAAACCATTTGACCATAGTGCACCGTCATATGGCTAGGTTTTGTAGTTCAGTGCATAGTACGTACATGGGAGAGTGTAAAACAGATGAAAGATGCATTTATGTGGGAGTTGTTGGAAGTAGAAAGTAATTTATTTCCATACCGTTTAGTGCTTTATCTTTTGTGAAGAAAGAGCATCAAAATGCGAAGTGTATGTGAATTCTGCAAGAGTTTTCCTCTTGAATAGGTTTTATTCGCAACTGTTATCAGTGATTGAACTGAAATTGTTTGAATTCTGATAAATGTTCCAACTGAGAGTGTATGTTGCTTTTCTTTTCTCGACAAAATTTTGTGTGAAGAGATTTTTTAAGTCATTCACAAAACAAAACTTTTGTTTGTAAAACTAGCTCTTCGAAAAACACGATGCTTCGCGTACACTTAAACCGGATCGTCGCCCGATTTTGGGCCGAGCCGGACGACCACCTCGGAAGTTCCAAGGCATACACTAAAGCCGATCCAGGATGATGAGTGTAGTGCGATTTTGAAGCATAACCGTTTTTAGCAAGAAAGTTACCGGCTAACTGACAGAAAATCGAACAATTGTGGGTTTGTCGGTTGATCGGTAATGATAGGCCGTCATCGGCCGATATCGGTTCAAACATTGCACGTGCTTTCATTCTTTGGCTAGGTTTGATTCAATTAGCTGAGCTTGGGCGACAACACCCGGGCAAGCTTCGGCCGATGACGGGTTTGGTATACACGAGCCATTAGAATGGCCCTTGACCTAAACATCTCTCTCTCCATAGACAGCAAAAATAAAATTGTTTTTCAGTGCCAAAAACATTTACTTAAAACGGAGCTTACAAAGCAATTTTTGTTGGAAATATAGGAAGATTGTCAAAAAGTAAGGTTCAAGTATCTGATGCATCGAAGATAAATGAAGGATTTTTTTTGCTGTTAGTCAATGAAAACCACTCTAACATTAGAACCCCATTTTCACCTTGCAATTTCGAGTGCATGTCGTATCGGAACTTATAACAAATCATTTCGGACTTTATGATTATCGGAAGTCAAGAAATGGGTCAGCTTAGACAAGCAGTAAATAAGTAAAATATTGTAAAGTTAAAAATTATTAAAATTATATATATTTTAAAATTCAAAAAAAAGAAAACTTAATAAAAAGAAAATCCACGACTGGGTCGCACGAACTTGCTCTTCTGTAAAGGACTAAGAATTTCAAAAATGAATGTTATTAGAGAAAAACTGTTCATAAGCATAAAATTCATTTTTTAAGTGACTAAAACAACTCCTTTAACAGTTGAAGCTAAAAACAGAATGCCATGGTTTATGTAGGAACAAAATTTATAAGTCATTGTAGTGGTTTCTCAAAAAATAAGCTTTTTATACAAAATTTTTAAAACATATCTATTTAAGAAAGAATTTTGGTACGCCAACTTAAAGTTTTTATTACTATACGAATAAAAAATAAATTTCCAAACAAAAATAATGAGCCGTTTTTGAGATATTGAATTTTCCAAAAAAAAAAATAAATGATTTTTTGTTTTCTTAAATTAAAAAATATATTTTTTTAGAGTTTTGAAATCCAATGATTTTAAAACTTTTTAGAAGCTTCTCTACAAAAATTTTCATTAAGATCCGTTATGCCGATAACGAGAAATTCAAAATTCTTAAAAGTGAATGGTAGGTACAGTCAGTAATATAGGGGATCACAATTGACCAATAGGCCCCCGTGTACGCAACAGGCTTATGCTGTGCACACCCCTCCTAACCTAACCTAACCGTCAGTAATATATAAATTTAAAATTTTTTTTTATTTAATTATATATCGTAAAAATTAAAGGAAAGAAACAAAATTGTATTTAAACCGTTTTGGAGAGAAATACGATTTTCGAAAACCATTTTTTAACATTTGTATTGTGGGTAGCAAACAATCAGCGCCAGTACAGCCATTCGGCTTAAAGCCTCCTCGTAGTGGATCAATAACGATATTGGCCACTCCACTATACTGAACTCGTTCAAATTCCTACCTAGTAACGTCGATTACACCACCCCTCATCCAAAATTTAATAAAAACTTTCAAGTATCCATCCCTTCCAGGAGTACATGGGAAAATGAGTCACTGTTGGTAGACGTAGAGATTCATTTCTACACAGATGGATCTAAAACTGATGACGGGGTCGGTGGAGGCGTATACTCCGAAAGATTAAATCTTTGTCTATGTCTTCGTCTTCCCAACCACTGTAGCGTGTTCCAGGTAGAGCTTCTAGCAATAAAAGAAGTCCTCACTTGGCTCAAAGAAAACGTTATATCGACTACTGATATACGTATTTTCTCAGACAGTTAAACTGCCATAAAATCACTGGACTCTGTCTCCATTAACTCACTAACAGCCCAAAATTGTCGATCATCTCTGGTGGAGACGTCAAAACAGTTTAACATTCACCTTAAATGGGTGCCGGAGCATAGAGACATTCCAGGAAATTGTAAAGCCGACGAACTTGCAAAAAAAGGAAAAATCTTACCTTTGTTGGATAGCAAATCTAACATTGGTATACCCCTAGCTACTTGTAAACTTATGCTAAAGCATGATACTATAAAGAAAGCTAACCACGATGGACCAGCACCCCAACTCGCCGGTCTACTAAACTGATTTGGCCATTGTTTGATGCTAAACGCTCAAAACAACTAATTTCTATTTGTAGATTGCATATTAGCTCCGTTATAGGTGTCCTTACTAGACACTGCCTAATAGGAAGACATGCTTTCCGTCTTTTAGTTCCTGAAAATGATTTTTGCAGAAGCTGCATGGATAAAGAAGAAGAGGAGTCAGTTCCTCACCTTCTATGTTCTTGTCCTGCCCTAGCGCAAAGACGTAGACTCCACTTGGGAGACTACTACTATAACGATCCTAGTGATCTAAATAATTCCGACATTCACTGTTTCAAACGCTTCATTGTTAGCTCAAAATGGTTTAACGAGTAAGGGTGATTTTTGAAATCCTGTGGTATCACAACGGACCAAATATTGGTCTAAGTGTGTTGAACTTATCCGGTCAGCAGCCACCTTAACCTAACCTAAACTATTGTGGGTACCGTTATTTTTAGGTAAAATAATTAATTTTTCTCACATCTTGTAGATTAGGTATATTAAGAAACTTTTATTTATCAATTTTAAAAAAAATCGAAAAAAAAATTTTGAAACTTTTTTTAAAAATCCAAAAAAAAAATTTTTTAAAAATTGAATACACAATTCTATTTAATTTTTTGGGGAGCCTTAGCATAAGAAAAATGATTTTGAGAAAATCAAAAACGAAAAAAATTTATTGCTAGGGGGGTACCATTAATAACCATTTTCCCGAAATTTTTGTTTAACCACTACTTAGCTTTAACCAAATGAAATGTTTTAATCTTTTTTTAAGGAAAATCCGTCGAACAGTTTTTGAAAATAAAATTTCGAAAAAAAATCGTATGAAAGGTACCGTTATATTTGGTCGTAAGAAAAAAGACTCAAACGCGTGGCGGGAAAAAATTAAAAATGATATCTACCAAGCTTAAATAAAATCGGACGAGCCGTTTATGCTGTAGTGGAACAGACATACAGACAGAATAGCGAGACACAATTTTTTAGTCTTCGCATCATCGTAATGTCAACTTTGATCAAAATCTCGAGTTCGATTTTTTTACGGATGCATAACTTGCCTTATAGTACCTATAAGTCGCACTTTAAACTTAGTTCATTAAGACGCAATGCAACCAGATTAAAATACTTCAGATCAAAATTATAAAATCTATATGAGATTTTGATAAAACAAATATATTTTCTTTTTTCCAATTATTACTGACAAACTGTTAGTTAAATGAAAATATGCGATGTGATTTTCCAACATATGTGTAGTATGTACACTGAAAAGTCTAACTACAAAATCAAAATTGTATTATTGAACAATATAATTGTCTCTCGATTTCCGAGTCATAAGATATCCTTTTTGAAATCCACTCTCTTTGAACAACTTTCATGATATTTTCCCAATTTTTCCTCTCTTACCAAAAATCAATACGAATTTCGCCAAAACCAATATTATCCATTTAAATTTATAACTTTGGCAATGAGACTTTCTAAGAACGATAAATAGTTTATAAGTCCCCCCAGACATTTGTGATAAATTAAACTTCCTTAGCCAAGTAGAAGAACGAGCGCATGGTAGATTGTTGTAAGGAAAAACTTCCTGTTTCGTATTCTGTAGCGCATATTCTACGTATACAACAAAGAAAGATAGTGCCAGAGGAGTCTCCGAATTTTTGGGGTTTAGGTGTTGTACACACACATTTTGTACGATTGTCCTGGAAAATTGGAAATTTGCATGCAGGATTAGAAAGCTCGCAGGAAGGAATATTACTTTATTTTCATTGTAAAATGGATAGTCGAGCGGAGTTACTCTGTGTGATAGAGGACAACTTTAGAGACTATTGAATTTTGCACATTTTCTGTGGTAGAAGTACCCACCGGGGAATGATTTCGATTTCGTTATCGAAGAGGACAATTTCCCAGAAAAAAAAATAAAACGGGATGTACTCGTATGATATTGATATGGTTATTGGGGGAAGTTAATTTTGTCCACAGTTTAATAAAATTTTATCGAACCGACTATAGCAATCCCAGGGAGCATTATTAACCACATAATTGCACACACAATGCGCCTGCAGTGAACGCTAATTGCGTTGTATAAGGTCAACATATCCTGTTTTATTACTCCATTAATCATTCAAGGATGTATTAAGTGTATCAATGTGTAGTTGCTCGACCACTTGGTATATGTAAACACGTGTGGGAAGGACACTGCTGACTTGCTGCCCAATTTCAAAAGTCGTATCTATATTTTGTTGGGCTGTAGATTGCAGATGCACATTTCTACCCCAGGCATTAATTTTCATCTAAGCTCTATCGATTATCCATTCAGTATAAATATATTGGTTCATATTTATTAAATCACCTGCAGGTTATAGTTTATTGAATGACATGCTAAATGAATCAAACTTTCATAGAACACAGAAGTTTGTTTTCACAATGGAAATAGATATATGTATATAGTTTTCTTTGGAAACTAATTATTTACTTCAATGTTGGGGCAATTGTTTTCTGATCAAACAGCACCAATCAATTGATGTCATAAATCAGAAACAATGAGTTTTTGTTGTTTTGGCACATACAAAACGTTTGAGAACGAAAATTTAGGTTGGACGAAAGTTGGGCTAACAGTTTTACATTAGGCTTAAGACTGCATTATTAGTATCCGAATTATTTTGGTAGATATTTGTAATATTGTTTAAGGAATGTCCCTTTCGTTTATGTATTATTGTTTAAATTTGAAATTGGATCTACGAATATTCCGTTCCATAGAATGCCAAATTTACAGGATATTCCTGAAGCAGAAGGTAAAGAGAGATATTTACTTTTTGTGTGTTGTGGATATTGGGTTAGAATCACATTGAGTTGAAAAAAGAAGGTGAGCAAGTGAGGAGGACTCAAGAAAAAGTTAATGTCTCTTAACCAGCGAAACGACCACCCATATAATTGTCTATAACATAGGCGCCTGATAGAAAACACAACACACTGTAAAAGAAGAGAAAGTTTTAATCATTGAACATTTTTTTTTAAGTTTCTAGTCGATCGGCCGAAATATCTTGAAAACTAGAAAAAGTGATACCTTCAATTCAACAAATTTCCATTGTGTCTTCTCTAATCTCTAATTTGAGGGGTGGCCGTGGAGCGATGGATGTGTGATCGCCTGTGAACCTCATTATCACAGGTTCGATCCCTGCCGTCGTCTATGTCGTTTTAATTCCATTAAAAAAAACCTTCTAAAATTGTCATCCATGGGATGCTGATTTACTCATTACATGTTTTTCAGGCATAACACTAGTAACACATAATTGAGTTAAACTAGTATGCCCAACAAGGACGAACACGAATAAAATAATGTGAATTATAAGCGACAAAGATACGGCATTTCTCCGCTTTAGCTCAGCCGCCATCCCTGGAGATAAAATATCTAAGACAACAACCTTCAGCCTCAGATCATCGTGCCACACATCTTTTCTATCCTTCTTTCTCTTCCTTAACTTCACGCCCGCGGTGTGTTCAAACATTTAAAGGGTAATCATAATCCCTTGAGCGCGTGTAGATTATATAAAAAAAAAATCATTTATTAACCTCAAAAATTGCGTTATTATAAACTAACAGGATTAGACCAGGGCCTTAAAACTTCTTCAGGCATCTCGGTTTTTGGATAGCTGTCTCTAATTTCGTACGTCAAGTTGGTTACGGTTCACTCCTATCTGGTTAGATTGGCTTCGAAGACTTTCAAGTCCGGAGTTTTGGTATCGCTCTAAACTCTAAAGGACTAAGCCATCTCAGTCATTTGACTTTGATTCGTTTGACCAGGTTAATGGTGCTGTACAGCCTGAACCGACCGTGGTTATATTATTCTTTTCTTCGACCCAACTTTTATGCAGACTCTTACGCCTTCATCTTCACCTTTCACAAGGTCCATTATTCTGCACCACTTTAGATGTTCGAGAGAGGACGTTGATACCCAAATGCCTTCTTAAGCCAAAGATGCAGCGATTGGCAAGAATTGTTTCTCTTTTGATTTGGTCGCTGGTTTCATTTTTTAAATAAACAGCACCTCGGTATACAAAGTTCTTAACTTCCTCAAATTTATAGCTGTCAATAGTGACTTTCTGTCCAAGAAGTCGCATTGGTTGTCCTTTATATATGGCAGCATATTATATTTGGTCCTGTTTTCATTGACCGTTTAGATAATCTTCTTCGCTTCCGCCCCAATGATCACAAAAGCCCCTCTGACATCAGGCTTTGTTATTCCAAAAAACTCCGTATTGATTCAGGGGTTTTCTAATATTCTTGCCAGAACCTAGTTGAAAATGCATAACTTTGTATAAAAACTTTTGGACATAAAATGTATCAGTGTATCAAATCTTTGCCCACTTGGTTATCATCGCCTGATAGCGCTCGACGCGACGTTGACGCTGATGGCCTACAGAAGTATGAAGGAATGATGCCGCTGGCCCAAGATCCACAAAACACTGACTTTTTTCCGGATGCATTGCAAAATTATGGGTCTCGTTTGGGCTTTGATTCTACCACTTTTTGCTTGTTGACGAACCCATTCACGGGCCTCGTTGCTCGGTATGATTTTCTCAACGAAATTGTGGTCTACTTTCAAGCTCAACAGTCCAGTTATAGCGTCGTCGTTATATACTCGTACATTATGGTTACTAACTCTGAACTCCTAGTTTAGTTTTTGAAGTTTGTGCGGGTGTAAGCCGAATTCATGCCGCACAATTCGCCAAGTTGTGGGCTGAGAAATTCGATTCTCCTCTACACTCTCACAGACAGCGGCAATATGTTCCTCGAACAAAAGACCCACTTGAAACAATTTAATCATTTACACATGTTGCTGAACACTTTAACTCTTCACCTTCAAATGACAGCCAATTTTACAGATATGGGCAAATCTCAGAAACTTTTGACTTTCGTGTAACTTTGAAATTAAGTTACTTCATAGTCATAATTTTTTACTCTATATCTGACAATTTTTTCGAAAATATAGTATTACAGTATAGAAAAAGTTATTTTCCACATTAAGAATTTTTGTTTTACCTATAGAACGAGTAAAAGGCAAAAAGTATAAGAAAAATACAAAATTTTATATGTTACTATTAAAATATTTAAAAAGTTTAATGTTCTTACGATTGAAGCATCTGATTTTAGTTTGTTAAACTCAAATGGGGTTCATAAGAAACTTTGAAAATCAAAATTTTTTATGAAAAAATTATGTGCTTTGCTTAGATTTATGACGGTGTTTGTCAGAAGTTTCGGTACTACAATTCCGAAAAAATCATTAAAATCTGGTACGTCTCTTATCATTTACACAGCATGCTTTGCACCGATTTCTAAATTACATATTCATTTTCTATAGACAAAAATGAATAAATTAAGCTTTGGTAGAGGTGTGTGCTAAAATCGCAACCTGGTTAAAATTAGCTTATACTGAATTAAAAGAGCGCGAAACTTTTTTTTTTCAAGACATTTTCAGTTAGCACTCTAATAAAAAGCAATATTTCCCGTTCTTAACTATTGTTCCTTCTTCTAAATCATACTAAGAAGTGTACGTTTTGTCGCTGACGCTACATATTTTATGGATCTTTTAAAATTCAGTAGTTAATTACAAAGAAAAATCATGATATTTTGTATACATTACTTTTTAAGCAGAGAAAAATTTTGTTGATAAAAATTTTGGGTAAAATTACGTGTTATTTTTAATTAAAAGCTTCACTATAAAATGTACAGATTTAGAAAAGTGAACAAACTTTTACTTATATAAATCATAAGTTAAATTTTTATCATTTTTGTTATAAAAAATTAAAAATTTCTATATTAATTTGAAATTTCGCGCTCACATATTTTCTGTAGTTCAAATATTAACGAATGATCCTTATCAATAACAGTCTTATAAACAAAGGTATAAACAACTTACGTCGAACGTTATTGTGGTATCAGTAGTCTTTGTGACTCGGCCACGTAAAGTCGTTTCGTGTTCGATAGTTCAACGTCGCACTATGGGACCAAATGATGAAATCCATCTCAAAAATGGTTTTGGTGAATTTCGTAATTTGAAAAATCTAATGATGGGATTATATACTAGAAATAGGGTTCTTCCTAACACAGTAAATTTTTTGTATCTTACTTTTGTTCTAGGTACCTAAAATTACCGTTAAAAATGACATTTCGATATTTTTATTTTTTAGAATTATTGGAAGTGAGAGTTTGAAGTCAATTATTTCGTATTTTTCTGGACAGAATGTATAAGTATTATACCTTTTTCAAAAGCCCAAACCCTCTTCTTTACAAAACAGTTAATATTTTTTAATTAATTTAATTTAATTTTTGTTTTCAATTGAAGTTTTCTCTGTTAGCTCCGGCTGCCTCCGTTTAGTTAATGGCTGTTTAGTATTCTAAAAATATTCTAAATTTGGAAAAAAAAATAAAAACTCGCATTTTCATGCATTTTTGTTTAAGAAGAAAAAACGTATGATGAGGAAGAAAAATAAGTTTTTAGAATAAAAATTCGTATTCTTATAACTTTATTGTTAAGTGATGAAAAAAATTAAAATTTGGCAAAAATGTGGAACTTTTATTGATGCACATAAATGTGTATTCCAAAAAGTTTTAGACCATTATTTTATTACTTTTAGCTCAAAATTTCAAAAAAAAATGTTCATTTTCATAAACATCATATAAGTGACTATGTTTCCACAAAATTTATAAGTTTTTATCATTTATTTCCAATGTTATTAAAATTCTAAATTTTATTTTTAGAATAAAATATTTTTTGTTTTCCAATTTTAAACTTCCTTACTCATATTTATATTAAAAAAAATCATAATTAAATAAAAATAAATGCCAAGCATTTGATGGTGGGAGGGGGTGTGTGGTTTAAGGTTGCATATAATACAAATGTAGGTACATATGTAGTTATAAATAACACAAGCATTGTTTGACGAGGCTTAAGAACTTTTAGACATTAATTAATATACCTAGTAATAAGGTGTACTTTTGAATTCCTTTTTTTTTGTCTTAAAATAAATAACACTTTTCATAAACTCACTTCTTCATATAAAACTTAATTTAAAAAATGCCTGCTCTTAATGAACTTTAAGCTGAAAATAAAAAAAGGGGAGTGAAGTCAGGCGGGAAAGTGGGCAGAAAAAATATACATGCGTTGTCTTAAGTTTAAAAAACCTCAAAAACAAATTTTCGGCTTCCTGTTCACTAAAAATAAGAAAATAACAAAAATCTGAAAAACATGGGCGTAGTAGTAGGCGGATTTTACAAAAAACTACTTTCAAATGTTTTCACCGGTAAAAGAAGAAAACTAATTTCATCCAAATT
This sequence comes from Philhelius festivus, assembly GCA_963931855.1. Taxonomy (NCBI): domain Eukaryota; kingdom Metazoa; phylum Arthropoda; class Insecta; order Diptera; family Syrphidae; genus Philhelius; species Philhelius festivus. Next base: position 21,740,180 of record OZ007555.1, on the reverse strand, counting down.
GTTGCAATAATTCTTGCTCCAACAAATTTTTCCCATATAAATGAAACAAAATCTACAAATTTGTTATTTTATTTTATTAAAAAAAAAAATAAAATAATTTATTTCTATTTGAAACGTTTTAATATTTTAAATTCTTGGTTATACAAGTAAAAGTGTGCAAAATTAAAAAAAAAAATATTGAGAAACGAAAAAGTTATGGATTTTTGAGATGGTTTGCACCATTTGGTCCCATAGTGCGTCGCCGGAAAATGAGTGAGAATTTTTTAAGCATTCGTTAATAAAAGAGGAACACCATCAATTATATTTTCTGATGTAACAATTGTGCTATAAACTTAGTTTTAAAGGTGTGCTTAGTTATTTTCTCTTTACGCGTTTTCAAAAGTCTAAAGTCAAAAGTTTCTGAGATTTGCCCATATAGCCTCAAGAATATGGCCACACCTGTTACCTGACCTGTCAGAGTTCCCTTTGGGATAAACCTTAAGATGATTTAAAGTTCTGTGGTTGTTTCCAAGATGTGCCGTGATTTGAATATTCAGGCGATGTTGGACATTCCTGGTCAAAAGTTTCACTTATATGAACTTTTTTGACGACGGCGGCGCGGCGCGGCGTCAAACATTCATATAATACGGCAAAAAGGATTTCGTAGGCGCTATTTAGGAGACTGCTGCTTTTGTAGTTGGCGGAGTACAGAGGGCCTTCTTTTTTAAAGATCGGGCTGAATCTAAACGATGCCACTGATTATATCGACCTTAAGGACACTGGCCAAGTGCAGCTGCTTAGGCCACATGTTGCGATATCATTGACCAATTTGGTCGAAAATAAATTCCTTATTATTGATTGCTAGAGCTCCGTTGATGACAATGCTAAATCCACATTAAATAGTGCCTTATTTTTCTTTTCCATTTGGTGGCTCTCCTGCTATTTTGATTATTGCCATACTTATTCGTCTAAAAATGGGCCTAGTCAATGATGGAGTTTAGCTGAAATCCGAGTCAGCTCCAGGAATTAAAGTTTTATCATTTACACGTGTTTGAAGAATAAAAATTCGGAAAACAACAAATAAAACAACATGGCCGCCACGAATATGTCCTATTTAAAAACCTTTTATAAGTAACATATTTATTGAATTTATGAAAAACTCATGACCAGTTAAATAGAGGGCTTCCATTCCGATAAAAAAAATCAATTAATCTCACTCTGACTATTCACATTTATCATTAAAATTATAATTATTCGTAAAAATGTTGAAATTGCAAAGAATACAATCAAACGATTACAAACTAAAAACAAAAAAATGATTGATCAATTAAACCACAAATAATTATTTGCAGTTCTTTGCACAAAAGTCACAACTAAACCCAGGCAATTTAGTTCAAAGCTCATCTTTAAGTTACCTGCAAAACCACATGAATAAGCATTGTTCTGACTTTGCTTCCAAAACAATCACCGCTGTCTTTAAATTGTTGTATTTCTATAGAAATATTTATGGTCTAAACTTTTGCTTCATATCAAAACAGTGCTAAATCTGCTCAATTTATCACAACATAATCCAAATCCAATACTCAGAAGTCGAAGCATTCAGTGCCTTCTAAACTTTATAAGGAAAAATACCAACCTATCACTTTCTTTCTGGAGAACAATACTAAGAAAATATTCCTAAGCTAAAAATTTTGAAAACAGATGTTAACACAGTCCAAAGTAACTTCACTTGCATACGAATTTATAAGACGAGGATGCATGGTTCTTTTATCCTCCGTATCCACCCTCCACTAAATTTTCTTCAAGCTTTCCTCACATAGGTACCTATATCTAAACATCCGCACAAGTAACTCGCAAGTGGAGTAGAAGTATTTTATAGTTTTGACATTTGTTCTCAACGGAAAATTCTAGAAATATTTTATTTTTATGCAAAGTTTTGTGCTATGCAGAGATAAATTGCTGAAGAAACATTCACGGTTCGTTGCACAAAGTGCATTCCATTTTCGATATACATATGTATGTACATATGTATACGTATTATGGGCACAATGCAACTCAACTGCCGGGCAATGTGTTTTGTACAATGAACTACAAATTGAGTGCTTTCGATAGGAATTTTATATATTTGTATTCTTTTGGAAAAGTCGAGGTTTTCACAGCGACGCATAACTGTTCCTTAGGAAACGTGTGTAGATGCCATGAAAGGAAGTATATCATATGGCAGAGATCAATATAAACATTTATGGGTAGGTATAGGTAAGGGAATGTTTAAAAAATGTTATGAGATTGCTTCTAGAAAATTACCTTAAGATATTTTTTTTTATTTAATATTGAAGGTATATATGTATCAGTGGCGTGGCGTGAATAATTTCAAATGGTAAGTCGAAGCTTAGACTAATTACCTTCAAACGATAATTAATTCTAATATCAATATGTATTCTAAATTAAAAAATATATTGCAGTTCTGATTTCCAAAACAAACAAGCGAAACAATTCATGCCAATTTTGTATACTTCAAATCATTAATTTATAAATTATAAATAATCTTAAGGCATAATAAAAGTGGCTTCGAAAGAAACCGTTTCTGGCAAATGCAAATGCAGTACATTAAGGAAAATTTAAGGTAATGTTATGAAAAAAATAAAAAATAAGGAATTTCAAAACAAAAGTATATTAAAGTATGAGATAAATAAGCAAATAAATCAATTAAATTTTTCAAGTAATTCAATACCATGATATAAAAAATATCAATTAAAAATAAATAGTTATGTACAAAAGTTTACATCAATAGATGATTGATAGCGCTTTTCTAAACAAATAAGAATTTATGAAAAGTTGTTGAGGAACGAAGCTGTATTTATTTATTTATTAATTTTTGAAATAATGCTTGATAATTTTTCCATTTAAATTTCACTAAATTTCACTTAATTTCATTTCAATAATTTTGTACCTAATAATTTTCAATCATTCATAAACCAAGTTGGTCGTGATAATTACTTTTTTAATTAATTTTGTTTTTCTTGTCTTGATATGAATTGAATCAAAAAAAAATTAAAGACATAATATTATAACGTTTTGAAAAGTTTGTTTTTTCATTACTTTAATTTTCCATCATTCATAATCAAAGTTGGTCCTTCGAGCCGGATATTTTTGAATCGGTTATTCGTGTACTGGTTGGTGGATTGCTAGACTCTGGATTCCCAAACACAGATAAGTATAACGCAGAAATCTGATTTTGCCTGGTGCTCCACGGATGCTTTTTTTTGGACTCGATTTGCTGCTGCTGTTGTTGATCTGTCTGTTGATTGTTGTTGGGGGAATCTTTTGTGGAAAGCTAAACTTTTTAAATTGTGCGGAGTGTTTTTGACTTTTCGAAACCTCGTGTTCCGTTGTATAATTCCTAACGTTATTTCTAAATAAGAGAATGGAAGTTTTGAAGCAAGCTCGCGGACATTATAAAGGCTCAATAACTAGGGCTTTTACGTTTACGCAGAACATTCCTGAAAACGTGAATATTGTAGAATTAAATTTACGGTTAGAGAGATTGGAAAAAGCCTTTAAAGACATTTCCGATTCTCAATCGGCTCTTTTTGAATTCCATGCAGAAGAGGGTTACGTTGATCCTGAACCTGAGTTTGAGATTTTAGAATCAAGGTACATAGCTTCAAAGTGTGCTCTTTTAAAACGCATTAAAGAAGTTACTCCGGTTAACGATAAGGAAAAGAACGTTTCGTTAAAAGACATAGTTGCCTCTCAAGCCAAATTATTAGTAAGCTTAGGGCACGTAGCGGTTTCGAGTAATGAAGATAAAAATCCATCCAATATAAAGCTGCAACCAATGAACATTCAACCATTTTCTGGCGATTATCGGGAATGGCCGGGTTTTCGCGATGTGTTTCTGCAAACCGTAGATTGCAATACAAAACTCTCTAGTGCCCAAAAATTCAGGTACTTGAAATCGGTCTTACGCGATGATGCTTCCAATCTTTTGAACGGCATTGGTATTTCGGACTCTAATTATCATCTCGCTTGGGAAAAATTAGAACACCGGTATGATAAACCGCTGTACATAATAAATGCGCTTATCGAACAGTTTCTTAAACTGCCAAACGTCGGTTCGGGAGATGGTCCACACTTACGTAAGCTAGTGGATAAGGCGGATGAGGTTATTCGCGGACTAGAAGCCGTTAAGTCGGAAGGTAGGGATCCGTGGCTTGTTTATCTGCTTATAAATAAAACAGATGCAGAAACTAAAAAAGCTTGGGCTCTAGAAAACAAAAAGTTAGAGGAGTCTACCATCAAAAACCTTCTGGAATTTCTAGAAAGGCGTTCTAATGCTTTAGAAGCTAGTGATCCGAGAACCACTCGTGTTAAGAACTCTCGCGTACCCAATTCTACGAACATTAAAAGCCTAGCAGTGGTAAATGCTTCTTGTCCAAAATGTAAAGGAGAACATTATCTTCCGCAATGTTCCGAATTCGTTTCTATGCCGGTTAGTTCGCGTCGCAGTTTCGCTAGAGACCAACGGTTGTGTTATAACTGCCTCGGTACGAAGCACTCATCAAATCGATGTCGAGTTAAGGCACGTTGTACGTCGTGCAATTCTCGACATCATAGCTTGGTTCACTTAGATAACACTAATCCATCTACTAGTTTAACTACTTCTGCCAATGTCGTTGATCCTACTCAAGGCTCAATTTCCGTTGTCAGTAACCATATGAAAAATGATTCGAGATCCTCGGTGATACTACCAACAGCGGTTGTAAAAGTGTTTGATGCTTCTGGAAAGACTCATCTCGTGCGCGTGTTATTGGATAGCGGTTCTCAGGTTTCCTTTGTGACCGACAGTTTGGTAAAAAGGCTTGGCTTGCGTCGTTCTCATGCTCGTTTGCCAATATCCGGAATTTCGTCGGTTGAAGCTGGTGTGACTCAAGGTGTTGTTGAGTTAAAGTTAAAATCCCGTATCACTCAGCATACTATGCAAGTTGACGCATATATTCTGAACCAAATAACTTCCCATACTCCATCGCTTTCGTTTGAAGCTAGCAACTTTACTTTCCTCGACAATCTACCGTTAGCTGATTTAGGATTCAAAACCCCAGGTCCGATCGATGTTTTGTTGGGGGCTGATAAGGCTTGGAGTATTCTGCTAAGTGATCATCGTTTAGATCCAGAAGGAAAGATTGTTGCGCATGAGACATTGCTTGGATGGGTTGTTACGGGTTGTTTACCAGGAAATAATTTAGTTTCATTGCACGCAGGTGTTGACCTTGATGTGATTTTGAAATCCTTTTGGGAAATTGAAGAGGTTCTGCTTGGTTCATCGTTGGCAATAGGTGAAGATGAAGTAGATAAAAAATTTTTAAAAACTCTTACTCGTACACCGGATAATAAGTACATGGTTGAACTTCCTTTTCGACAGGATAATGTCAAGTTCGGTAATACCATCTCGGGAGCCTTGTCAAGACTTTTTGCCATGGAACGTCGATTTTCTCGTGATAAGGACCTCAAAATTGAATATTGTAAGTTCATGCAAACTTACTTAGATCTTGGACACATGGAACGTATTCCAGTTGATGAAATAGAACCTACATCGGGAAGTGTTTTCTATTTGCCTCACCACGCCGTTATCACAAATAAAATTCGCGTAGTCTTCGATGGGTCTCATAAAGATAATAAAAATTGTTGCCTCAATGAAATGCTGCACGTGGGAACTCCGCTTCAACGAAACTTGGTAAACGTTTGTATTCGTTTTCGTCTTCATCGTTTCGTGTTTTGTGCTGACATTGTAAAAATGTTTCGGCAAATTTGGGTGCATCCAAAGCACCGTGATTTCCAGAGGATTGTTTGGAGAGAATCCACTGATAGCCCAATTTCACATTTTCGATTGTCAACTGTGACATATGGTACTTCTCCAGCTCCATATTTGTCTATGAAGGTTCTCCGAAATATAGCGTCTGATTATCAACACCAGTTCCCTCTTGCGTCACATGCCGTTTTGCATGATATGTACGTTGATGACTTAATGACCGGGGCTGATTCGTTGTCGGAGACATTAGAGCTGAAGAAGCAAATTATCGAAATGTTATCTTGTGGAGGTCTGGAGCTTAGCAAGTGGAGCTCTAATTGTTGGGAAATATTGCGTGAGATCAACTGTAAAGACGCCATTTCACTTGATTTAAATAGTTCATCGGAGTGCACCAAGGTTCTGGGGTTAGTTTGGAATCCGTATTGTGACACCTTTTCTTATAAAATTAGTTTGCCAAGGGAATTTTTGCCTACAAAACGGAAATTACTGTCAGAGGTTGCAAAGATTTTCGATCCCCTAGGATTTTTGGCTCCTTCCACTATTTTGATGAAAATACTGTTTCAAGAGCTGTGGATCACAAAGACGAAAATAGATTGGGATGAATCTTTGCCCTTGGAAATAGCAAACAAATGGAAGCTCTATCGGAAGGATTTGACATATTTCGAAAACTTTAGGATTTCTCGAAGGTTTACCCAAAATTCTAAAAGCTTTGAGTTAATAGGATTCTCAGATGCTTCAGAGAAGGCTTATTCTGCGGTGGTCTACTGTCGTAGTTGCTCAGAAGATGGTGTACAAGTTCAGTTAGTTGCCGCTAAAACTCGTGTGGCCCCAGTAAAGCAGCTGTCAATTCCTCGCCTGGAACTTTGTGGAGCTCTGCTCTTGTGTAGGTTATTAGAACTCATTCGTTCGTCGTTGGATTTAAAACCAGTTCGCGTATTTGCATTCTGTGATTCCAAAATAGTTTTGTCCTGGCTCTCCTCTTCCCCGCGTAAATGGAACACGTTTGTCGCAAATCGTACGGCCGAAATAATATCGTCGTTGCCTCGATCTTCTTGGAATCATGTCCGCTCTTCTGAAAATCCCTCAGATTGTGCTTCTCGCGGTCTTTCGCCTAAAGATTTGATGGATCATAACATGTGGTGGAGTGGTCCAGAATGGTTGTCTCAGAACATTGCAGATTGGCCCAATAATCCTGAAATTGAAGCTGAAGAGATTTCTGAGGAACGTAAGAAAGTCGTTACCGTTCATGTCTCGGTTACGGTGGAGCATTTTCTTGAAAAACTTTCACTTAAATTTTCTAGTTGGAGGAAACTTGTGAGAATAGTTGGCTATATTCGTCGTTTCATATATTTTTGTCGTTTGCCCAAAAAAGAAAGAAGATATGGATATCTTTCGCTTTCAGAGCTTCGCCTGGCCAAAATTTCCTGCCTCAAGTGGTCTCAAATTGAGTTTATTGGTGACATCAATGCTCTTAAAACTGATGGTTGCATCGATAAGAAATCCAAATTATGTTCGCTTTCACCTTTTGTTGATAACGTCGGTATTTTGCGTGTCGGTGGTAGAATTTCGAACGCCAGAGATGTTCCTTTTGGTATGAAACACCCTGTTATGCTGCCCAAAAATCATCCTATAACTCAACTGATACTGTTGGATGCTCACCGGAACTTTCTCCATATTGGTATTTCTGGTCTCTTCACCTTGATTCGTCAGGAGTATTGGATTCTCGGATGCAGAAATCTCATTCGAAAACTCGTTCATGATTGCGTTACGTGTTTTCGTCATCGAAAGTCTACTTCTACGCAGCTTATGGGGAATCTGCCACACTCTCGTGTTAATCCCTCATTTGCTTTCGCCCATACCGGATGTGACTACGCTGGGCCCATCACTCTTCGTTCGTCCAGAGGAAGAAAACCAACGCTTTCAAAAGGCTATATTTCGTTATTTGTCTGTATGACAACCAAGGCGCTTCACCTGGAATTGGTTTCGGACTTGAGCACGGATGCATTTTTGGCTGCTCTGAAAAGATTTATCGCCAGGCGTGGTAAATGCAGCGTTATGTACTCCGATAATGGTACCAACTTTCAAGGAGCAGCTCGTGTTTTATCGGAGATGTACAAGCTTGTGCAATCGCGTATTCATAACAAGCAGGTTGCTGAAATGTTGGCTGCAGAAAACATCGATTGGCAATTTATCCCTCCGCACAGCCCTCACTTTGGTGGGCTTTGGGAAGCGGGGGTTAAATTGGTAAAGCAGCATCTTCGGCGCGTCGTTGGTGATACTGTTCTAACCTTTGAGGAAATGTCCACCTTATTAGCCCAAATCGAAGCCCTTCTAAATTCTAGGCCCCTTTGTGCCTCTTCAGATTCAGACCTTGATCCATTAACGCCTTCTCATTTTCTTATAGGTAGACCTTACACGGCGGTTCCAGAACCAAGTTATCTAGAGACACCTATAAATCGATTGGGAAGATGGGAGCTACTGCAAAACATGATGCAAGGTTTCTGGCGAAGGTGGCAAACCGACTATCTCACATCGTTGCAGCACCGCCCAAAATGGAAAGAAGTCAAAAGAAATTTTAAAGTTGGTGACATGGTTGTTCTTAAAGAATCCAACCTGCCACCGTCACAATGGTCTCTAGGAAGAATAACGGAAGTCCATCCAGGAGAAGATAAACACGTTCGAGTAGTTACCTTGCGCACCAAACGTGGAACTTTTGTGCGCCCCATAACTAAACTTGCTCTCTTGCCATGTCCTGAAATTCCTTCAGCGGGGGCGGCATGTTGAGGAACGAAGCTGTATTTATTTATTTATTAATTTTTGAAATAATGCTTGATAATTTTTCCATTTAAATTTCACTAAATTTCACTTAATTTCATTTCAATAATTTTGTACCTAATAATTTTCAATCATTCATAAACCAAGTTGGTCGTGATAATTACTTTTTTAATTAATTTTGTTTTTCTTGTCTTGATATGAATTGAATCAAAAAAAAATTAAAGACATAATATTATAACGTTTTGAAAAGTTTGTTTTTTCATTACTTTAATTTTCCATCATTCATAATCAAAAGTGTTACTAAAAAACTTCTCTTATTTACATATATATATTCTAAAGCTATTCTACGATCTTTTTTTTTTATAAAATCTGTTAAAACTCTTTCATAGAAGTCAGGTCTATTCCTTATTTTTAAAAGAAGCTGCTTTTCTGTGGATATAAGTGCTAAATCTGAAAGCTTGTCTTCTCACTGAGAATTCATTAAATATGTATGAATGAATGAATGACATACTCAATTAATCCAAGAAAGTGCAGCGGTAGAAAAAACTCAAACAATTCAGCAAATAAGTCGGTGAAAAGTGAGTTATTTTTTGCATAAGCAGGAAGAGTACTTATAAAACAAAATTTAACAAATACAAGTAACCTTCTCCTTCAGCTTCAGTCTTCAGTTCTTCACTAGTTAAATTTCTTGCTCTCTCTGCGCAACCCACCATTGACCAAGTGACTTGGTTTTGAATTGGGTAAACTCAACCAAATAAGTCGAAGAAAAGCGTGTTATTTGTTTGCATAAGACAGCGGGCGTTAGACAGATTCGACCCAAACTCAGAAAAACCATAAGTAAAACAGAGAAAGATAACTAACATTGTTCTATCTGATCTTATAACCCGAGATATTTCGGGTTGCTTTGGCTTGTGGTGGGCAGAGATTGTGGAAGAAATTACTCATGATAAAGATAATATAATAACGTGTGTGGTGCTGGTGTAGTGTGTATTTAATTGAAAAATGAGAATAAAGTTCAATTGAGTTGGTGAAGTGTGCAGCTTGTGGAGGTTAATCAATAGATACGTATTTAGTGTATAAAGTGGTTTTTATGTTGGTCGTTATTTAGTAAACATTCTTGTGAAGCATGGGCGTTTGTTATTTAGTAAACATTGTTGCTTAGCAGAAAATTTAAAAGGTAACCCGATAGGAATCGGGTTTTATGGACGCCACGCCACTGATATGTATGTACATTAGGAGCTGGATATGGTGGATCTCGGAAGAGTGACCTTTCCAGTATAGTGAACACACACAATTTAACACAGAGCACTCATATTAGTTAATAAAGAAAACTGTCGATATAAATAGCAAGCATGCAAGGTTTTCAAGATTAATTACAATATTTGTGGAGAAACCTATCTATCTGTCACTCAAATGTTGAGTTTGGTTGATAGTTGCACTTCATATATAATGTTCCTTTGAATATTTTCTCCTTACCACCTGCTTTGTTCTATTCTATTTTGTTTTATTTTATTTTATTTTATTTTATTTTATTTTATTTTATTTTATTTTATTTTATTTTATTTTATTTTATTTTATTTTATTTTATTTTATTTTATTTTATTTTATTTTATTTTATTTTATTTCATTTCATTTCATTTCATTTTATTTTATTTTATTTTATTTTATTTTTTTTTATTTTATTTTATTTTATTTTATTTTATTTTATTTTATTTTATTTTATTTTATTCTATTTTATTCTTTTCTATTCTATCTAAAACCAACATTCGCCCTATTAAAAAAAAACTTCTCTATAGGTAGTGGAACTTCTATATCGCCGTAAAAGATGTGAAATGTTTAACTAAAGTACCTTCAGGGCGACTTCAATAAACAATCTACAGGGTGCCTTCTCGAAATCTTTAATGTTTGTTTATTGTAGAACATAGAAATCTTCGCGAATTAAAAGAAAGTGTTTTTTGTTAATTTATCAAAAATATTACACATTTTTCTTCTTTTTTTTAATTTATCAACAAATAAAACAATCACATTTCATTGAAGAAAAGTAAAATATTGCACAATGGCGCATATAAATACTACTCGTTTAGGATTTTTTTTTGACTTTTTCATTATCAGCTTTACCGATTTTACGAGTAAATAAACTGTGCATACAAGAACTTCTATAAAGTTAAAAAAACATTGCATATCTAAACTAGTATTTTTTTCGAGTTTTGAAAAAAAAAAAAAATATCTTCAAAAACGGGTCGATGATATTTTTATTTAAATTTATTTTTATTTCCACAAAATATTAAAAATGTTTCAAACATTTATTTATACAAGAATTGTTTTTTTTTTTTTTAAACCCCTACAACGAATTAAAATGTTTTTTCTTGAATAAACTCATGTTTGCATAAGAAATAATATGGCATTCTTTTTATGTTCCATCTACTAAACGAGTTGTATCAGCCTTTATAAAATTTCATACATACTTCCAACAATTTTTATAATTATAAGCCTGTTCAATAAGAACAAATTCTTGTGTCCCTAACCAGGTATTTTATTATTTGTCATAGGTTCAATGCTCTGTGGTAGGGGCCAGTAATTTAGAGAAAAGAAAAGTGCCAAAAACAGTCCTTTTATTCATGCTTTGAAAGTAAAAAATAGTTACCTCCACCAATATGATCCTTTTCAAATTAGTTGGAAGAACTGAAAAACATCAAAGCTGGTGTCATTCAAGGTTCGAAAACACACCCGCCTCAACTGCATGCGAGAACATTTTTATTTAGATGACTCGCACACTTACCTCACGTCAATGTAACCAGTTATAGTTATAGTTCGACAAGTCCAGATTCACAATATTCATAGACTCTTCGAGTTCACAAAACAATCGGAAATCTGAATAAATACAACGAAAAATACATGGGGATTCATTTCAACGAGTTTCTACGAATTAATCTGCACTCCTGAGAGCAGACCTTTCCAGTTTGGTTCAATAGCTTCAAACCTCTGAAAAAGCTTCAAGTTTTACTGCTCTCAGCAAAAACGATACTAAGCCCATCACATTTCGAGC